>PVIA01001287.1:0-295116 GCA_004024845.1 Tonatia bakeri
CCAGGCTGTTGTTACAAAGCAGCTCCCAGCCTCTGGGCCACACGTCTCTGCAGTGACGCTGCCAGTCGGACAGGCTGGGACCTGGGACCTTGGGCTCCAGGGGTCTGAGGTCCAGTCACCCCGCAACTGTAAGACCAAGGCTGGGGGTCCTCTGGGCCCTGGTTCCTGGTCGCTCCTCGGGGGCTGTGGGGAGACTCTTCCCTAGAACCTCCCCGAGCCTGGAGCCCCAGGTCCCTGGGCCCTAACAGGGAGCCCTGCGCCCGGGGCTGAGCCATGCCCTGTGCCCAGTAGCCCCCACGGTGCTGGTGGACGTGCAGGAGACGGAGCCGGTGATGCAGGAGGAGATCTTCGGGCCCATCCTGCCCATCGTGAACGTGAGAAGCCTGGACGAGGCCATTGACTTCATCAACCGCCGGGAGAAGCCTCTGGCCCTGTATGCCTTCTCCAACAGCCACCAGGTAGGGGCTCGGGCAGGCCTGTGCAGCAGAGGAGCTGACGGGAGAAATGGGTGACTTCCCTCTCACAGCCTGTCCCAGCCCAGGTCACCTGCACGAGCACACCTGGCAGGAGACGGCTCTGCATCAAAACTGGCCTGGTGCATGGCTGGCCAGCTTTCTGTCCTGGCCGGGGCAGCCTCCACCCGGACCAAGAGCCCCCGCCTGCCAAGAGTACCCCCTTCCCCTAAGCCATGCAGAAGTTCTGTAAAGGGGAGCAGGGCCCCCCCGGGAGTGGGGCGAGGCAAAGCTGGGTTCTGACAGGCAGGCAGGCTGGCGCTCGCTACCCTTTCAGCCTCGACTTCCAGTCACAGCCCCTCCGTGTGGAAAGTGCTCGAAGGGTGATGTGTGCTCAGCAGAGGATGGAGACAGGGCAGCTCCTCTGCTGCCCCTGGGCTGGGAGGGGCCCAAGCCCCCTTTCCTGACACCAAGCCCACCACCCCGCCTCCCTGCCTGCCCCCAGGTGGTGAACCAGGTGCTGGACAGGACCAGCAGCGGCACCTTCGGGGGCAATGAGGGTTTCATCTACCTGACTCTGTCATCCTTGCCTCTGGGCGGAGTCGGTGAGTCCCACCCTCCTCCACCCTCCAGCCCCCCACCCCTGAGAAGCCTGCATTGGTCCCTCAGACCCAGGAAGGCCCATTTTTGCCTTCACTCACTGTTCAACCTTGGTCCAGACCCCAGGCCTTTCAAGGCCTCAGTTTCCCCATCTGCAAAAAGGGCTCTTAGAATGGCCTGGCTTTCCCTGTGCCCCCAGTCAGTGGCGGGCAGCAGGCTGCTGCTGAGGCTGGGGCTGCCCGGCCTCAGACCCGCACTTCCGTGCTCACGCAGGCAACAGCGGGATGGGCAGATACCACGGCAAGTTCTCCTTCGACACCTTCTCCCACCACCGTGCCTGCCTGCTCTCCCACCCAGGCCTGGACAAGCTCAAGCAGATCATGTACCCACCCTATGCCAACTGGCACAAGAAGCTGATGACATGGGCCTTGAGTGCCCAGAGCTGCACCCTTCTGTGAGGGCTCTGCCAACCTCCGGTGCCCTGCCCCCCAAACCCTCTGTCTGACTGCTGCCCATGTGTTTAGTGGTCCCTGGGAGGCGCTGATCCTGTCCAGGAATGCAAAGTTCCTGCTCAGGGATTTTTCTGAACAGTGCCCCTGCTGAGCAGACCTCGGGGCTGCTGTGCCACCTCTCTCAGGGCCAGAGTCCCCTCTGCATTAGGGACAGAGAACCCACCCACTCCCAAGGCTGGGTCCTGCGGTTAAAAGGGACTCCCTTGCATCAGATCTGTAATTAGGCTCCCAAAATATGGAGCTACTTCTAACAGCTTCGCTCACTCCTGTTTGGGGAGCTGGGTTTGTCTGACCTGAAGTAATTTGATCTTGAGCCCAGACCTGGTCAATTGCCTGAAGTATGTAATTGCCAAGAACTATGTTTGCTGCTGTGTGTGGAATCAACAGGAAGGATGCAACAGTTGATTAGTGATGTCTGCTACAGGCACAGGAAGGGGTAGTGCACATGGGGATCACAGCCGTCACCCCTGCTCTCGACTCCCAGAATGTCAGGGCGGGCAGAGTCTGAATCTGGCCCCTTTGTCTGACATATGGGAAAACTGAGGGCCAGAGACAAGATGGGGCTGACCTGAGGAAGGCAGGACAGAGCTGAGGGAGGGTGGGCTTTCTTGGGAAATGTGGGGTGGGATCAATAAACAGAAGCTACCTGGTCAGTTGTGGCAGCCTCGTTCTCTCTCCCCAGTCCTCAACCTGGGAGCCCAATCCCCCTAGTCTTGCTTTGGTGGGCTCCTCACCCCTCAGAGCCTGGGCCAGTGGCCTGAGATTGGGGGAATAAGGGGAAGTATGATCCTCCTCCTCCCCCAGGGAATTGTTGAGGTTAGTTGTCTCCACAAGGGTACAGGGTGGGCTCAAAAGAGGTGCCTAATGAGCTTGTTGATGAGTGAAAAGAAGAATGATTAAGGAAGGGAGAAGATGGATGTATGGGAGGATGGCTAGCTGGCTGGACGGGTGGATGGATGGGTGAATGAATGGAAGGATGGATGGATGGGAAGATGGATGGAAGGATGGATGGATGGGAGGATGGGTGGATGGATGGAAGGATGGATGGGTAGATGGATGGAAGGAAGGAAGGAAGGAAGGAAGGAAGGAAGGAAGGAAGGAAGGAAGGAAGGAAGGAAGGGTGGATGGATGGGTGGATGGATGGGTGGATGGATGGGTGGATGGATGGGACAATGGGTGGATAGAAGGACAAGTGAGTGGATGAATGAGACGATGGATAGTTGGTTTGGTGTACGAATGAACTCATGGCTGGGCAGGTGGCCAGCTAAGTGAAGCTGAGTGGTCACTGGGCCTGGGTCTAAGCGACCCCATTCTGCCCCTGGAAGTTCTTCCTCAAAATGACCACTGGACTGGAAAGAGAGAGAGCCAGAGGGATTGAGTAGAATCAGGGTGTTTGGGCCACAGTCTGAGCAGCAGGTCCAGTGAGCAAAGAACAGAAGACACTGCTCACGCAAGACTTGAAGTTTCGCTGCCCTCACCACACCTGATCTTGTTCCCTTTGCTCCCTGGCCACCGGTCGCTGTGGCGCAGATGGGGCACAAAGTCTGCAAGGGAAATGCAGCTCTGGGAGAGACCCCTGGAGGTGGGGTGGGGAGGGCGGTCCCAGAGTACCCGACTCTCAGTGGGCCCTGACTGGCAGAGCAGGGTCTTGTGACTGGGTCCCGGCTGCAGAGGAGACTGTTCAAGAGAGGCCGCAAACATGACGAGTGTCACCTGTTCACCGTCTCCTTGCCAGTTCCAGCCCTTGTGTTTCTCAGTCCTGGCTGACCAGCTCAGTCCTGGAGACAGTGTGGTCCAGACACAGTACGAAGCCTGTCCTGCTTTTCCCGCCCCGGCACACAGGCGTTCCGAGAGCCTCGAGCCCCTCCAGGCTTTTGCTGAGCTGTTTTCCCCTCCCAGTTCTGCCTTACTCCCACCTCTTCCCACTCCCAGCACCCCCCACTCCCAGGAAACCAGCTCGAATTTCAGACTGGTCTCCATGGCCCTGTCTCACATAGCGCCCTACGCTTCCTCGTCGCAGCACCACCACCAGGACAGCTTGGGCACAGAGCACTGCATGGCCACCTCGGGACTGGGCGGCTTTGGGCAAGTCCCGTTACTTCTCTGAGCCTGTTTTCTGAGCTTGTAGAACGGGGTTCCCACCTGCCTCTTGGAGTCGCTATGAGGGCTCAACCAGAGCACATGTGTCTGACCCGGGTCCCCACTCCTGGAGCCCCAGCCACTGGAGCCCCCAGCTGGTGGACCTGGCTCTGTTCAGGGCTGGGCATCCTGGGAGGACTGGGTCCAGAGGTGAGGAAGGCCTGGGATGCCTGGCTCAGAGTAGGCACCGGTGACTGGGCTGGACGGTTCACTGCCCAGCTCTGCCTCGCTCCTCAGTGACCTGTAGACCACCCTCGAGGCTGGGACAGGGCCCCGGGAGGCTCTGGGAGGTGTGTAGTCTTGAGCCCCCTGCAGCCAGGGCCCCTGTGCTGGACGCTGGCTCGGCTTACAAAGGAGCCTGGAATCCACCCCGGGTGGGGGCCCGGGACAGACACGCATGCTCTCATTGAGCCCTCACAGCGACCAAGTGAGTTACACCTGTCGCTCTGGGGGCTGCAAGGGCAGAAGCAGGTGGCCGAGGGGGCGAAGGGAACTGGGCATTCCTCATCTGGGTGGCCGCCAAGGCACAAGCTCAGTGAGTAACTTGCAGTGGTCTAGTCTGGTGGTGGCCCTGGGCTCAGCCAGCAGCTCGAGCAAGGGCAGTAGTCCAGGCCCGCCCACCCTGGACTGGACTCTTGTGAAGTAAACAGGCCTCACTTGGCAGCCCTCCAGGGCTCTCTTGGCGGGTGGCGTGGGCTTCACTTCATCTGAGGCCTCAAAGACTCCCTGCAGGTAATTTTCCAAGACTTTGTGCAGCTCACAGCTGGGCCCCCACCCTGGCTCTGGGGGGTGGGGCTGCCCCAGAGGACAGAGGGCTGTAGGACCTGAACCAGTGGGCGGGGGCAGCGACCAGTGCAACGTGGTGTGCAGCGGGGCGGGGACAGCCCGTGCTCCCGACCTCTGGGTGGACCTTGGCCGGCGCCACCCACCCCTGCTCTCCACCAGCCACTCACGAACACTTCCCACCCTGGGTTCCCCAGGTGCATACACACCTGCCTGTCTGGGCGGTGCACACCCCAGCCCCAGAGGCCCCAGAAGCTGGTACACCCACCAGCAGGTAAGCGAGTGCTTCCTGCAGCCTGCTCTAGCTCGGAGGAGCCTGTGGGAGGGGCAGAAGGAGCAGGAGTCACCTGGCACCCTGACACTTCACAGCCCCGATGCAGGTGACGCTCCCTGCCCCCACGCAGCACCCCGGTTTCCCCGTTTGTGGCAAGGGAAGGTGATTCTCCTGCAGTCGGGAGCGTGCCCTGGGGAATCCGTCACTCTGAACGTCTGGGCCCCTCTTCTCAACTCAGGGGAAAGCAGCTCCTCGCTAAGGGAGCGGGAACAGGGCCTCAGAGAAAGTGGGGCGGGCGGGTGGGCGGCACCTCCCCCCCAGGAGGGGTGTTGGGGCGGGCAGGGCTACAGGCACCAGGGGGACGAACCTGGAGCGGCACCGCTGAGCGGCCACCCAGCCACATCTTTTGACAGGCGGCCGACCTGCCAGCTCGAGCCGTGAGGCCTCAAGGAGCTCACTGCCACCGTCCCAGCCCAGAGCACTGCGCCCCGCGTGGGTGCCACCCCAGCCAGGGATGTGCTCCCTGCCTGTGCCTCAGGAGCCCCTGCGTCGCGTGGCGGTGGCCGGGGGCACCCATGGCAATGAGATGTCGGGCGTCTACCTGGCCCGGCACTGGCTGCGGGCCCCGGGGGAGCTGCAGAGGCCCAGCTTCTCCACCATGCCGGTTCTGGCCAGCCCAGCAGCTGCGGCAGCCTGTCGCCGCTACGTGGGCCGTGACCTCAACCGCACCTTCACCAGCGCCTTCCTCACGTGAGTGTCCTCGCCGCTGTGGGGCCCCTGCCCACCAGGCTGGCCCAGCCCCTTGGACTGGCACTGAGGTCCTCCCCTCAGACATTCCCCCAGCCACTAGCAGGGCATATGCCTCTGCTTTCACTGCCTACCTTTCCTTTTTCAACTTAAAGAAATCCACATTGATGTCACCTCCTCCAGGAAGCCCTTCCTGATCTCAGACTGGGTCAGGGCCTCCCCTGGATTCCCCACACCTTGCTTTAGATCATCCCCCCAAGCTGCATTCACTTGTCTGGTGCCCCAACCACTGCTTCACGCCTTCCTTTAGTGGGTGTTCACTGAGCCCTGCCGCTGAGCCAGGCTCTGGCCAGCTCAAGTAAGAGAAGGGGAAGTTGAACTGAGGCGTTGTTCTCAGCTTACTGGGGGAAACAGAGGAAGAACCCAGCGACCACAACGCTAAATGCAGGGTGGGGGCTACACAAACCTGACCGAGGGTAGTCAGGGAAGGCTTCCTGGAGGAAGTGGTGTCTCAGCCAAGCCCCAAAGGATGAGTAGAAGTTAACCAGGTAAAGAGAGGAGAAAAGGAGTTTCCAAGGAAGGGTAGGTGCACAGCTCTGGAAGTGAGACCAGCATGGTGCTTGGAAGTGTGGCCGGAGCGAGAGCTGGCGAGGCAGGCAGGCCGGGCCAGGTCAAGGGTTTGAACTTTCCGGGGGCGGGGGGAGACCTGAATGAGGCAGGCGTGCTGCAGAGGTGTGCGGGATGGGCCCTTGGGCTGCTCTCTCTCTCCTGCAGGGTCTCACAGGCTTCATTCTGTCAGCCCGTGAGGCCCCTCCCCTCCCCACAATAAACCTCCGACAATGGACTGAGGCCTCAGATGGCTGATACCCCCATCCCTGCCCCTGCAGTGCCAAGCCCCACCCGGATGACCCGTACGAGGTGACAAGGGCCCGAGAGCTGAATCAGTTGCTGGGGCCCAAGGCCTCAGGCCAGGCCTTTGATTTCATCCTCGACCTGCACAACACCACGGCCAACGTGGGCATCTGCCTGGTGCTGGAAGCCGCCCACAACGTCTTTGCCATGCACCTGTGCCGCCACCTGCAGGTAGCCCTGCGCTCGTGTAGGCGAGGGAGGGTGGGGCTGGTGCCTCTGCTGGGGACTGATGTGTGTGTGGGGGGTGCCTCCTGGGCTCCAGTCCCGGGGACCTGCCACCTGCAAGTGCTCCAAGCCCTCTGGACCCCCCCGCCCCTCCCCCACGTGGTATTTTGTGCTTCCTCCATGCTCCCACCCCTCCCCCATGCCCTCCCGCCAAAGGCAGGCCTAGGACCCTAACCCAGCCCTCTACTCAAAGCTGCAGAGCCCAGAGCTACCCTGCCGGGTCTTCCTGTACCAGTTGCCTGGAGAAGAGAGTTACAGTGTCCACTCCGTGGCCAAGAACGGAATGGGTAGGCCCAGACCTCAGCTTCGGGAGAAGTTATCAGGGGCCGGGAAGGGCAGGACCAGATGATGGGTAGTGTCAGGGGTCTGGGGTCTGGAGCCCCTCCTCTCTGGAATACCTGCCTGACCCCTTCCCTCCCGGTCCCCAGGCCTGGAGCTTGGCCCCCAGCCTCAGGGAGTGCTACGGGCCGACCTTTTCACCAGGATGAGGGCCCTGGTGGCCGCGGCCCTGGACTTCATCCAGCTCTTCAACCAGGGTGAGACCCCCAAGGATTTGCCCGGGGCTAAGGCCCAAAGAGAAGAGGGCCCGCCCCAAGGACCAAGGAGCCAGGTTCTTGGGCCCTTGCGGCCCACTTTACCCCAGGCCTGGTGGGAGGGCTGGGTTCATGCACCACCTCCTGCACAGGCACAGCCTTCCCTGCCTTCGAGATGGAGGTGTACAGAAACGTGAGCAGTGTGGACTTCCCACGCACCGAGGCCGGGGACCTGGCTGGCACCGTGCATCCTCAGCTGCAGGTGTGTGTGTATGTGTGTGTGTGTGCACGCGCTCGCGCGCGTGTGTTATGGGGTGTGGTCTCCTAGGTCACAGCCCTGGGGGGTGTTGGGGAACTGAGGCACAGCGGCAGAGACCATGGTGCTTCCCATAGAGTCCCACCAGCACCTCAGAACAGGAGCAGGGGTGCAGCAGCCTGGGCGCCCGTGCCCACCCACACTGTCTCTATAGGGACCCTGCACAGCAGCCTGGAACTCTGGGCCACCATGATGCTCACAGCAGCTGTGGAGGGCACTCGGGGGCACCTCAACAGCCCGGACACACCCCTCCTGGCTGCAGGAGACAGAGGGCGGGCGAAGAGGGGGGCGGGAGGGTGGAGCAGGCACAACCCTGCTTGGAGGTGCAAAAACAGGGCCCTCTATACTCCAAGCAACTCTTAGAACATCCTTACACATGCTATCCGGGAGTCCAGCACCTCCCTCTTCAGGCCTCCCCTTCCTGAATGTTCCAGAAACTGGGTAATCCTGCTCTTGAATGTGGCAGGAAGAAGGTGGGAAAGAATGGGCAGCCAATCAGCTGCCATTCCATGTACCACCACTTGGGGGTGCTGTGGAACAAGCCCCCCACCCCCACCCCCTAGTGGCAGTGCCCAAGCTGGGCGCCTTAGCCTCATTAGTAACGGTTTCCCCAAGCCCCTCATCTGGCCCTCAGAGGTGAGAGGAGCTTCAGAGGGGGCCACCTGTCAGCTCAGGCCCTCCTCACTCCACCTCAAAGCCCAGTGGCTGAGCCCAGTGACCAGCCAGAGGCACCCCCTTCCATGATGAGTCTTTGTGGGCCACCCTCCGGTGTCAGAGGTGAACCGATCATTCTGACCCTCTGCAAGGACAGGTGCAGGTCCCGGGGGCCTCCACCTCCCTTGGGCCAACAGGCTTGGCACGCACTGAGGGTGCAGTGGGCACGGTCAAGAAAAGGGGAGAAATGGTGGAAACAATGTGATATTTCAAAACTACTCTGAAGGACTGAAGTAGCAACTGCAGGAAAAATCAGAACTTGGTCGGGCTGCTTGCTGTGACTACAGCATCATGCTTTACTTTGAGGTGTTATCTTGTAGCAGCATCATGGGGGGCGGCGGGGGGGTCCATCCTCTCCGGGTTTGGGCCAGAGGGCCTTACACTCCCACCCATCTGCCTTGCAGTCATTTTGAGTGATTCCTTTCACAATTTAAACACTTCTTTAGTAAACTTTTATATTGTATTTACTAACTAATGGTGCTGTTTTAAGCAACATTAGCCATTTAATTTCAACCTCAGGATGATAGGGGGAGAGAGTATAACCCCCATTTTACAGACGGGGAAGCTGAGGCCCGGAGAGGTTGAGTGACCTGCTCCAGGCCACTCAGCTGGCAGGAGTTCGAGCCCAGCCTTCCTTCAGCATCCACGCCTGTCACTGCCAGCCTGTGCTTCCCAAGGGTGAACATCTTCCCGAGGGGACTGGAGTCTCGTTTCCAGACACAGGGCCAGGTGGCGTCTTATAGACACCCTGTCACATCGATTGAAAAAGTGAAGGAGTGATTGGGCGAGGCCATGAGTGAGGGGGATCTCTTGGGCAGCCCCTGCTGGGGTCCTCCTCTGGGGCTGGGGCAGAGGTCGGCCTCAGCCCCCAAGGCCTTTGGCTCCCCTCCCAGGACCGAGACTTCGAGCCACTGCGGCCGGGAGCACCCATCTTCCAGATGTTCAGCGGTGAGGACAAGCTCTATGAGGGGGAGTCCACTGTGTACCCCGTGTTCATCAACGAGGCCGCCTACTACGAGAAGGGCATCGCCTTCCTCCAGACTGAGAAGCTCACACTCTCCGTGCCTGCCCTGCCTGCGCTGGCCCCCGCCCTGGCCCCCTAACCTGAGCTACGCCTGCCTGGCCTCGGCCCTCCCCTTGGACCAGTGAGTCCTGAGGCCCAGTCCCCAGCTCAGGGGCCCCCTCGCCGCCGGCTACATGCCCTGGTCTGTGCCGAGCCCCCACCTCCGCGCCTTGGTTTCCCCATTCTATAAAGTGGAAGATGTCCAGGGGTCTACGGTTCGTGTCCTCTGTCCTGTGTGGCCTCTCTGCAGCTTGGACACAGCCTCTGGGGCAAGTCTGGCCTTGGGCATTCTGTGTCCTAGGGCCAGGTGGCTGTCTCAGTGCCCAGGCTTGTCCAGGGAGACCCTATGCTTTGAGAAAGACTGTCCCCAGGCCAGCAATGCAGCCTCCAGGGACGATGACCAGAGAGGGGTCCCCCACCTCCCACACTCCTGGGGCCTGTGAGGAGGCCAGGGAGAGCAGAAGCGTGGTCCCAGGTATGTGCACATGTGTGTGCGTGTCCGAGCGTGTGCCTGTCCCAGGTGCTGTATGCACACGCACACGTGTTTCTGAGAACCTTGGCACCGTCCGGGGGGAGGTCTGTACGTGGCTGGGCGCAGAGGCCGGGTGTGCATCTCCGGGTGCGCGATGGGCCCAGAACCCGTGGGAGCTCTGGGGGAGTCAGCAGCACTGGGGAAGGGGTGCAGCTCGACAAAACTCCTCCACCCAGGACAGCAGGTCCAGGTATAGGGACACAGCAGGGAGGGACCTTGGCTTGGGGCAGGGGAGCTCCCACCAGGGAGGCAGAAGGTCCTCCCACGTTGTGGCTGGGGAAGGAGTGGGCCCAGGGTCTACTTCTGGAGCCCCTCGGTCCTGACTGAGGCAGCCTGTGCAAGGTGTCCACAGCAGGGCAGAAGTGGGCAGGGTGGACGGGGCCCAAGGGCAGCCCCATGCCGCCGGAGCCCAGCAGGGCGGGGTCCCTGGCTGACAGCCGCCACCTGCGAAGCCTGCCTGGGCCATCATCCGTCTCCCTGTGGCCATAGCTGCCACGCCGCCTCCCGATATTGAGCAGTGAGATGAAAAGGTGTGAAAGATACGGGGACACCAGGGACAGGCTGGCAGGCAAGATGGATGAGGGGGCAGGGGGCCAGGAGGTGCCTCCGGCAGGAAGGGCCAGCAGCCGGGAGGGGCCATGCAGGGAGGCCTGCCTGTGTGCCTGCTGTGTGTGTGGGGTGTGTGTGAGTGTGTGCATCTGTGCACACAAAACTTGTGCAAGTGCGAACACGAGTGGTGGCAGGTTGGCACGTGTGTGCACATGGGTTAGCATGTCAGTGTGGTTATGTGCACGTGTGGGGGTGTTCCATTGCATGCGCACATACACACACACACACACACACACACACACAGGAGCCAACAGAACCCCAGGCTGGCCCCCCTGGTCTGGGCTGAGACCATCATCTCTCCCACCTCCCACTTGCCTCACTGCAGATCCTGGGACAGGGTGGCCTGGCCATACCTCACTGGGTGGCCCCGAGGTGCCGCTGGGACCCTCCATCACAAGCACAGAGAACTCCCCCACCCTGTCTTGCCAAGCAGCAAACCCCAGGGCTGGTGCAGCCTTCCCCACACAGCTGGTCATGGTGTGTGCCAGGGCCGGCCCGCCTTCTCCTGGACAAGCCTGCAAGGGCTGGGGCTGGGGGACAGCCCTTAGCCCCAGCTCTGTAGGCAGGTGTCTGGGAGCTCGGGACCATGGCGGCAGGCGTGCCTGAGCTGAAGGGAGGTGTGAGGCTCTGGGAGGGGAAACCACTCCCACTGTTGACCCCTCTGTGCCTCCTCTGAGGTTGGCCCCCTCTGCCAACCCCACACACCCAGTGCCAGACTCTGGTGGAGGTGGGGGGGCGTTGGGGTCAAGCTGGCCTGGGGGACCTGGGTCAAGCACACTCAGCCCAGCCTGCGGTGCTCTGGCCTCCTGTTCTGGCCTGGGGGCCAGCCTGGGAGGCTCCCTGCCGGAGAGGGCCAACCTCATGCCCAGGCAGCTGACCCTCTCCAGGCCTTGTGGAAGGGACCAAATGGCCAAACAGCACTCTCAACTGAGAGCAACCAGCTTTGGGCGGCCCCACGCCCTCTGCCTTCCTGAGCAGGGATCTGCATGTGCCCTGAATGCCCAGCACAGAGCCAGCAGGGGGGCAGCCTGGAGACGATGCCCAGTCTGTCTGGAGAGAATAGGCAGACTGTGGGACACAGCAGACACCCACCCCAGAGGCCTCCGACCTCCCCTTTGGGGGGCTGTGGCAGCCTTCTCAACCAGAACGGGGCTGGCTTACTGCTCTTCAGGCTGGGCCAGCCCATCCTAGGCAGAAGAGATTATGCACTTAGTTCAGTTGGGGAAACTGAGGCACAGGGACTGTCAGGGACCTGCCAGAGTAGCACAATTCCTTGGGTCAAGCCATCAGGACAGGCTTCCTCCCACCCAGTCCGGGGGCTCTCTCTGCCCAAGGTGCCACCGCCGCCCCTGGGGATTTCACACCCGCAGCCCCAGGCCGGGGGCTGGGTCCTGGTGAGAGCGCACCACTTCTGCCCTTCAGCCCTCCATGCTGCTGCCACTGCTGTGGTCTCCCCAGCCTCCCTAAGGCCCCACTGGCCCCCAGCCCCTCCAGCCACCAGGCCTGGGCCCCTGCGGACCACCCAGCCGATGCTCAAGATGGCCCCCCCTTTGCCCGGGCCCATTGATTAGGAATGGCTGGGGGGCTGCTAGCTGGGGAAGGGAGGGAGTGGAGGGGGACCAGGAGGGGCAGAGGGAGGCTTTGCCACGTCATGGCCTTCCCGCCTGCCCTCCTCCCACACAGCATCCCCAGAGCAGGACAAGCCCACAGTGGCCTCAGACAGTGCAGCGTGAGGGTGGCTTGGAGAGGGGACCCTGTACAGCCCAGAGCCAGGGTCCCTCCTGCAGAGCCCAGGAGGACAACCAAGACCTGAGCTGTCGGGGCGGGAAGGACAGTCCTGCCAAGAGACCAGGGCGGAGTGAGCCCCTGGGAGCGGAGCTGTGCTGCTGAACTCACCGGGAGACTAGGTGTGGCTGACCGCCACCTGCGCCCTGTGCCCCTTCCCACGGCGGATGGGGCCCGGGCTGAGCAGGGCTGCTCCAGGAGCTGGACACCCGGCTGTCCCCATGTCAGGTAGGGTGCTGGCAGCCAGGGCAGCCCCTGGTGGGCTCGGGCTCCGGGGAGAGTGGGGCAGAGCAGGGACTGGGTGTGGGGACCCAGGAAACCCCACTGCACCCAGGCCCTAGGCAACAGGGTGAGCAGGGGTGCCCCGGGCTGTCAGGGCGGGGCTGATGGGCTTGCAGCCCCCCGGGCGCAATGAAGGGGTGCTGACAGGCAGGGGGCAGCGCCTTTTCTGGGAGGCGAAAGCCTTATCAGACGTGGGTGGCCTTGGGCCTGTCCCCTCCACTCTCTGGACCTCGCCCCTTGAGGATCAGGGTCAGGGGTGGGCGAGAAGCCTCTCATGTCCCTCCAGACCCGACTCCACACTTGTGGAAGGCTGTCATCTCCCAGCCCTGAGAGGCGCTGGCTTTTAGAGGAACTGGGCAGAGGACAGGCCCCTCCCCAAAGTTCCTGTGGGTGCCGAGGGGTGGGACGTTGGCTAGGACAGGCTGGGGGCTTGTCGAAGACTTGGGAGCCAGAGACCAGCCTGTGAAGCCCCCGTGCCCAGTGACACCATGAGCTACTCCCCTTGGGACCCACCACCATGGACCTGGGAGCTGGACGTGGTGGCTGCGGCTGCTCATCTGATGGCCTGGGCCCCGGTGGTGGAGGACATCTGTCTATCTTCTTGCCTCAGGGGGGGTACAGACCTGATGTACCCCACCTCTCTCAGAGGGTCCCTTCCCACCCACCCACAGAGCCCAGAAATGCCAGGGGCTTTAGAGAGATGCCCTCCTGCAGTGTGGCCTTGGGCCCCACACTCTCCCCGGGTGCCCACTCAGTGCAGGCTCTGGCCTGGCTCATCAGATGCTCCCTCCACCCACTGTCTGTCTGTCTGTCCATCCATCTGATGCCGACGCCCCACCTCTGCCCAGGCCTTCGGCTCCTCCTGGGGCTGCCTGAAACAAATCACCTGTTTCTCTGGATTTTTTTCTGATTAAAAAAATTGCAATTGTGTAAAATATACATTATATAAAAATTACCGCTGTGACCTTTTTTAAGTGCCCGGCTCAATGGCATTAAGCACATTCACACGGTTGTGCCGGCGCTGCCCCCACTGCAGTCCAGCAGCCCTGAACCTGTGTTCCCGTTCCTGCCTGCCCCGGCTCCCGGCTCCCGGCTCCCGGCTCCCGGCTCCTGGCTCCCGGCTGCCAGGACCCCGCTCTGGTCCCTGAGAATCTGACTCCTGCAGGCGCCTCCTGGAGGGGGAATCGCAGTACTTGTCCTTTCCTGACGGGCTTATCCCCCAGCACACCGGCCGCAAGGCCCACCCCTGTCGCAGTGGGTGTCGGAATGTCCTCTTTAAGGCTGAAGGAGAACGAATGATGTGTCCAGGTGGGCCGCATTTGCTCATCTGCTCGTCCAGGGTGGACGTGTGGGTGCTACCCCGCTGCCTGCGGCCGCTGCGGCCAGGGGTGGACCTGCAGGTGTCCGTTCAGGCCGCCGCCCCCAGTTCTTTGGGGGTCTCTGCTTAGAAATAAAGTTGTTGGGTGGTATGATAATTCTAAGTTTAATGTTAAAAAAAGATTCTACTTATTTATTTTTAGAGAGGGGGGAAGGGAGGGAGAAAGAGAGGGAGAGAAACGTGGATGTGAGAGAGAAACATCGATCAGTTGCCTCTCGACGTGCCCCGGCGGGGGGACCAAACCCACGACCTTCACTTTGTGGGCGACACCCAGCTCACTGAGCCATGCTGGTCCAGAGGGGGGACGGGGGACTTTTTTTCTTTTTTAAAACCAGAAGGGTGGAGGGGAGCAAAGCTCTCAGCCAAGGCTTGTTTCAGGATTACAGATTGAAAGGCGGGATCCTGAGAGAAACTGAGGCGGCCAGAGCAGAGGGCTGGCTTCGGGAGGCAGGACCTGGGCCAGTGTTCAAGGTCGCAGAAGGACAAGAGCAATTCGTGGAAATCTGGGGGGACTCCTCTCAGCTCAGCTCTCCTTAAGCAGGACCAGGCAGTGGGGTCTCCGAGGAGCTGAGAAAGACCCCCACTCAACCACCATAATCCCACGCGTCTGTGTCTATAATACGGGTCATTTATGCAAGGCCTACTGTGCGCCAGGCCCTGGGTGTGTCCTCATGATTCCTCCCACCAGCCCTCGTGATGGATGTGGGGACGCAGGCTCGGGGAGGCACAAGGCCCCAGGGCTGCCGGGGGTTGTAGGGGTTCACGGATTCCCTGGGAGCCAGACAGGCCTGGTCTCCGGCCCCCAGGTGCTTTGAGTGAGCATTTACTGCAGGAGGTGACACCAAGTCACGTTAACTGTGGGAACATACGGACCTGGCATTCAGGGAGTGCTTCCTGGAGAAAGAGACACCCAGGTGCAGCCTGAAGGATGAGGGCTGGCAGGGTGGAGTGGGGGTGGGGAGGTGAGCGGGGACCCATGGTTCTGTCCTCTCTCTGCAGCCTTCCTCTCTGCCAGTCTTGGGGTACTGGTACCCTCGGAGGCCTGTGCCCTGCCCATGACTAGCTCCAGCTGGGAGCCTCGGCTGGCTTCTCCGTTCCCATTGGGCCCTGCCCCTGGCTCTGCAGGGGCCCAAGCCATGGGCGAGCCCGCTGGGCAGGGCCCCAAGAACCCGCATGTGTCTGGTGTGATGGTCCAGCTGGAGATGAAGGCTCTGTGGGAGGAATTCAACCAGCTGGGCACGGAGATGATTGTCACCAAGGCAGGCAGGTGTGAGCAGCAGGTGGGGGTGTGTGTGCGTGGTGGAGGCAGGGGGCAGGGCTTGGCTGGAGCCGAATTCAGGCTGCTGGCGCCTCCCTCCCACAGGAGGATGTTCCCCACCTTCCAGGTGAAGATCCTGGGCATGGACTCGCTGGCGGACTACGCCCTGCTCATGGACTTCGTGCCCCTGGACGACAAGAGATACAGGTCTGGGCCCCCCCCACACACCCACCCCTGGGAAGGAGCTCCAACCTCAGGTGCTGAGAAGGGGAAGCTGACCCCTAGCGGCACTCTGGGGAGGCAGGGGCCAGTCTAGGCCGCCTCGGGGAGGCCTATCCCGGGGCAACAGTGGGGAGCCTGGTGGCAGAGGGAGCCCAGCCGCGGGCAACCGACAGCCTGAAGTGGGCAGCAGGCAGCCTGGTCAGGCAGAGGGGCTGGCCAGGGCAGCAGGAGGAGCCACAGGGGACTCAGGGCCGGGCAGCATCTCAGAGCCTCGGGCTCCTCTTGTGCGAGGTGGGGATGGTGTGTGGGCAGTAGTGGGGACACTGACAGGCCCTTCACCCGCCAGTCTTGGCTCCAGGCAGCAGCAGCAGGGGCAGCAGACGGGGACCCTCGCTGCCATTCTGCCCCCCAGGTACGCCTTCCACAGCTCGGCCTGGCTGGTGGCAGGCAAGGCGGACCCGGCCACGCCAGGCCGTGTGCACTTCCACCCCGACTCGCCGGCCAAGGGGGCGCAGTGGATGCGCCAGATTGTGTCCTTCGACAAGCTCAAGCTGACCAACAACCTGCTGGACGACAACGGCCACGTGAGGCCTGGGCGCAGGGGGAGGGGCTGGGCCTGGGCAGGGGATGTGGGGTCTGGTTGTGACAGAGCCAGGAGCCGGGGCAGGCCGGGCCTTTGGTGCCAACAGCCTGGCCACCCAGCATCCCCACCCACTGCTGGAGGTCAAAGCTGGGGAGCTGAGCTCACCCAGCCCAGGGCTAGGCAGCAGAGGGGACTGTCCAGGCAGGTGGGGAAGTGGGTTGGGGGAGTGGGAATGTTCCAGCAAACACTGTCATCTTCATGGACAATGTCTATGGACCACCCACCACGAAGCCGGCCCAGTTTAGGTGCCAGACACAGGACCTCGAAACCCTGGAAGGCACTGGACGCAGTGTCTCAGGTGGTGATAAAAGCCAGGAGAAAAAGGAGCCAGGGAGGGGCCTGGCACGGAGGCGGCTATGGCTGCTGGGGCCCAGGCAGCTGCAAAGGACATAGTAGGGATGGCAGAGGGAGGTGGAGGGAGTCTGCGCACCCAGAAGGGGAGCAGTTGCAGGTGGGGAAACGGCACGTGCAAAGGCCCTGAGGCTAGGGAAATGTTGGGAGAGGAAGGGCACTGCAAGGAGCACCCCCCCCCCCCCCGTAGCTGCATAGGAGGGGAAGGGGGGCGGGGAGAGGTCCTGGGCAGCCAGGCTCAGCTGCAGAGAAGTTCTGGCTTTTACTCTGTGTGGGGTGGGGAGCCGCAGGGCGGTGTGGAGGAAGGGGTGACATGCCGTGGCTCACTGGGGGTGCTGTGTGGAGAATGGACAGAGGGGCCAGTGGCAGCAGAGAGACAGCCAGGAGGCAGCTGAGGAAGCCCAGGTGAAAGGTAATGGAGGCCAGCTGCGGGAGAGGCGGTGGGACAGGGGGGACTCTGCAGGCAAAGCGGGCAGCTGGGACGTGGCTGTGAGGATGCTCAAACCCAAGGGGCCTTGACGCAGAGCCCGCTCCGCCAGCCCAAGGAAGGGGGCAGCAGGCCTGGGCACCTGCTCTGCCCCAGGGGGAGGGCTCAGCCTGGGGGAGAGCGTGCCGCTGTCCCCACCCCAGCACAGCCCCCCCGTGTCCCCCGCAGATCATCCTCAACTCCATGCACCGCTACCAGCCCCGCTTCCACGTGGTCTTCGTGGACCCACGCAAGGACAGTGAGCGCTACGCCCAGGAGAACTTCAAATCCTTCGTCTTCACGGAGACCCAGTTCACGGCCGTGACGGCGTATCAGAACCACCGGGTGGGTCAGGCCGCAGCTTGTGGGCACCTGCCGGCCCATTTCACAGGGCTGGAGACTGAGGCTCGAGGCTCTTAGCTCCCATGTGCACGCAGACCCTGGCCCTTCTCTCCTTGCCTGGGACTCAGTGAGCACGTGCCCAGACATTCCCTTCCCTTCCCACCCACAGTGGCTCTGGGCCCCAGCACCTCCTGACTGGGGTGTCCAGGGAGGTGGGGATGGCTGAGTCTGGGGCCGCACACTCTCTGCCCAGATCAAGGCTGACCCATAACTTCACTTGCCCCTCTGCAGATCACCCAGCTGAAAATCGCCAGCAACCCTTTTGCCAAGGGCTTTAGAGAGAGTGACCCGGACTCCTGGTACTGTCTGACCCCTGCCGGTTGTGCCCTGCTGCCCTGACCCAGCCCCTCACCCCCGTCCCCAGGAATCTCCTAAGGCCTTGGCTCCTGACCCTTGTTTGAGGGTCACGCCCATTGACTGGTCCTGGGGTCTCACTGGCTGACTCTGAACCAGACCTTGGCCTGGGTTCTTCACCTTGACTCCCTGCCCCCATTCCTGTCCACCCCACCTTCAGGACAGCACCTCCACGGCCCCTGCTCGGTGCTGCAGCCCGGAGTCGAGGTAGCCTCAGCTCCTGTCTGCTGAAGGGTGCCACAGAGCAGGAGAAAGGTTCGTCCCCAGACCCACGAGGTGGGACCAGAGCCTACATGGTGGGTGAGCAGCAAGGGGACGGGGCCACAGGGCTCCGGCATGCTCAGCAAGCCCACTGGACACCTGTGTGGACAGAGAGGGGGAAGCAGTGATTTGTGAGACAGTTGGAGGCCCAGGCCAGAGAAGAACAGGGCCAGAACAAGGAGCTGAGAGCAGGGGTGAAGAGTGTCAGGTGGGCCTCCTGGAGGAGGTGGTTCCCAAGCTGGGCCTTGGAGGACTGGGAAGGGTTTGGATAGTGGGAGAAAGTGGGAAAGAAATTCCAGGCAAAGGGAAGAGCAAGAGCAAAGGCTGAGAGATGGGCAACTTGGGAGGAGCAGAGAAGGGGGCAGAGCAGGCTCCCCTGTGAGGGGAGCTCTGGGGCTCACTCAGACCATTTCCTCCCTCTGATCCCAACGAAGCTCCAGCTTCCACCTCCAGGGCCCCTGCCCAGCTCCACCATCAGCTGCTGGCCACCCCGGAGGCGCTGCTGGCCCCTGCCACCTATCAGGCCCTCGCCTGTCAGGACCTGTACCCTGGAGCCTTAAGTCCCCTTGGAATCCCAAGGGCCCGACCAACACCATACCCCCTCCCCAATATCCAGGCTGACAGGGATCAGGAGGGCCTGCCCCTCCAAGCGGGACTGGGCCTCCTGTCCCCCACTGCTGTGTGCCTGGGCTCTCGCCGGGACCCTCAGTGATCGTGGGTACCCAGGGAACAGAGTCCTCTTACCCTGGACTGCACTCCCTCCAGCCTCACCTCTGCAGAGACACTGTCCTGTCCTAAGGAGAGAAGTGAAGATAGAAGCCCAGAGAAGGAGGTTACCTGGCCAGAATCACAGCAAGGCTGGGATGGTGCCAGGCTTGGAACCAGACCTCCTACGCCGCAGCCTATCCCCTTCTGCCTTGGGGGTGACTCCTCCAAACCCTGCTTTCCCTCTTCCTTACCCCCAACATTAAACTGTTTGGCATGGACAGTTAGAGCACTTCCATCTTCAGGGGTCGGGGTGGAGGGCCTCAGGAACACCCCGACCCCAAAGTCTGGGCTGCAGACACCCCAAAGCTCTTCTAGTGCCACTGGCATCCCTGGGAGCACAGAGTGACGGCAAGGGTGCCGACACCAGTCGAGTGGCAGAGGCCTGGGTGGGAGGCTGGGGGTGTATGCCCAGTTGAGGACCCACACTGCAGCTCAGAGAGGTGCTTGCTGGAAGTCAAAGCAAAGTATGGTGCCACCTGCCATTCCACGTTTAGGTGGGAGTCGTGTGGTCCTTGAGGGGCCAGGGTGTGGTGGAGGGTTACAAAACCACGATAGGAAATAACCACACGGGCCAAGGTTGGTTGAGGGGAGAAATTTGAGAATCTGATCAAAACTCGAGACAAGACAGCTTTTAGAGAGTGGCATTTAAACCAAGACCTAAAGGAGTAAAAAGTACAGGGGAGAGGCGATAGGAGGAGGCGAGACAGTTTTGGGCAAAAGCGGGACTGGAGTGGGAGAGCCCAGCGCGCGCCACCTTGCGGAATCAGGAGGACACACCCCAGCTGCCCCTGACCTGCTCGGCCTCCTAGGGGCGCCCTATGAACCCCCTAAACGCCGAGCCCGCCCATGTTGAAGCACTTCCCGGGAGGTCCTTGGAGAAGAACGGACACACAACGGCGCCAGGGCGGGAGCCCAGAGGGGCCTCAACAGCGAGACACCCCGACCCGAGCTGCTCCAGGAAGGGTGGAGTACACACTACCGGCCCTAGTTTCCGCCTGGCCCAGGCCCACCTTTCGAGGGCCACCCAGGGCACCTTTCCCCGCCCCTTCCGGTCCCCCCCCCCGCCGCAGCTCGCTGCGAGGCCACGCCCTTAGGTCCCGCCCATCACTTTCTTGGCGTGGGCCCCGCCCCTTCACCCGAGATCCCGCCCCCTTGTGTAGGCCCCTCCCCCTAGGGCTGTGCCGGGGAGGCTTCGGAGCCCCAGACCTGGGGCGGGGCGTTGGGGCCTACTCCGCCCCCGGCCCCCACCAGGTTCCAGGCCCCTCGAGCGTTTCCCCGCCCCTTTCCTTCGTCCGCCGGGCGCCCTTAGGTCGCAGCAGTGCCCGGTCGGACATGCTGCCTGACTGCCTGTCCGCGGAGGGCGAGCAGCGCTGTCGGCAGCTGCTGACCAAGGCCACGGCCCGGCTCCGCGCTCGGCCCGCGGCGGCCGCAGTGCTGGTGCCGCTGTGCTCCCTGCGCGGGGTCCCGGCGCTGCTCTACACGTTGCGGTCCAGCCGGTTGGCCGGGAGGCACAAGGGGGACGTCAGGTACACCGCCGGGAAAGTCCTCTTCCTTCTAGAAGGAGGCAGCCGAACCTCCGGAGACCGCTGGGACCGTGGGCAAGGCACTTAGCCTCTCAGAGCCTCGGTTTCCGCCTCTGTAGAATGGGTCTGCAGGCCGAGGCGGGATCAGCGACCTGCGTTCCACTTCCCGGAGCCTGGGAGGGCTTCCTCAAAGCGCACCCTCCGACTGGCGCCGGCGACGCCTCTCTCTGAGCTGTGTCCCCCTCTCTAAAAAGGCATGACCCCGTGCCCTCTCTGCCACTATGGGGAGATTCGGGTCCCTGAGCTTTGGAAGCGCTCTGGGTGAGGCTTCCCGGCTTCCTGCCCTCAGTGGGAACTGGGGACACCCTAGAGTCAATGTCAGTGCCACTGGGGCCACTGTAGATAGAAGTTGCGTCCTTGAGTTCCAGAGCCCCTCCCCCTCACCCCCTTGCTCAGGGAGGTAGACTGAGAGCCTGGAGAGGTCTTGCGGCTTGCCGGAGGACTCACCGAAACCAGGAGCAGCAGCTTAGATGGGCGCTGGCCCTCTGCTGCAGCTGCCACCCCCCACCCCTCCATGGTCCCAACAGCCCAAGGACCAGGATGCCTGTGCCTGTTTAGTTTCCCAGGCGGCAAGTGTGACCCCACCGACCAGGATGTGGTGCACACGGCCCTGAGGGAGACCCACGAGGAGCTGGGCCTGGCTGTGCCTGAGGACCATGTGTGGGGCATCCTGCACCCGGTGTACGACCAGGTGAGTCCACCAGGCCCTGAGGCCATAGCCAGCTGGCCCATACCGCATTCACCCACTCTGCCTGCTCTGGGCTAGGAGCTGGGACCCCAGGGACAAAGAGCATAGTCATAGACGTTAGCAGGTGAAGAATGCAGCGGAGCACCAGATGCCAGCCTGGTGGTCGTCTTCTGTCCCCACACAACCTGTCTGGGAGGGGCCAGTGGTATTTCTGTCCTCTTTTCAGGGGGAATACTGAGACTCAGGTCCTGGGTTGGAGGTGACTCTGGAGTGAGGCAGATCTGCTCAGTTTGGTGGACGAGGGGTGGCCTCACAGGGTAGGAAGGAACTGAATGACAAGCAGCAGATTTCTGGGTAGGAAACGTAAGGCAAGCTTGTTCCAAGTGGAGGGATCAGTCTGCAAAGGCCCAGAGGCCTGAGCGGAGAACCCGAGTCAGCATGGCTGGAGGGAACCTCGGGGCAGGGTCCATGTGGACCTGGCCCTGGGCGGCAAGGGTGGGGCCTTCCTCTCAGCCTCCCCTCCCCAGCCCCACAGCCCTGCCAAGGCCACGTCTCCCCTGACTGCCTGTCTTGCTGCCCCAGGCAAAGAACACCGTGGTGCCGGTGCTTGCCGGTGTGGGCCCCGTGGATCTCCAGAGCCTCAAGCCCAACCCCGAGGAGGTGAGTCAGGGCAGGGATCCTGGGGGACCAGGTTGTCCCAAGACAGCAGGCAGTGCTCTGCTCACCCTCTCGCTGCCTCGTGCTCACAGGTGGACGAGGTGTTTGCACTGCCCCTGGCCCACCTGCTGCAGGCACAGAACCAAGGCTATACCCACTTCTGCCGCGGTGGCCACTTCGGCTACACAATGCCTGTCTTCCTCCATGGGCCACACCGAGTCTGGGGGCTGACGGCAGTCATCACCGAGTTCACCCTGCAGCTGCTAGCACCCGGTGCCTACCAGCCCCGCCTGTATTTCCCTGGATTCCAGTCCAAGGACTGAAGACCTGGCCCTGAGCAGCCCCCGGCACCTCCCTGCGGGGCCAGCTCTGCTGCAGGGCTGAATAAAGAGCTTTACCAACTTTGAGGCAACAGCGTCTGCTGCACAAGCTTCCTGACCTTGGGTGGATCCCATGGGACAGCTGGTGTCCTGGCTGAGGCACCTCTGCCCAAGCACACTGTCACCCACAGCAGCTGGTTCTTACTGTGCGCCGGGTACCTGGCACCATTTGTCTCTCTGCACCCTCGCCGCCGCCCTGTGAGGTGGGGCCAGCACTGTCCCTGGCAGGTGAGACTGGGGCTCAGAGAGGATAGACACCTTGCCCGAGGCCACTCCACGCTGGGATTCAAACCAAGCCCTCTCCGACTAGAGCCCAGGCTCTGAGCCACTGCACCATCCCTTCCTCCACGTGCCGGGCTGCAGGAGTCCTCGGGGGAGCCCTGCACACTGCTCATGCACGCCTGCTGTGCACTGGCTGCTGTGCAGGCAGTTGCCGTCCCAGCCCCTTGGGCATTGGGGATTCAGTCTGTCAGAGACTTTAGACCAGGTCACACAGATAATCATGTGATTGCACATTAATCAATCACATATAAGTATTAGTGGAATTATGTAATAATATATAGACCAGGGAGCTGTGAAAGAGTTGCAGAGGTGGATGATTGGACCTGGATGTGTGGACTAGGCAGTACTAGCCACGACAAGCAATAGAAAACTCCACCCACTAGCTGACTTTGCCCAAAGAGGAAAAGCGATCATGAACTCCAGAGGTATACTAGCTTCAGGCATGGCTGGATCCAGGGGCTCCCTTTCTCTGGCTGTGCTTTCCACTGTGTCAGCCTCACTCCCAGGAGCAGCCTGCTCCACAGGGATGAGAGATGAGGCGGGGGCAACAGCTCTAGGAGAGCACCACTGTGCCATCAACAGGAAGCTGAGCTCTGTCTCGGCCAGCCTAACCCAGAACTGCTCTGCACTGGCCTGCCTCGGGCCACGGCCCTCCGCGAGCCTGTCATGTGGCCTGCTGGATTTGGAAGCCATGGTTTGGCAGGGTGTGGTGCAAAAGCCTGGGGAGAAGGGCGAACCTCCCGGACTGAGAATAGGGAAGGGGGAGTCCTCCCGAGGACCACTGGGAAGGGGGAAGGCTGAGCGGGGAAGAGCCAGCTAAGGTCCCCTGCAGAGGAGGACTTTGAGACCTAAGGTGAGCAGGAGGAAGCCAGGTCAAAGGGCAGGGCAGAAGGAGCAGTACGTGCACAAAGCTTGGGTGTTCGAGGAAGCCATGATGAGTAACGTGGAGATGAGGGGACCCTGTGTGCTGCTGAGGGCACATGCCTCAGGGATGGGCTAGGATTTTAGTCCCAGCCTGTAAATGGGGAGAGAGGTGTTGACGGGACCTGATCCATGTTCTAAAAGCTTGAACTACAAGGGGACCAGACCGCAGGTGCCCCCTTCCAAGGCGGCCCCTCCTGCCCCGGCAGCCCCCCTCCACACCTCCCAGAGTGCTCCCCACCCTTCCACCTTCCCACACACCTCCCCTCTCAGCTGCCTCTTCGTCCCCACACACCCCTCCGCTGCCCCTCACACCCCTTGTGTCACCTCTGGGCATCCCGCCTCCTCACCTCGGAACAGGTCCCATGACGGTGGTAAAAATAACTGGTGGCGTGAGAACGGGGGGCGGAGGGAGGCTGAGGCACCTGCTCCCACACTGAGCAAGGGACCCTTGGTGTTGAGAGCAGGGAGGAGCCCTCTCTCGAGCCCTGAAGGTGGGCACTGAGCTCTGCCCCTCCCCCTCCCCCATGGGGGTACTGGGGGGCCCTGGTCACAGAGACGAGTTGCCTCGATCAGGCATACACCCAGCGTCAGCAGTGAACCAGGCTAGGTGGAGGGGCCCTCAGAGAGGTGAGTAGCCAGCTGGCACTGTCAGCACACAGGGTCCCCCACCAGGCTGGAGCCCCCCACTTCTGTTCCACCTTCCCAACCCTGCCTTCTGTCCTCAGGTCCCGGCTGCCACCCAGGACCGCCCTCAGCGCCCTCAGTGATGCCTCTTTACCATGTCTGGTTGGCCCAGTGGGGGTCCCTCCTATCCAATCTAAGGGGGCTCATCTGAGCCCCCACCCCATGCTGAGCCCCCATGGCGGGCACTGCAGGGGTGAGCGGGAGGCGGCCACAGCGGGTGAGCATGCAGGAGCACATGGCCATCGATGTGAACCCTGGACCCATCCGGCCCATCCACCTCATCTCAGACTACTTCCCGCACTTCTACCCCTTTGCTGAGCCCGCCCTGCGCACCCCAGACCCGCACCCTGCAGTGTCCACTGCCATCCACTCTGCACCCCAGCCACAGCCCAACCCGGAGCCAGAGGGAGACTCAGACGACAGCAGTGAGTGGGGCAGGGGCTGAGGCATCCCAGCCGTCTGACCTGTCAGGGGCAGGGCAGGGGGCGTGGGGCCAAGGAGTGGGCACTCACCTAGGAGCTGACCTTGTGCGCTGCCTGCCCCCAGCTGCCCTGGGCACCCTGGAGTTCACACTTCTCTTCGACGCGGACAACAGCGCCCTGCACTGCACGGCTCACCGCGCCAAGGTAAGGCTGGGGCCGGGGTCCCTGGGCCTGGGCCACAGGCCTGCCCCACATCCATCGTCTCTTCCAGGGCCTCAGGCCACCAGCCTCAGGCTCCGTGGACACCTATGTCAAAGCCAATCTGCTGCCAGGGGCTGGCAAGGTGAGGGCGAGCCCCAGACCCCTACTGCGCCCCTCGGCCACATGCCCAGGCGGCAGCACCCCCATCCACCCTGATCCTTCCCTGCAAGGCCTGGGCTTCAGGACCACAGCTCCTCATTGCTGGGTGCACAGCTGAGGAGTCTATCGGGGAGGTGGGGGGTGGGCCCTGCACCCTGAGGAGACTCTGACCCACCCTGCCTGGCCCTCAGGCCAGCCAGCTGCGGACACGTACAGTTCGGGGCACGAGGGGACCCATCTGGGAAGAGACACTCACCTACCACGGCTTCACCCACCAGGATGCGGAGCGCAAGACCCTGCGGTGGGGACCGGACCGGGCCACAAGGGAGCGGGGTGGGGTGGGGCTTGCCTGTCCGGGTCTGACCTGGGGGGCCTCCAGGCTGTGTGTGTGCGAGGACCCGTGGCTGCGGCGCCGCCGGCGCGGGCCTCCCCTGGGGGAGCTGCGGCTGCCCCTGAGGAGGCTGCTGCCCAACCGAGCCAGGAGCTTCAGCGTGTGTCTGGAGAAGCGGAGGCTGGTGAGTGGGGACGGCACCCGAGTGGGGCTTCCAGGGCCAGCAACCCTGTGACGGCGGAGCTGGAGAGGGGAGGGCCAGGGAGGGGACTGGGGCAGTGTCCAGCCACAGGGACCAGGCTCTCTGTTCTTTCAGACCAAGAGGCCCAAGAGCCTGGACACGTCCCGTGGCATGTCCCTGTATGAGGTATGTAGGACAGTGGACAGCGGGGGTGTGGTGGGCACAGGCCTGGGGGACCCAGGCAACAGTGTGTCGGGCAGGGGCCGAGGTGGGCTTGGGGAGACTGAGGCCATCTCTCTCATGTTGTGGTGCTGGGGACCCTGGGAGCAGGAGCAGCCAGGCCAGAGGAGGCTTGGGGCACTGGGGAACAGTGGCTGGAATTGGTGGGATCTATCTGTGGCCAGAGGAGCTGGGAAGGCGGGAGAAAACAGGGTGGGGTTCGCCGACTGCCAGGTTAACCCCTGGGACAGTGTGGGTGCCACTCCTGGGGCCAGTGGGCCCTTGTCAGGAGGCAGTGACGGTGAGTGCAGGGGCCCACCAGAGGCCAAAGACAGGCCAGAACCTCTTCCGCAGGGCAGGGGCGGGGATACTGCAAGGTTGAGGCAGGACAGGCCCCTCCCCCTCAGATGGAAGAGCCAGGTGCTGCTGACCTGCCACCTAGTGGAGCCACAAGTTACTGCAGCTGCCGACTCTGGAAGGCCAGGGAAGTCCCAGTGCCACCTGCATCCTGTCCCAGACCCCACACACTGCAGTGCTTGGGTGCACGGCGGGTGCTCACGGGACACTCCCACACTGAGAACTGAGTGTTAGCACGGTGGTTTGGCTCTCTGCCCTCCGTTAAGTATGGGAGAAACCTGTTGTTCCTCCCAGCCTCCCTGAGCGCTTCTGGACGCCGCGGGGGCAGGGGGGTGGGGGCAAGGGAGGCAAACGACTTTCAGCCTTTCAGCGTCTGGTCCCCAGCATGGTCGGAGATGAAGAGGGTGGTTTATTTATTTGTTTGTTTGTTTGCTTGTTTCAGATTTATTTTTAGAGAGAGGGGAAGGGAGGGAAACATCAACCTGTGGTTGCCTCTCACACGCCCCCTACTGGGGGCCTGGCTGGGAATCGAACTGGCAACCTCTCGGTTTGCAGGAGGACGCTGAACCCAGTGAACAACCCCCGTCGGGGTGAGGGCGGGTTTTGTAGCTTAAAAGACCTGCCCGTCCTTTCAGGGCGGCTTCCGTGACACGGGGCTCACCCTGCTGGAGGGTGGCGGTGGGGCACTT
This sequence comes from Tonatia bakeri, assembly GCA_004024845.1. Classification (NCBI taxonomy): domain Eukaryota; kingdom Metazoa; phylum Chordata; class Mammalia; order Chiroptera; family Phyllostomidae; genus Tonatia; species Tonatia bakeri. The sequence continues at coordinate 26,339 of PVIA01001287.1, forward strand.
AGTGGGAGGCCACCTGGGAAGCTCCTGGCACATCCCACGATGAATGCGCAGAACTGACCGGTCACATGGTCTGAGCGAGCCCCTCCCCTCTCAGGCCTCCTCAGGCCGCCCGTCAGTGACTTTCTGGAGACTGACCATGGGGTTAGATCAATGCCCCCCCCCCCCAATTCCTCTGCAGCCAGTCTGAGCTCTCCCGCCCTGGCTGACGCTGGTGGGCGGGTGGGCTCCGGGCCCCACGGGGGCTGATCCGGGCCACCTGCAGGAGGCGGCGGAGGCGGCGGCAGCGGCAGCTGGGGAGGAGCGAGGGCGCATCCTGCTGTCGCTGTGCTACAGCTCTCAGAGGGGCGGCCTGCTGGTGGGGGTGCTGCGCTGCGCCCACCTCGCCCCCATGGACGCCAATGGCTACTCGGATCCCTTCGTCCGCCTGTGAGTGTGAGACGGGGTGGACAGGTGGGCACGGGGTTCCCCGAGCCGCTCCGAGGCTCACCTCTCCAGCGCTGCACCTAACCCGACCCCATCCTCCCCAATCAGCTTCCTGCATCCTAACGCGGGAAAGAAATCTAAATACAAGACCAGCGTTCGGAAGAAGACCCTGAACCCGGAATTCAATGAGGTAGGCGAGGGCTGGGCCCAGGCAGTTCTGGCTGCTCTGGGGGCGGGGGAAGCACCCCGCCTGGGTCAGAAAACACAGGGCCCAGCTGACCCGAGCTCCTCACCAGCGGGAGCGGGTTTCTGAAGCTGTGAAGGGCCTGAGGCTCTGCCTTTCTTCCTGTCCCTGTCCCCGTCCCTGCAGGAATTCCTCTACGAAGGCCCCAGGCAGGAGCTGGCCCAGAAGACACTGCTGGTGTCCGTGTGGGACTATGATCTGGGCACAGCCGACGACTTCATCGGTGAGTGGGACAGCAGGGACGCTGGGTGGCCGTCCAGTGAGTGCCCACACAGCTCCTGACCCCTGCTGACAACCCAGGTGGGGTGCAGCTGAGCAGCCGGGCCAGCGGGGAGTGCCAACGGCACTGGAGGGAGTGTCTGGGCCGCAGTGACCGCCGGCTGGAGCTGTGGCACCCGCTGGACGGGGCGCCCCTCCAGCTCAGCGACTAGCGGGGCCCCTGGCCTGGCCCTGCTCACCGCTTCCCCCCCAAACTGACGGATGTCTCCCTGGAGTTGGGAGGACCTGGGGCGGCCTCACTCGCCACGCCCAGCACCCAGTCCCGCTGTTTCCTGTCTTCTCCCCGTTCACATTCGTCCCCACCAGACAAGGCAGTGAGAATAAACCTCTCCTCCAAACCGGACTAGGCGAAGCCTGTTCTTTCCCCGCCTGGCGCCTCACAGGGCGCACTGACCGTTGTCCTTGTCCACGCCCCAGCACACCAGGTTTTGACCCCAAGCCACGCCTTCCCCTCCTCCCCACCTGTTTCACACACTGAGGGCTGGGTGCTCAGGGTGGTCTCGGGCAGAGTCACTGACGCACAGGAGGCGAGGGTCTGGGTTCACGACATGACCCTGCGCTGACCTATCCTCTCCTGCCTCCCCCACCTGGGAAACAAGGCTCCGTGAGTAACGGGCCTCGGGTGGCGGGGAAGAGCGAGGCCACAGAGGAGCTACAACGGGACAGTGGGCAGCACTTGCTTTATTGTCCAACCGTCTTCCGGGCAGAGGCCAGCCGGGGCAGCAGGCTCAGGAGGCGGCCTGCCTGCCTTGGTGCTGCTGGGCGAACCGCTGCATCCGGTCCTCGAGTTCCGGCCGGAAGTGGCGGATTAGGCCCTGGAAGTGGGTGCGGGCACTGTGTGAACTGGAGTCTAAAAATCCTCCGCCACCCTGGGTTTCCGGCAACCCCTCCCTCGAGCCACGGCGGGGCACTGCGCACCTGCACGGGCCAGGCGGCCCCGTCGCCCAGGGCGCAGATGGTGTGGCCCTCTATCTGCTTGCTGATCTCCCACAGGGAGTCGATCTCGGCCGGCCGGGCGTCACCCCGCACAAAGCGGGCCATCACCTTGTTCATCCAGTCCACACCTGCAGCCACAGCAGTGAGGAACTAAGAGAGGTCCTGGCAGGCGTCTGTTTATTCGGGGTCCAGCGCCCACCCAGGAGCAGGACGAGCCCCAGAGAAGGCCCCTGCCCCGCCCAGGCGCTCACCCTCGCGGCAGGGGGTGCACTGGCCGCAGCTCTCGTGCTTGTAGAACTCGATGAGGCGGGCGATGGCTTTCACAACGTCTGTCTGGAGCGACAAGGGACAGAGAGCAGGCGTCCAAGGCCTGAGCCTCAGCCCCTAGAAGCAGCCCCTTCCGGTTCCAAAAGCATTCTGGCCGCTCCCCCATCCTCCCGGGGGCGTCCTGCCCCAGGGCAGCCCTGCTCCCCTCCTCTCCCACCTGTCGCTCAGGCTGTGGGTCCGGGACCCAAGAGCTGGCCAGAGCTCTCAGAGAAGCCCAGGAGGGGTGCTGAGCAGGCTGGCAAGGGTGGGGACCGGATGGGGGTGCGGTCCATCCCTACCGAACGGTCCATGACGATCACTGCGGCCGTGCCCAGGCCGGTCTGCGCCTGCACCAGCGCATCGAAGTCCATCAACACCGTCTCACACACGGACTTGGGGATCAGCGGGGTGGACGAGCCGCCAGGGATGACAGCAAGGAGGTTGTCCCAGCCACCCGTGACACCCCCTAGGGTCACAGTCAGTTCCCGAAAGGATGGACGGTCAGGTCAGGTCCTGGGCCGGCACAGCTGCCTAGTCCCAAGCCCAGGACCTGCCCGCCCCCCCCCCCCCCCCCCCCCCCCCCCCCAACGGCCCCAGGCCCCACCAGCGTGCTTCTCGATCAGCTCCTTCAGCGGCACGGACATCTCCTCCTCCACGGTGCACGGGTGGTTGACGTGGCCAGAGATGTTGAACAGTTTGGTGCCCGAGTTACGCTCACGGCCAAAGCCGGCAAACCAGGCACCCCCACGGCGGCAGATGGTGGGGGACACGGACACTGTCTCCACATTGGCCACCGTTGTGGGGCAGCCAAACACTCCTGTGGGGAAACGGGACATGAGACTGGTGGCTGCCAGGGGTGAGGACAAATCGGGACAGGTTTCCCGGCAGTGGGTCTGTCCCCGAGTCCTGCTCCCCTGGCAGAGCGCCCCCTACCCCTCCATCGCTGTCATTCCCACTGGAGCCCGGCTCCGCCAGGTCCTGCGCCACCGCTCTCTGCTCTCGGAGGGCTGGAGGGGACTTGGGTCTCCCACTTGGGGGATGAGGCAGGTGGCACCGGCGGAGCCTCCATATCGTTACCGCCCTACTCTCTCGGTCTGGCCCCCGGGGCAGAGGGAACTCCGAAATCCCCTAAGAAAGACCAGCGGGGACTTGAAGCCAGGTTCCAGACTGCACAGGGCCAAAGATGAGGCCCAGGGCTGGGCCGGGTCTTACCCACGTCTGCGGGGAAGGGCGGCTTCAGGCGGGGCTTGCCCTGCTTGCCCTCGATGGACTCGATGAGTGCCGTCTCCTCCCCGCAGATGTAGGCCCCGGCCCCGCGCACCACGAACACATCGAAATCGTAGCCGGAGCCGCAAGCGTTCTTGCCAATCAGCCCAGCCTCGTAGGCCTCTCGGATGGCCACCTGTGGGACGGGTGTGAGGGCACTGTCCCCAAGGGCCTGGCAATGCTGTGTGTGGGGGGTGGGGGAATAAGCCCTGGGAGCCCATCAGCAAATCCAGGGCAAAAGCCCCCTCTGGACATGAGTGGAGGATGCTCTGGGAGGGGCGAGGACCTCTACCATGTGTGTGTTATCATAATGGTGACACAAGTTCTCTAACTATCGATTTTTAAAGACAGATTTTAGGATCATGAAAATTTAGTACAGTTTCTCTAGGTAGTGATCTGTGGGAGATTTTCCTATTTCGTGTGTGTGGTTTCCTATCTTCATCCTAAGTGCTGTGTCTGCAACAGAGGGGAAGACCCTAGAGGTTTATTTAAAAATACGTAATAACAGTAACTCTCGTACACGATGCGAGTGCGTGCCAGGCCCTGCTCCAGGTGCCATCCTGTGTCCCTCGTCATTGTGTAGGAGCCGAACAGAAAGGTGTGACTTGGCCCCGGACCAGTCACTACAGGCATCACCAAACTAAGAACGACTGAAATGACCCCGTGACCCTTCTGCAAGAAACATGGCCTCATATGAGTTCCCCAGCCCACCCGCATCCTGGGAGTCACAGAGCCCGGAAGGCCTCCCAAATGGAGGCTCTGGAGCATCCTGGAAAGGCCTAGAGGAGGAGGCTGTGGGGGCCATGTCCCATTCACGACGCATGCAGGGGTGACCACTACTCTCCCGGTTTGACCCACACAGATCAGGCACTAAACTCTGAGTACACAGCTGTGCCAGGTAAGCGGTGTGCGTGTGCACACAGGACACGCCCTGCTGCACGACGCCCCGCCCCCGGCCCACCTGCAGGTTGGAGGCCTCGTTGTAGAACTCCCCGCGGATGTAGATGTAGGCGGCGCGGGCACCCATGGCCCGGCCCCCCACGAGGCAGCCTTCCACCAGCTTGTGGGGGTCGTGGCGCATGATCTCCCGGTCCTTGCAGGTGCCCGGCTCCCCCTCGTCTGCGTTCACCACCAGATACTTGGGCCTGTGGGGGCCACAGGGTCAGTCAGGCTGCAGGGACACCGGGGATGGTCTCTCACCCACACTACCCAGGGAAGCCTCAACGATGTCCCCTCGGACAGCCTTCCCTCCCTGCCCACCATGTCCCCAGGGGCTCTACCTGCTCACCACTGGTGACAGGAAGCTCACTGCCTGTTCCGCCTTTGGGTGGCTAGGGCCCCAGGAAAGGTCTTTGTCCCGCTCAGTGCACATGTCTCTCCCTGTGCTTTCCCAAGAGCCCAAATTCTGCTCTTGGCCACGGAGGGCCTTCCGGACAGTTATCACTGGCTTGCTACGTGCGGACTAATAAGCAGGCCAAAATCTGTGCAAACAGCGTCTCTTCAATCCCTACACAGTATGACATCTGTTTACAGAGAAGGACGCCGAGGCTCAAAAAGGCCGAGAGATGGCCCAAAGGCAAGAGACTGGAAGACAGAGCTAGGAACTGGTCAGTCACGTCTGCCTGGGTCAGAAGCTGTGCTGACTCCCCTACTCCCCAAGTCCCCTCTGGGAGCACCAGACAAAACTGCGTTCCACCTACATAAGGTCCAGTAACACTTTCCCACTGGATTCTCTCCAGGAAACCACCTGAAGCCCCGGGTAAGCCACAGCCACGCGCAAGGCTTTGCCTGAGACCCCAAACCTGCCTCCCAAAACACACCTGCCATCCGAGGGCTTATTCATGAAGCTCCACTTGAGGCCGGTGGGGAAGCCGGCTCCTCCGCGGCCCCGCAGGCCTGATGTCTTGATCTCGCCCAGGATCCAGTCGGGCCCCTTCAGCAGGATCTCCTTCGTCTTGTACCAGTCACCTCGACTCTGGGCACCTTTCAGCCTGGACAGAGCAGGGACGGCCGTGAAGGGGAGGCCCCAGCCCGCACCCCACCAGGCTGAGGGCACCACCTCACCTCCAGTCGTGTCGGCCGTACAGGTTGGTGAAGATCCGGTCTTCATCCTTCAGTGAGCCGAATGAGGTTTTCTTGGGAGCCGCCTGCGGGCAAAGAGGGTCGGAAGGTCCAGCCGAGCTCTGGGGTCACGAGGGGCCGGGCCGGAAGCTACTGATTCTTGGGTCCCCCTGATTACAGGGGCTGGGCTGGGGAGAGGGTAGGGGCCCAAGTCTTGGAACCCTTCATAACTTCATAGATACCACCACCACTTAGTAAGCACTTCCTGTTCAGCAGGCAGTGGGCTAAGTATTTTACATCCAAAACCCCAATTTGTCCTCATAACCCTGGGACAGAAATGATTTTACAGGCTCAGAGCAAAATGAACTTATGTAAGGGCACACAGCCGAAAGCAGCAACTGGAATTTGAGCTCAGGTCTGTCTGCGGCCAAAGCCCACACCTGGACCACAGCACCACACTACCTCCCGGCGCCCAGCATGCTGCTGCGTCCATGTCCTTCCTTGTCTGGCTGGCCTACTGGGCCCAAACTTGGTTTTATCGCTAACTCTGCTGGAGGCAAAATGCATTTACTGATGGAAAAGAAATGCCTCACTAGGGCTGGATGATGGAGGGTGACCCCCATGGGATAAGGCTGGTGAGGAGAGGTGGGGTCTGGAACTGTACGGAACCCAGAGGTGCGCACCCCAGCTGAGGGCTAAGGGCAACTGGCTTCCACACCCTAAAAACCACTGCAGAGGCAGAGCGCTGAACGGGGAATCGGGCGGTGCACATCCCTCTCCAAAACTGTTTTCTGCATCTGCAAAATGGAGCAATGACACATTCACTCCCTACAAGCCTGTGGCAAAGAAGGAATGAGACACGGGAGCTTCACCACCTGCAAAACTCCCCTCTACGGTAAGCCAGAAGTGAGGGTAGGGGGCACTCGGCCTTCTGTTGGGGCCCATTCCCTTCCACACCCTTGCCGGAGGGGCAACCTTCCTGCCGGGGTGGAGAAACGAAGATTCTCCAGGAGGCACTACAGGCCCAAAGAACAGCGCCCGCAGACACGGCAGCGAGACACGCCTGTGAGCATCCCCGGCCGGAGCCAGGCCGGGCCTCACCGTGTCGCCGCTGAAACGCACAGACACCCGCGCGGGGAGCGACCCGCCCAGCAGTCGCCGTGCCGCCAGCATCGCGGGGGCCAGCCCAGTCACCTCCCGCTGTCACCTTCACGACTCTGGAGGCCGAGGAACCGGCGCGACTAGGACACTAGGCGGCGCACAGGAAGCACGTCACGCGCCCAGCGCCGGGAGCGCGCCCAAGCATCTCTGCGCCTCTCCCACCCCGCCCTCAGCCCCGCCTCCTCAGGGGAGGGCGGAGCGGCCGGAAGTGGCCTCTCTGGCGCTGGGGCTGCTGGGAGATGTAGTCCCATTGGCCTGAGACCCGCCATCCGGTTGGTGAGCGCTTGACCCTGGTGACGGTCACTTGCCCACTCCCTTACTCGCCCGCCTGGCTTCCTCACGTTCGCTTTCAGACCCAGCCGTTCACACCTCAAGTAACAAACCTCGCGCGTCGCCTCCTGCCGGGTTCTGGTGTTTTCCACTTTCTACAGATTCAAGATTAGTGTGCACCTGCCGTATGCACAAGTGCACGCGGGGAGGAAGAGAAATCCCGCCGGCTACAGCCCGCCTCGTGACTACATTGTCATTATTCTGTCCCAGTCCAAGCTCTCCTAGACTGTGATTCTCTCCTCCCCGCCCCCCTGTGCTCAGGAAAGGATGGGCTGGCTCATTAGCAGCAGAGAGCCAGGGCAGCTCGAGGTGGGCAGGGGTGGACGGCGGAAGTCCTCCCAGAGGTATGTCTCGAGTCCTAGGTGGAGTGAGGATGGAGATGGGCAGTGGGTGGCGCATCCTCCTGCCGGCTCTGCTAAGGTCCCCCAACCGTTCCCTTTTCAGCCTGCGTCCGGGGACTCGGGCACTTGCGGCTCCTGCTCACGATCCCGCAGTGGCTCCTGCTACCTTCCCAGTGGGGCCTTGGCCTGGCGTTTAAGGACTCCGCTTCTCCCTGCAGAGTCCTCCGGCCCAAGTAACCTCACGCCCCTGCCCCCAGGACCCCTTCCTCTTGGGGCTTTAGGGCCTTTGTGTGGCTGCCACTCGGTGTTCCCCTGACCTGAGGGGGTCCTCTGCCCCCTGCCTTCCGGTGAAGTCTTGGAAGCCTGATTAACCTTGTCTTCTTCAGTGCCCTGGAGCCCTTCGGCTCTGAGACCTGCCCTGGTCCCGACATATGTGTGTCCTTTCTGGTCTCTTCCCAGCTTCTCTGTTCTCCACTCCTGTGATTATCCTTTCTCATCTCTTGGGAAATATGCTATGAACAAAATTTGCCCTTATTGTTTCATATGCTCCCCACAGCAGCCCTGGATGGTGTGTATTCCATGTTATACATGAAAAGAATTGAGGCTGGTGGAGGCTTCAGCCCTGTCCGAGGGCACCCACTTAGAGCGGCCCAGTGTTGGAGCCAGACTCAAAGCCAGGCCTTTCTCCCTTCCCGAGTGCCCTCCACACCACGAAACCACAAAATGATTGACACACATGTGACAGTTACTGTGAGATGTCAGTGGTATTTCCAAAAGAGGCACCCAAAGCACTGGCACATTGTCTGAGTTCTTGCAGATAGATGGGGCAGTACCAGGCCCTCAGACCAGCAGTCTTGGCTCCCAGCCGTGGTCCCCTCTCCTGGCTGGGGAGAGAGATCGTCCAGACAGATCTGGGGATTACACAGCTAAGCTGGGGCTCAGACCTGAGTCTGTGTAACCGTCCCTCTGGGGTGGGAGAAGGGGGTCAGGATGGAGCCAGAGGATGGAGTCCTTCCTCATCCCTCTGTAACTGGGTCAGGGAAATACAAGGCCATGGGGAGAAGGCAGCCTGGGGACAGGAGATGGCTGAACATGGGGTGACGGGAAATGGAGAGTGAGGGGCAGCATCTGTTCGCCCAGTGCCAGGCTCTGTTCCAAGCACTTGCCGTGTGTTATCTCCTTAATCCTCCTGCAGCCTGGGGTGTAGGAATGACGAGCCTCTGTTTTCAAAAGAGGATAAAGTATCAGCAACATTGAGTGGCCTATTCAGGACAGCACAGCTGCCAGAACTTGGCTTGAGGTCTCCTGACCCTACCTCCCCTGCTCCATCCACACCCACCTAGAGCACCTGCTCACCCCCCAGGCTCCACTAAGTGACACCTCCCAGGAGCCCTTCTCCCCCGTGCTGCAGGCCCTGGCTCTTCCCACTCCCTCTGCACCTGCCCCATCCCACACCAGTGCCCCAGCTGCCTTCCCCGCCAGCCTCCAGGCTGGGATCAGGGGGGTCCGCAGATCCACTGCACCCTGCCAGCTCTGCCTTCTGAGCACTCCCCGTTCCAGCGCCTCCAGGCTCTGCACCATGGCCACGGCCCCTCAGATTTCCCCTGGTGTTTTGCAAAGCTTGATTGATATCACCCAGCTTCCCAGCTTGACCCCTCCAATGCTTTCTTTGCACCCTGACACTGCTGTAAACCTCAGATCCATTTTGTCTCTGCCCTAAGACACTTCCTGGTTCCTCAGCGTCCTCAGGACAAAGCCCTGGCCCCTTGGCCTGGCATTCAAGGTCCTGCACCCGCCTCCCCAGCTCCACTTTGGATGTCTCTGCCCACGCAAGCTAGGAGGCAGAGAGGATCCACCTTCGCCCCTTCCTCCTCCCCGTCCCCCTCCTCCTGAGGAGCTGTCCCCAGCAGGCTTCCCTCCACACAACAGTCCCGAGCAAGTGCTGCCCCAGGTCCGGGGAGGCCACAGCACCATCCAATCTTCTCCCTCCTGACACCCAGCCGGGAGCTTCTGAGTCAGGTGCTAACTCAATATCACAACCTAATTTTATATTTGGAAAATAAAAAACATCAACGTTTTTTCCCTTTGTGGACAATTTAGGAAATACGGAAAAGACAGAACAAAGCAGTAACGTGTTTTCGCCGCCCCGGCTCCCTCCCTGCGATTACTTTCACTGATTTGTTTGCCCTCCGTCTTCCAGGGGGTTTTACACATTCACAGGAGCACGTGACTGATCCGTAAACATTTAGATCTTAACCAAAACCCCTCTGGAAAAAATGGCAGTCCCTCTGCCCCAAGGCCAAATGCTGTTGAATTAGAGATCAGTGTCCAGTCCTCTCAGAAACACCTTGTCTTGTACATACACTTACGTACCCATAGGAAACTATGCGTTTTTGGTGCTTTTTATTTGTGGCGATGGTATCTTGCTATAACACAATTATTCACCTTGCTTTTTTAAAAAAATTATTCAGTGCTATGTTTTTGAGATTAGTCCATGTGATACAAACAGATTACCTACAGGTAACACCAGAGCTTCAAGGTTAAGGGCCTGGACTCAAAACCCTGCTTCTACCGCTCACTACCTGTGTGGTATGGTGGACCGAGTCCTTCATTCCCTCCAGTGGGAAATGAGGTCACAGAGCCCAGAGGGGCATCTGGTAGGGCTGGGCCCTACGTGGCGGTGCCCGACACAGCCCGTGCGCAGGGGTGCTGAGCCCTGCACTGGCCTGTCCACTAACCTGGAGACGATCCACCCTGCACGGGGTTGAGTGCCCCCACCCAGGAAGGGGACGCCACTCAGTTTTTCAGATCTTTTAGGCCCTTCACTAAACACTTAAGATGTTTTCTTTTTTCAAAAAAAATCTGCACTTTTTAAAAAAAATTTGTTTTAGGGAGAGGGGAAGGGAAGGAGAAAGAGAGAGAAACATTAATGTGTGGTTACCTTTCACACGTCCCTTACTGGGGATCTGGCCCACAACCCAGGCATGTGCCCTGGCTGGGAATTGAACCAGTGACCCTTTGTTTTGCAGCCCGAGCTTAATCCACTGAACTATATTAGCCAGAGCTGCACAGTTTTTAATATAGGAACTTAGTGTGATGTTTTGCATTTCTGTGTTTTGTGATCTCTTCTGATAGCGTTTTCTGATAGGCTGTTGATTGTGAGTAGAGAGCTATCAGTTTGCCTCCGTTGACTTGGGCTCGCCTGGTACAAAAGTGTGTCCGTTGAAGCTTTTCTATGCCCACGCTGACACTCACGTAGTTGAGGAGTAATGAGAGTCGAGTTTCTCCCTGTCTAACATCGGTGTCTCGTTTCTTTCTCCTACCGCATGGCACCGAGAGCTTCGGGATAGGCTGAAGAGCGGTGGCAGTGGTGCCCGCCCTTGTATGGAGTGTGACCTCACAGAAGTGAGTAAAATCTTAATACCAGAGCCCCCAACTCCACTTGCTAGAATTTTTGTTTCTCCTTTTCACTTTGTGTGCCTTCAGATTTCCTTGGGCCGTTTTTCACTGGCTGCTCAGAGGTGGATTATACGGATGGGTGTCTGTTTCCCCAATCAGCAGCCCTGATTGTGAAAACACAGAGAATTCCTGCAGAAAAGGGCCTTTGAAGTGGGTGCAGCAGGAGGTGCAATTCCCAACAGTGACACCTTAAAATCTGTTTAGATGGCACTGGAGACTGGTCCTACGTGTCTTTTACCCAACCTCCCTTCTCAATCAGAGGCATCCGCTGTGACACCTGCTGTGTCCTGGGTCTGCACCTTCCGCCTCCACGCGCAGTGTGCAGGGGTGGGTGGGGGGGTCCAGGCAGTAACCTTGGAATTGCTGACCTGATCCGGGTGTGGCTTGGTTGGTTGCCCAGAGGCATTTCAAAAATGGGCCCCACCTCCCATCAGGTGCGAAGGGAAAAGTCCTGGAGGACTCTGGCCTGTTCCTTATCTCAAAACAAGACAGATAAGCGATATTGGTCCTGCAACCTCTCACGTGAGGTTTGCTGAGGCTTTTTGGTAGAGACCTAGATTATTGGGGAAACTTCCAAGGCATAGTTTTATCCCGAAGGGCTGTTCAATTTCACTGGATGCTGCTTCTGTAGCTCAGAGGATCATATTGTTTTTTCTTCTTCCTTATGAATTACATCAAACTGTTTGAGGATCTGTTGCACTATTGTTGACCTAAAGAGGCAGCAGGAGGAGGCGGCTAAGAGAACAGACTGGAGCCAGCTGGGACTGCGTGCTGAGCTCTGCCCCTGACCAGCGCCGGGGCACTGAGCAAGCTCCTCGGCTGCTCTGCGCCCTGTGGCCGCATCGCCACACCGGAGTCTCTCCAGAAAGCCTGTGGCGCTACGTGCTGGGTGTTTGCAGTTCGCCCTTTTTCATTCTTCCGGGAACAAACCTCTTGGTCACGCCATAAGACTCTCACTGACCTGCTGCACCGACTTTTCCAACAGTGCTCACGAGTGAGGGAGCCTCTGGGTTCATTGTCTCCAGGAGACCTCGTCCAGTTCGGTTAGAACGAGGTGGGCCACTTCCCGCCTTTTCCCACACGTCCCAGGAGTCTGCTGCAGGTAGAAATGATCGTTCCCGGAGCCTGGGTACATCTCAGGCAAGGCCCCCTGGGGCTGGGGCCTCTGCTGAGGGGGGTCTGAGCCCTGGTTCCGCTTCCTCTATGGTTATTTGTTTCCTTGAACCAGTGTGGAACCCCGATATTTTAAAGAATGCTTCACTGATGGATTGTTTTTTTCTCCTTGGAAGTATTTCCGTGCTCCTTCAACCATCTTGCCTTGAGGTCCAGTTTCTCTGATGTTGCTGTTGGTACAAAAGCTTTCTTTTTATTTGTATTTGGTAGTTTCCCGTCTTTTTATTTTCAATCTTTCTCTTATTTCAAGAATACATCTTGAAGACAACCTCCAACGAAATTTCCTTGGGCTTTACTTTAACCCAGTCAGCGTGTGTCTCTGGAGAAGAGATCGGGCCATCCACACTTGCTGCGTTGCCGTCGGGACTCATGCCCACCGCAGCGCATTTCCACTTCCACGGAGCACTGTTTCTCTTGATTTCTTTTTCCTGCACTTTCCTGTCTTCTACTGAATGCGTTGAGTTTTCTTTGTGCTATTGCCTTCTCCCCCACTACTGGTTTGGGAGTGATACATTTCATTTCTATCTTTAGTGGTTTTCCGTACATTTCTAACAGTCAGAATCAAATTTCTTTTTTCAGAAAACCCTCATTAATATGACTGTCCTCCTGCTGAGAATGAGTCTAAAAAGGGGGTATGCTGATCCCCACTGGCCTTCCTTCCCTCCCCAAGTCTGCACTCCTGTTTTCTGTTGGTGCCACCGCAGGGAGGGCATTTCTGGCCCCCGGCTTCATGCCACGGGTGGAGACCTGGCCTCTCAGCCTTGCCTCTCCAGAGCCGGGCGCAGAGGGAGGGCCGGGCCCCAAGCCCTGTGCATTCCTCCTGGCTGCGTTTCTGCCTGCCCCCCCCCCGCCCCCAGGCTGTGGTTTCTCCCTATTTCTTTCCTTCAGAAGGGCGCTTCCTTGAAATCTGCACAGAACCGCCCCTTTTCATTTCTGTGTGTCTGAGACTGCATTGCACGTAGTTTTTTCTTCTCTGATTTGATGCGTTTGAGAAGGACAGGGAAGATTTCAGGTTGTACTCTGCCGTCAGCTGGAGATCCCGCTCCTTCTCTTCGGCCTGCGGGTTTAAACTGGAGGAAGTGAAGTCAGCCCGTCCTGGCTTGGGTGGGGGGCATAGATAGGACCAGGGGGTCGCCTTCAGGGAAGCACCCCCACGATGGCCCTGGCCAGGTCTCCCTGCTCTCCAGCACTGGGCGCCTCCCTGTCAGCCGGCCAACGTCTCAGGGTCCCCCCTGGCCCACACTGTCCTGGCACACTGGACACTGCAGTCTCCATCAGTGAGGACCTGTGAGGCCTCTGCTGGGCACGGGTCCCCGGCACCGGTCCGGTCCCCTTGGCCCACCCGTCCCGGCACCTCCCTGGCAGTAAAGCCACGGTCAGACACCCCACACACAGGTCAGGTCTGGTGTCTGGAGCGCCCCCCATGGGGCTTTTTTGCCACAAAAGCTTTAACACAAACTTCAGTTTGCTCTTTTTCTTTCTTTTTTTAATAGTTTGTTTTATTGTATTTTTTCCATTACCATTTATCCCCCTTATACCCTCTCCCACCTCCACCCACACTCCAGTCTGTTCTTCAGTGCAGCTCTCGGTGGCTATTTGGGATAGCAGACACAGAAAGGGCTCCCACCCCCGGACTGGAAACATGAGACTCACCTTCCCCACTCCCCCAGAGGTCAGCCTTTAGAAATGCCAGGCCCTAGCTTGGCATTTCTGCAAAAAGAAAATCAGCAAAAAGGAAAGAGAAGAACCGTTGAGTGTTATTATTAGAAACTGGTTGAGCTGCTTGTCATCCGTCACAGGCCCCTCCTCCTGTGGCCACTTGGAACCCAAGAGAGACAGTTCCCTCCGGCTGCACGAAACTCAGAGCCGCCCGCGCCGTGGAGGGGTCGCCAGTCGCAGCGGTATTTGCGGCTTCCTCCCGCCTCCACGAACCTCCGCCCCGTCTCTCCCGCCAGCAGCTCAGCCGCTCAGGCGCCTTCAGCAGGTGGGGCTACCTGATATTACAACGCTGTCCAATCTCTCCAAAGTAATCTGTAAACTCACCTCGAATTCCAATCCAAACCCCATCAAGGCTTTTCATGAAACCGGGAAAACTAACACGAAAACACAGCTAGGAAAACAAAGGGCCAAGAGCGGCCAAGACGGCTGCGGAGAGCACGTGGGGGAGGGAACTGTCCTGTGGGGTGACGAGAGCAGTCGTCACGCTAGAGTACTCAAGACCCGCAGACCAGTGCTTCCGGATGCGTGGCGCCCCTTTACTATTTTTATTTATCGTTAAATTTATTTTTAGAGAGAGGGGAAGGGAGGGAGAGAGTGCAAAACACCAATGTGAGAGAGAAACGTCAATGGCCTGCCTCTGGTATGTGCCCCAACCAGGGACCGAACCCACAGCCCAGGCCTGTGCCCTGACTGGGAATCGAACCCACAACTTTTCACTTCGCGGGGTCGACACACAACCAACTGAACCATGCCAGTCAGGGCTGGTGCTTCTTTATGTTACTTTGCTAGAAGTTCTGCAGTTTTGGTTTTGATTACTTCTCAGACTTGAGTCATTTTAAGAGAAATGTATAAATATACCTGGATTAAAACTTTGTAACTGTAGACATTAGTGTCTTTTTGTTTCCTGCTTTGTTGTTGTTGTTGCTTTAGATTCTTTTCTCTTTTTTAGATTTTATTTATGTATTTTCAGAGACTGGGGAAGAGAGAAAGAATGGGAGAGAAACATCAATGTGTGGTTGCTTCTCTCGCACCCCCCACTGGGGACCTGGCCCGCGACCCAGGCATGTGCCCTGACCGGGACTTGAACCAGTGACTCTTTGGTTCACAGGCCGGCATTCAATCCACTGAGCTACACCAGCCAGAACTGTTAGATTCTTGTCATGAGAGGTTGTTGTCTGGACTATTTCTCCCTCTCTCTGGAATGTTCTAAGACTTTCTCTGAAGCGTAATAGATGGTTATAGGAAATGTCCCAAGAGCAATCGAAAGGACGGTGCCTTCTCTCGTTTCACCTCTAGCTGCCCAAACCCTTGTCTTTGAGCTTTGGCCTTACGGACTCAGGGCCACCTGGTGCACGGAAGCCCGTGACTACAGCCACCGCAGGCACCTCCTACGATCATGAGACGTGGAGTGTGTGTCTCGGGTTCTGCAGTATCTGTGGCTTCGGGAGGGTTCTGAAAGATCCGTGGGAATGCCGGCTGCGACGTCACAAACCTCAGGCGGCTGCAGAGATTTCCTTTGCGTTCACCATCCGTCTGATTGTCTGAAAAGCAGTAACCATCACTGTATGAGAGGGGTCCGTAGTTTGGGTGTGCAGTCACATTTATTCATTTGGGGACCTTGTTGAAGAAATTTATCCCCAGACCAATGTAGGAACCTATCGGAGTGGCGTGGTGAATGTAGCCCAGCCCCATCGGAAAACCGGCAGGCACGAGTGGCACACGGGAGCCAACCCCAGGATAGGTTCTCCCGTGGGGAGTCAGGCCTGCGTTGTACCTGGGCCGCTATGAGGCTTGCTTTTGCTAGAACTCCCTCACCCTGGATGGAGGCAGCAAATGTTTAGTGCGTATCTTTAAAATGGTTTCCTAAAGTCTGTGCTAAACCTCCCAAGTATGGAGTATAACTAGTTCAACCACCTTTCTCTTTGATCTGAAACATCCTTCTCTTTGAAGTAATTGTCAACATTCTGTTGTTACCTGTGAAAGGTAGCTACCTGAAGCAAACCTGTGCGTAGTAAATGAGGACCAGCCTTGATGTCAGGTGCCCAGATGGGCAGTAAAAGCCCGTCCAGGTGAGGGATGGAGTTGGGGCCCTCTCTCTCACTCAGAGAGAGGCCATGCCACTGTCCCTTTCTCTCCCCAGGACGCTGCAGTCCATGTGAATTTGTTTGTCGCAGCCACAGCACTCAGACCCTGCGGGCCGGAGTCCACAACAGACCAAGGTCATAAACAAACCTCTGACATTTTTTCCAATAGTGTTTTATTTTTCTCTCACACGTCAGTGACCCCTGTCGCATGCAGGTGCCCTCAGTCTCGCACTGTGGACATTTGGGGCTGTGTCATTCTTTGCGGCGGGCAGCCATTGTGCGCCTTGTAGGACATTAGGCAGGATCTCGAAGTGCCAGCAGCACCCCACAAGTTGTGACAGCAAAAATGTCTCCAGACTCTGCCAAGCGTGATCTGGGGGGCAACATCAGCCCCAGCTGAGCACTACTGACCTATCTGGAGTTTTTTGTTGTGTGTGGCATGAGGCAGGGTCTGGTAATTTTCCCAATATGGCGAGTCAGTTCTACTAAATAATAAATAACTCTTCTGTCAAACTTACGATACCACGGCCATTGCACACCAAGTTCCTGCATACCCCGCGCTCTCCCCGGCGGCCAGCTGCTCAGCCAGGGTCTTCACAGGTGTGCCCACTGTCCTTCAGTAGGGCATCCCAGCACCTGGCCAGGACCCCATGGGTCTGCCCCACTTCCCCCAGCCCTGCAGCCAAATGTCCCTGCCACCGGGAGGGCCGGGCCTCTCCTCTCTCTCTGCTCCCTGCCTTCAGCTTGCTGTCTTCCTCCAGCCCGAAGGAGGACTCTTTCTCAGCTCCCCCTCACGGTCAGTAGTCGGGGTCTAGGGGAGGCAGAGGGTCCTAGTTTGGGAGTGGGGAGAATCCCGCAAAGCCATAGCCCTCTCCCCTCTCCCCTTCCCTGATCACCTCTGGAGGCGGGGCAACTGAGGAGTGACTGGGCTCCCCGAGCCTGAGCTGAGCACAAGGGAGGATCAGACAGGAGGGGTCAGGTTGTGCTGCAGTAACACACCGCTCAGAATTCCCACGAGTGTAAGACCACGAAGACACTGCTCAGGCACCCACATGTCTGTCACACAGTAGAAGGGCTCTGCTCCACCTGGTCCTCACTCGGGGACCGGGCTGCTGGAATCCCCACCATCCACCCCGGGTCCTGGCGGCCGGGGAGGACAGTGCCGGGGTTTCTCGCACAGGCAGTGACGTGCTGCGTCCTGGAAGTCATTTGCCCCGTCCACAGTGGCTAGGGGAACAGGGAAGTCTCATTTTCCTGTGTCACGGGTGGAGGGAAGGAAAGATTCTCTTGCAGAGAGGGCTGCACCAGGTGCCCCAGCACCCTCTGCTCCAAAGGGCCTGGTCCCAGGCCCTTGCCCTTCACAGCAGCAAACCTCAGGTACTTGGCCAGACTCCTCCACTGTTTCAGTCATGTGATCACAGGGGCATGACGAGCAGCCTTGTTTGTGCCTCAGTTCACACATGGGCAAGTTACTCAGACTTGCTGTGACTCAGTTTCCTCACCCATAAATGGGGATAAGAGTGTCTGGGTGGTGAGGATTCGGGAGGGTAACAAACCACCGCCTGCTGCACGCCGCCTGGTGCGGGCCAGGCTTGTGGTGAGTGTCAGCAGCCGTCACTGTTTGCGAGCACAGCTGTGGGCGGCTGCAGGGCACAGGCTTTTGCCGTTTGCACTCACATTTCCTGAGTCCAAAGTCCTCCCACTGGGAGTGTCTGTCCGGCCTCTAAACCAGTCCCTCGACTCTGGCACACCCAGGGCTCCCCAGGGGCGGGGGATGGTGGGGCAGAGCATTCCACCTGGTGCTCCAGGCATGAACGCTCCAACGCCACAACCAGCAGAGACACGTGGGGCCTCTGAGTGGGGGGCTGTGCACGCGTCCCTTTGCTGACCCATCTCTGCAGCATTGGGGCAGAATGGCCCTCCTGGCCCTTGAGTGACGTTTCCTAGGTCTCAAAGCTACTGAGGTCTCTCCGAAATCAGAGGCTGACTGCCTGAGGGGCTCCCCTACGTGAGGGAGGGTCCCCCTCTTGGGCTGGTGGCAGGTGACTCCAAGTTTGGGCAAGACTCCCCCAGAGAAGCACCTGCTCCTCCAGACTGCATGATGGGGTGCACGATGGCGGAATGCGGGGGGAGAGGGGGTGCCCATGGTCTCTCAGCTCCAGCCATCGCCGGAATCCCTGAGGCCCCTGACCTGCTCACACCCCAGTGCCTCCACTTGGCCTGGGGCTCTCCCCAGTGTGGGAAAGCTGCCTGGATCATGCAGTGTTGCCCTCATGTCCCGATGCCCAGGGAACCCATGAGAGCCCCCCTGCTGAAGAGAAGCGTGACGGACCCTCCCAGCCACCAGCCTGGGCCGCTCCGCCCACACCGGACCGGCGGGGGGGCCCCCAGCTCCCGCTCCCCAGGGCCAGCCGTCTGGCAGGCGGCCCGGGGGCATGAGAACACAGGCTTCCTTTCTCCCGAGACTGTGGGAACCTCCAGGGTGGGGACCAGTTATTTCTCTTCCTGTTTCTTTTTTCCTTCTCCTCCTGGGGTTCAACAAGCACAGGCTGGCTTGCGTACACCCAGAAGACACTCAGATTGGGCTTCAGGATTTCAAGTAGCCTAGCGGGCTGCCACCTCCCCCGAGTCTGACGAGTAAGGGTCCCATGGCCCCCTCCCCAGGAGACTCGACGCCCACAGCACCACTCTTCTCTGGGAAATTTTATTGGTCCTGAGGCAGGGGAGGCAGGCAGCCCACGCCTCCCGCTCAGGGCGCCCCAGGCCCTCACTGCTTCCCGTTGCCGTTGATGGGGCGGTTCACATGCTCGGGGGAGTCCAGGAAGGCCTTGAGCTTGGGCCGGGCACTGAGGCGAGCCACATAGGCCGAGAGCAAGGGCAGGGAGTCCAGGCAGCCGGGGGCCAGGACCTGGTGGATCAGCAGCAAGTCCAGCAGGTTGTAGTCCGCGAAGGAGATCTGTGGGGCGGGGTGGAGAGCTCAGCAGGTGGTGGGGAAGACCAAGAGCCTGAGCTCTCAACCCCTCGGTCTGCCCGCGTGCTCTCTGCACCTGTGTCCCAGCCGCAAGAGAGGGTGGCATGGTGGGGGCAGGCCGGGGACAGTCGCTCACCTGGTCACCCACGATGAAGGCCTGGCCCCCCTGGTTCTGGGAGAGCAGGGTCTCAAAGGGCTTCAGGCGCCCCGGCAGCTCCTTCACGTAGTCCTCCTTGCCCGCCTCCTGCCGGAAAGACACCCCTGGGCGTCACCCTTCTGACCTGCCGCACACTGCTGTGCACCCCCGCCCGGCCCAGATGTGCCCCCTTCTCTCCGGCCAATCTCCGAGAATCACTCCCCACCCCCAGGCTACGGCCACTTGCTGTCCACTCGAGCAGCCAGTTCTCCCCTACTCAGCATTTTCTTGGTGAGCTCCTGCGAGGGCCTCAGAGGACCCTTCTAGGCCTCCCATTTGGATGCCACCCTGCCGAGGCTCCTCAATGGCTGCCCGCTGCCCGCAGGGAGGGGTCTGAGCCAGGGGTTCAGACCTCCAGGCCCCAGCCTGCTGCCCCTCCCCTGCCCCTCCCGCCTCTCCCTCTCGTTCTCACGCAACCACACAGGTGTCCTCCCTCCATCCAACTGGTCTCAGGACCCGGAAGCACTTCACGTCTGTGTACTCTGTGCACTTGGCTGGGCAGCACCACCACCCCCACCCCCGCCCTCCCAGAAGCTGGCTATAGATCCTCCTCCTCCTCCTCCACCTGCTGCAGGGAGCCTCCTGGCCACCCGGCCCAGCAATCAGGAACCACCCCTGGCTCACTGTCTGGTGTCCTGGCACTGTTCTGCTGTTGCTGGTGACCAGCCCCAGCACAGAGCCTGACCCGGTGCAGGCCTCCGACCGAGGGAGGGCTCGGCTGGGGCCACGGGAGGGGTGTGGTGCCAGGTGAGAGTTCAGGACGGCAGGTCTCTGCCGGTCCCCGTGCCCACCCCGGTGCCCATGCTCACGTAGTTGGTGTAGATGAGGGTGGCGTATTTACAGCGGAGGTCTTCCACGCCGTCATTCACCACGTCCACCAGGGCCGCCTCCCGCTGGCCCTTCCCATACAGTCCTGCCATGGGGGTGAAGGGGGAGGTCGGGAAAGCGGGCAACGTGATGGTCGCCTGACACACAACTGCCAGCTGATCTACCACGAGGCTGCCTGCCTGCGGGCCATGGCCGGGAGGAGGGAGGAGGATGTGGACCCAAGGAAGGACCAGTCCTGAGCTCAGAACCCCGTGGGACGCAGCCTGGCATAGGGCAAGGACTGCAGGCGCACCTGGGCTTGACCTTGGGCAAACCGTATCACTTCCACGTACCCGAATTTCCTCCACTTCACAGGGGCGCTAGGCAGCCCGATTTAAAGGGAAGAGGCTGGCCCTGCACAGGAGCAACAGCAGAGGCCCACCCGGGTCACCTGCACCCGCAGGACTCACCGAGGGAGCGGCCCAGGTGGCGCAGGATGGCGTTGGACTGGTACAGGGTCAGGTCTCCGTCCTGGAACTTGGGGAGCTGCCCGTACAGCTGGGGGGATGGCATGGCTCTGTGAGGGACCCTGAGCTCAGACGTCCCCCTCCTTAGTCTGTCCCTCAGGCTCAGCCTCGACCCCAACGGGCACAGGCACTCACACAGGAGGCCTTGAGCGAGCCCTGCATCCAGGTGTCCTTGGTCACCACCTCCTCCTTCCAGCTCTGGCCCTGGTCCGCCAGCAGCATGCGCATGGCCTCGCAGCGCCCTGGGGGGAGAGGGGAGGGGCAGGGGAGGGGTGCAGAGACTGCTCTCACTGTGCCCTGGGGAGGGGCCCCCTCCAATGATCTCGGTGCACACTGTGGAGGGGACAGACCACAGGAGGTGAGACACTCCAACCTAGGGAGCTCAGGGACACGTAAAAGAAGGCCCAGGGTAGCAGCCACATGAGGAAGGATAAGGGAGGTTTGGAGCCTCCCCCAGGTGGGTGAGAGGCCCCGGGCTGCAGCCTCCAACCTCAGCCTCCCCGCCCCGCCCCTCCCTTATCGCGGGCCCTACCTCGAACAGGAAAGTAGACGATGGTGTACGGTGGCACTAGAAGGGACAGAAGTTTGTCAGAGTCCTCCAGAGGATACTATGAGGGACAGTGCCCGCACCTGTCCTCCCTGCAGTCCCGTCCCTTGTTCCGGGGCCCCTAGGGGCTGGTCTCTGCGCAGGGGGCAGGGGGTGGGGGATGGGCCCCTGAGCCCCAAACCCATGCTGGTGCCCTGGATCCCCATCGCGGCCTTAAGGGAGCAGGGCCTAGTAGGAGCCATGGCCCGAAACCGGGGTCCCTGCTGCGTGCTGGGCACGCTCTGAGCCCCTAGGAGTCTCGTGCATCCCAAGCCCCCCGAAGCCACAGCGAAAACTCACTGGCGGCGGCGCAGACAAAAGCGGCGACTCCGACAGCGGCAGAGGGAAAGCTCACTCGGGCCCTGCGGCCTGGGCCTCACGAGGGTGGTCCCGCCCCGTTCTGTCCGGCTCCGCCCCCAGTGCTTAGTCACGCGCTGGCCCCGCCCTCTGCTGCCCCGGTAGGACCCAGGCCCGCCCCTCACCCCGGCACCCCCCTACCCCACCCCCTTCGTGCTGCGGCTGAACTCTGCCCGGCCCACTGCGCCGGCAGAGATTTTGCCCAACATCTGCCTGGAGCTGGCAGACGCATGTGACGGCTGGGTACGGGTTGCAGAATCTTCTAGAAGCTTTGGGCTTCGCCGGGTCTGGCCCCTTCCTCTGCTTGGGTCGCAGATGCCAGAGACACAAAGCCTTGCATTAGTGCCCACAGACAAAGGACAGGTAGACGCTGCACAGAGACGGGGAAGGCCCAGGTTACCGGTGCGCACAGCTCGCGCAAACCGCCCTCCAGGCTGGGTTTCCGTTCCTATCAGCTATTCGGATGCCGCCTTCACGGCTCCTGTCATGTCACGTTAGCCACGGGTGCTGTCTGCTTACCGTTTTTCTCTAAGCCACCTCGCTGAATACGCCTGCTTAACGTGGAGCCGGTTTCACTCCTAAGTGGAAACGCACGCTACTGGTTAAAACTAGAGGTCACCGTGAAAATACGAGAACAATAAATAGGGTTTTTTAAATCTGCCTGGACAACGGGACACAGAACTCTCCCTTTTCAGAGCACCGTTAGCGAGTTGAGGTGTTCCTAGCCCCAAACCGTGCTGCCTCCCCCGTGGTCATCGGGATTCCAGGATGAGTGGCGAAGCTGCCAAGCCCCAGCTGTCTTTCCAGAGGCTCGGGCCTGACTGTGGGATGCCCAATGGCAGCATTTCACGAAGACCCTTCCCACAGAGCTGGCAGGGGCACTGAGGCTGCAGCCGGGCCCCCGGGGGGGGGGGCTGGCCAGGGCATCGCAGTGGAAGCTTCCAGACTTGGTGGTTGTGCTGGCGAGGCAGCCTCCCAGGGAGACCCTTCCTGCCCTGCGTTGGAGACCCAGGAGAGGCAGCCACCAGGGGCCCTTGTGATCCCTTGACGATGTGGGATTGGTTGACAGGGTGTCCCCAGGAGGCAGAAAGAGCTCATTAGAGAGGCTAGGTGAGGCAGGAAAACGGGGTACCTGCCCAGGGGCTGGTGCCCTCTCTCTGTCTTTGAGGCCCCCTCCTGCCCAGAGCGGTAATTCTTCAGGAGCAGTGAGCTTGAAAACACCATCAATATATAAGGAAACGTTATACACACGTAATAAAATGATCTTTCCTCAAAGTGCTTCGTCAGGTAGAATGCAGGGTGGCGCCCTCTGGGACTGGCCCAGCCGGAGGCGGTGCTGGCAAGGATAGGCGCTGTTCTCTGGCAGAGTCCTGGCCCGCCGAGGGCTGGGCCAGCCACCATCAGCACAGTGTCCCCTGTGCCCTACACCAAGCTCCAGGTTCCGGACCCTGGGCCTGGGCTCAGGGGCTCTGCTCCTCCCGGCCCCTGGTGACCTGCCCTTAGCTCCACCCAGCACCTGCATTATTCCTGAACAAAGCAAAATTCTTCCCTTACCTTTTGCCCAGAAGAGCCTAATTCGTTCATTTTATTTATGCTAAAAGCAACCTGAAACTGGCCCTCCCCAGTCTTCCATAGGCCTAGCGGGCAATTCAATGGGCTACAAAAAACAAAAAACAACAATAAAGTAACAGTTGCTATCTTAAATCCGAAACAATGTGAATGTCCCTTTCTGCTACATTCTCTCTGGAGAGCAAGCATGCACGTAGGGACTGGACTCTCTCAGGCCACACAGAGGCCGCTCCACTGGGCTCTCCAGGGCCTGACAGGGACAGCGAGATGTCAGGCTCTGTCTGTGTAGTAGGGACCTGTGTGAGTGGGGGCCTCCATCTGGGCTGCTAAAGTGGGGGTTGGGGTCGGTGGAAGGTGGCCACGGCTGATGCTTCTGCCTCCCACCCCTCCTGCTACTGCCCCAGCCCCAGGTCTCTGTCCTCTGCCCCTCTCTGAGCCTAACTCAACCTCCCTGCTCGTCCTGGGGTGTGGGGAAGCATTTGCTTACCCCACCTCCATCCCTGCGCCTTGTCGGTCATAGAGAGCTCCGGAGTTCGTTTTAACTCGTCTGGTTTCTCTCTCCTCCCACAGCGGGGTTGCAGAGTGGTCCTCAGCTCTCCCTGCGTGCCGAACCACAGGAGCACGTGTGTGTGTGTGGTGTGGGTGTGTGTGTGCCCGCATGCACACGCACGCACATGCTCCTCACTCCTAGCACATTATTACTGCTACCCTGCCATTGGTGTGCATCATGCAGTGTAGGTGGGCCACGTCTAATCAGTGGAAGGGCTTACCCCCCCCCAAAAAAAGACTGACCTCTCCCAAGAAAGAGGGAACTCTCCCAGCCAACTGCGTTTAGACTCGGGCTGCTGCACCAACTCTTCCCCGGCCCTCCAGCCTACCAGGTGGAAACGTCAGCCGCGCTGTGACCTACAGTGCAGTGCTGCCGCAAACAAGGGCCGGCGATCCCAGGGGCGTTGTGTGAGCGAAAGGAGTCGCACTGAAGAGTCCGTAGCGCCCACCTCACTCCACCTGCATAAAATTCAGAAACACGCGTCTTTGTAAAACCCAGTGGGGTGTGTTTGTGTGGGTCGTCTGTCTCCGTTCAGCTCAACTGCTAACATATATCTGTGCTTCAATATCTCCCTCTCCCTCTCCCTCTCTCCGTTCTACTCCTAGGTTTATTCAACACAATCCTTTTACTCTACACAACAAAATGCTGCAAAGTTACAGGAAAACTCAAAACAGAAAATTTGTAGTACTGACTGCATCCTCAAAGCCCCAAAGCAATGTGCGTGTTCCCAAGGAACCCCAAGACCACGGTGAAGAGGGTGGCGGTGGGCTCCGGTGGCCCTGCAGAGCTAGCTCTCCACTTGCTCACCAGTTCCAGAGAGAGGAGGTGTGGGTGTGGGTGTGGGTGCGCGTGCGTGAGGACATGTGAAAGCAGAACCGTCTACAGCAGCTCCTGGGATGCTGGACCCCAGTGGCCAGGACTGGAGCAGCGGTGCAGGGCCAGGCCAACAGGACCGGCGGCTGCACAAAAGCACGCCCTTCCCCAAGGGATCCCCAGGCTGCTAGACTGGCCCTGAGTCATCAATGACATGGAAAACTGTGTCCCTCCCCTTGGGGGGGTGACACTGCCAGCTGGAACCCTGCTGGTTCCCACTGGCCTTGCCACTGTGCTGACTCCGGGACTGGAAACCTGGGCACTTTCCAGCCAGGTAACTGGAGGGCATCCTCATGGGCACAACCCCAAGCTGGCATCAGTTCTGCGACTGCACTTGGCCTGCAGAGGAACCGTCTCAGTGCCGCCTTTGAAGCCTGCCCTCGAGCGAGGATTTGTTTCCTAACGACGCCTTAGGCTAGAAAAGTGATGGGACTGAGCCGGATGGGTGCTAAGTCACGGGGCAGAGCTTCGGGGGCCTGCTCATGCGGAGGAATTGGAGCTGGAGCGGCTTCCTTGGTGGCGGTGGCCGGAGAGTGGGACCTCTGGGGCACAGTGCCTGCGTGGTGGGGAGCGTGGCCTTCTCCTCGTCTTTGGGGGTGACCGGCACCACACGGGAGGTGGTGGCCGCATTCTCCTGGGAGGGCCGACTGGTCTGGGCGGTGGCTTGGGCCCGGGGGCCGGCAGAGCCGTGGCCGTGACTTCCTGGCCACCAGTTTGTTCCCCATCCATGTACTCCAGCGCCTTCTCAGCTTCATCTGGTCCTCAGACTCCGAGTCTGCAGGGCCCTGCATGGGTAGGGTGTGTGCTTCCCACAGGCATGCCAATCACTTGAATCTTCCCACAGGTGGGGAACACCTCCACGCTGTGGGCCTCGGCCACCTTCCCGGGGAGCCTCCCAGCGTGTGCTTGGGGGCTTTCGGGTAAGGGCTCTGCCTTTTCCTTTTCTTTTCATCTCTTTTGGTTTGGATTTGCAGCGGGAACGCCACCTGTGGTCACGTCTGTGTCAGTTCAACTTGGAGAGCCGGTGGGGCTGCGGGATGTTCTTGAACTTCTCGAATGGCTCGATGCAGACGAGGGGCTAAAGCCCCTGCTCGAGCCGGTGTGGTGCCGGTGCCGGTGCCGGTGCTGGTGCTGGTGCTGGTGCCGGTGCCGGTGCCGGTGCCGGAGCCCAGAGGGGGAGCTGGAGGTGGGGCTGGACCGAGAACTGGTGCTGCTTCCGCCACTGGAGGCGCTGCGCCCCCGGCGGCTCTCCCGAGTTCTGTCCCTGCCACGACCCTTCTCACTCAACTCCTCGGCGACCCCTGTATCTTCCGCGCGATCCTTGGACTTCTTCTCATCAGAGCGGTCTGTGGGTCTGGCAGGAGAAGGAGCCCTAGTGCTGCGCTTTTATTATTTTCTTTGACCCCTAGCGAGCTCTTCTCTGTCTCTCCTGATAAACCCATTGCCCCTTCCGAGGCATTCAAAGCAGCAGTGGCGGCCTCACTTCCCTGAACTCTCGCTTCTGACTTGAGCCTGAGAAACGATCCCTCATCTATCGCGACGCACGCCACAGGGCAGCCTCTTCCCGCCACCTCGACCTCGTCCGCTCTGCTCCGCCGCCGCCGAGGTCGGCGCCACTCAGCGGCCCTTCCTGCTGCTTGCTCCGCCCGTCCTGCTGTCCTCCGTGCCTGCTTTCGGGCGGGCTGAGCGTATCATTTCATTTCTCCTGCTACTGGTTTACATGCCATACACTCGGTTTCTGTTCGTCTTGGGGCTGCCCCCAAAATTACTCACACGTTCCCCCTTAGCCCACCGGCTTTCTTGCCCCCTGCTCTTCTATCTGCCTTCATCCGCCTTCTGCCTGAAGAACACGGCGGCCTGTTGCGAACTGACCGGAGGTTCTCCCCATTCTCCTGCACGAGCCCCTCCACCGGGGGCGGGGGGGGGGGCGTGCCGCTCCTCCAATCAGGAGGTAGAGAATTTCTCTGCCTTCTGAGGTCAGGGCGTGGCCACGTGGCGTGCTTTGGCCAATGTAGTGTTAGCAAAAGCGATATAGGCAAGGACCTAAATGCACTTATGCACCAAGGCTTGCTCAATGAGGGGCAGACAGACAGACAGACAGACATCCTCTTGGCTTTCTCTCCCCCGTAGAACTCTGACGTACACCATTGCAGCAGAAGGATCACCTGTCAGACCTGACTGTGAGGAGGCAGCTTTTTAACCTGCTGTGATGAGAGCACTCAACTTGGCTTTCATCCCCAACGTGTTGAACGAATGTGGAAAGATCTATGCGTCCCTACGTTCACTGCAGCGTTATCCACAAGAGCCACAATATGAAAGCCACCTGAATGATTACCAATAAGTGCCTGGATAGTGAAGATGTGGCACGTATCTGCAACGGAATATTACTCAGCCATGAAAAAGAATGAAATCTTACCATTTGCAACAGCCCAGACAGACCTAGAGAGTATCAGGATAAGTGAGACAAGTCAGACAAAGACAAATGCCATGTGATGTCCCTTATTTGTGGAATCTAAAAACCAAACTAAATGAACAGACAAAACAGAAACAGACTCACAGATGCAGGTACCGAGGGCAAACGGGCGGTTGCCAGACGGGAGTGGTGTGGGGGACGGGTGAAAGGCGAGGGGACAAAGACAAATAAGCTGGTAGTGACGGAACAGCCACGAATGTGAAGTACTGCACAAGGACTGTGGTCAGTAATATTGTGGTAACCGTGTGTGGTGTCAGGTGGGTAGCAGACTTATTGGGGGACCACTTAGTAAGTTATATAAAGGTCTAACCACTATGCTGTGCACTTGAAACTAATTCAAATTGAATGTCAACTGTAATTGAAACAATTTTTAAATAAGTAATGTATTGCCCTGGCACGGTGCCTCGTTTGGTTGGAGCATCATCCCGTACACCAGAAGACTGCAGGTTCGATCCCGGTCAGGGCACTTAGGGGAGGCAATGGATCGATATTTTTCTCTCCCTCCCTCTCTCTCTCTCTCTCAAATCAATAAACATATCTTCAGATGAGGATTAAAAATAATGACAAGGTATTGATTTTAAAGGTTGAATAATAAAACTCTCAGTTTTAAAGATGGTCCTGGGAGAGGGAGTCACGATGTATCAATATTTATTCATTTCATTCTACCCTCAGGCGCCCCAGTGACTACATGGCTGGAAATGTCAGACTTCAAGGTCTGCTGTAGCTCAGCTCTCAACCTGCCTGTTTCTCTTGCTCTTCTGCTTGTTTGTACAAAACACGGTGAAGATAACACACGGCTTTCTCAAGGGGCTGAAGCAGCCCCCACCCTGATGGTGGCAGTGTCCACCGAGCTGGGTCCGTCCTTACGGAACTCGTTTTCAGCCACTTGGCAAACACGTGCCACGTGCCAGGCCCTGTGCTCAGCGTTGTGGACGTTCCCTCATTAGGGCATCTAGCTCAAGGTCACGCAGCACGTATGGGGCAGAGTCAGGACCTGATGTCAAGATCGCCACCTGCTCTCGTAACCCCAGTGTCCTCACACTTCTTCCATGTGAACGAGATGGGTGGAAATGCTAATTATTGGGACATGGGGTGGGCGCTGGGCCCCACTGGGTGCACGCTCAGGAATTGGGATCACTAATGGAAAGACTCCTGTTTGAAGAGTGTGCCTGAGTCCCCAGCACCGACCACCCCCGGAGCCTGAGTGCCCTGGAGACCTCAGACCTCAACTGAAGGAACCAGGAAACCCCTGGGACACGGCTCTGGAAGCCACAGAGTACCTGCCTGGAAATCCGCTGTGCCTGCGCTCTGGCTGCCGGGCCCTGCCAGCTCCGACTCTGTCTGTTGCTGCCTCACAAGTTACCTCGGATGTAGCCGCTTAAAACAACAAGCATTTACTGTCTCCATTTCTGAGTCAAGTCTGAGAGGTGTTTGGCTGCGTGGTCGCTGCATAGGGTCTCCGCTTTAAATATAGTTGCTGTTGTTTTTAAGATTTTATTTATTTATTTTTAGAGAAGGGGAAGGGAGGGAGAAAGAGAGGGAGAGAAACATCAATGTGTGGTTGCCTCTCACACACCCCCTGCTGGGGACTTGTTCTGCAACCCAGGCATGTGCCCTAGACTGGGAATCGAACCCGTGACCCTTTGGTTCTCAGGCCACTGCTCAATCCACTGAGCCACACCAGCCAGGGCTAGGTTTTATGTATTACTAGGTGTAGCAGGCTGGCAGATCAGGAGGTAACTCCAGTTGAAAAGATAGATATTTCTCACAGAGCCCAAGAGAAGAGGCACGCCACGCCCCAGGGTCCACTCGGGGAATGGCAGGGGCCGGAAGGCAGAGGGAGATGGGGTGCTGCGGGCAGGAACCTTGACTGTGGAGAAGGGAAGGAGTGGGCAAGGCAGAGTAAGCAGGCTGAGGAATGCTTAGTTCAGACTATTTCAGCGGGCTCTGGGGCCCAGGGACTGCCCCTGGCCTTGGGTGGAGGGAGGGGGCGGAGTCAGGGAAGGGGGACAGTGGCCCAATGGGTGAGAGCCCACTAAAGGAGGTAGTTGGGGGTGTGGGCTCTGAATCTGTCAGTTTGTGTCTGGAAAACAAGCTGTTTACCGTCTCAGGAATTAGCTAACCCCAGGAGGGGCAGCCCCTCCAGAGTCAGCAAAGCCTCGTATTTTAAAGCATCAGCATACAGAAAATAAAAGACCTGGTTGATTTGCAGGTGGGACGGTGGCTGGGGCTGCACCCATCACCGGCTTCGAGGGGATAAGGGTTCTCTCTTGAGTTTGCTTGCCAGCCCGGTGATTTCACGCTGGCTGTTGGCAGAAGGCCTCTGTTCCTCGCCACCTGCACCTCTCCACAGGGCCCTCCAGCATCCCCGAGATGTGGCAGCTGGCTTCCCCCGGACTATGTGACCCAGGAGAGGGAGTGAGGAGCAAGCTGCAGGCCCTTTTATGACCTAGTCTCGGACGCCGTGCCCCATCCTCTCCACCACACCAATGAGTCGGTGGCCAGGCACTGCGTCCAGCTGCCCTCCAAGGGTAGGGGATTAGGTTCCAGATGAGGAGGTGGAAGTTGTCAAAGGGTTTGGGAGCACATTTCGAACCATCGCGGCCTCTTTCTGCTGCAGTCACAGAAACTCAGCTCCAAAAAGGCTTCACTGATGGGCTTGCAGGGACAAGCCAGGGGAGGGCAGAGCAGAGCTGGTTTCTCAGGGCCGAGAGGCGTGGACCTAAACGCACGTGTCCCTGTTCGTGGGCCCCCCTCTCTCAGCCACAGCCACGGCCACCCCCACAGTCTGTCTGAGTTCAGGTCCCCCAGCCTCCAGCAGAAATGGGAGCTGCAGTCTCCAGGGTGCTCCTGGCATAGAGCCTGCTGCTGCTGCCTGGGCCAGGCCGGGCAGGACCCGATGCGCCAGCTGCACTGGTGGACTCGCCCCTTGGACCAAGCACCGCGCCCGGGGCAGGGGCCCAGTGCATCAGTGTGTGGCTACACCCGGTCCTGCGTGTCTGGAGGATGGGGTCTGGAGGACGGGGGCTGTTGGCCAGGTCGGAGCCGAGTGGCCACCCCAGGTTGCAACCCTGCCTGGGTAGGATTCATGAGCCAATGTTGCAGTGGCCTTATTTTTGGAATAACAGGAAAAAACAACCACTTCAAACTCTCAAAATGGTCCCTCTCCGCAGGCGTGGCCTAACCCACGGGTCCATCGGGCGACTTCAGTGCATGAAGCCTTAGTCTCGAGGAGGCCGCCCCTTCTCCTGGTTGGCACCCTTCAGAGCCAGAACCCCGTCTTGGACGCAGCACACTGGGGGGGTGGGGGGTGGGGAGGGTCACATGCTCCCCCCACCCCGACTGTGTCCTCTGCATTTGCAGAGCTGGGGAGAGCGGGATAGGGGTGGGGCGCAACCTGTGCTTTTTTTGCTTCTGACTCGCCCTGTGGCTTTGAGCTGCCTTCAGTCAGGATATTTAACATTTCACTAACGTTTTAAATAACCACTTCGCGGACTACTTCACTTGTCCAGAGCATGCTCAAGAGCATTTTTCTGGGGCTATTTGGGAAAGAAACCAGGTGTGGTCGTCAAGGTGCGGATTCCAGCGCTGACCTCGGTTTCTTCTTCTGTGGAATGCAGTCGGAAGACCTGCCAGTGTCTGGTGCGCGGGGGCTGCCTGGTAAACAGCGAGGCACTTCGTGACCGCCCGGGATGTCAGGTGAGGTATGGGCTCAGAGAGGACCAGCCACTTGTCCAAGGCTGCACAGCTGGGGGAAGACAGACAGGGGTCCTGCTCTCCGGTCCCAGGATCCTGGACCAAGGCCAGGGAGAGGGCCCTCTGGCAGCTCGGCTTGCAACAGGGCCTCGGGGCTGGGAGTCAGGGGAGGTAGCCGCAGCCTTTAGGACAGAGAGGTGGGCTGGGAGCGGGCCATCACAGGGCACTCCCACCCGGGCTGACAGAGGCTCCCTGAGGCAGAGGGAGACCCTTGACGATCCACGCAGGAGGCTCACCCAGGCTCCCAATCCACCTTCCGCCGCACACTTGTTCCTGCTGGCCGCCTGCTGCACGGCCTGGGACGACCGTGGTGACCCACGAGATGTGCATGTGAAACACCCAAGTGTGCATGTCACTCGCTCCCTAGTGTGCATGCGTGCGCAGCGTCTGTGTGTGCTCCCAGAAGACGCAACCCGTCGCACAAGGGTGGGGGCTGTCTGTTATGTTCACGGTGCCCCACGTTGCTGTCACTGTCAGTGCCTCCGGCGAGGTCGACCCCCTCCTGCAGGAAGTCCTCTGGGTGCATCCTTGGAGTGTAGTGTCTCATCCTCCCCTCTGGACTCGGAACTCCTGTGCCTCCTAATAGCCTCGGGCCCAATGCTGTTCAAGGCCCAGCTGCCCTGCCCAGCCCTCCCCGCCCCCAGTGCAACCTGGAAAGGAGCAGAGGGGCTCCCTGTGCCCACCTGGACCCTCATTGACCACAGCACAGCTTCCCTCTCACGGCATTTATTGGTTTCCAAGAGCAGCCCCTCTCCCAAGGGTGCCACGCAGGCTCACGTCTTTCGGGTTCCAAAGACGGGGCGGTTCATGTGCTCGGGGGACTCCAGGAAGGCTTTGAGCTTGGGCCGGGCGCTGAGGCGAGCCACGTAGGCCGAGAGCAGGGGCAGGGAGTCCAGGCAGCTGGGGGCCAGGACCTGATGGTTCAGCAGCAAGTCCAGCAGGTTGTAGTCCGCGAAGGAGATCTGTGGGGCGGGGGTCTGGGGTCTTGAGCAGGGTCAGAGGAGATGGGTGCTGGGGCCAGAACTGCACCCATCTGCTTTAGGGGACCAGTTACAGCCCCTCCCTGGGTCTCCATTTGCCCACCTGGGAAATGGACCCACATGGGCTGGACCCAGCACTCACCTGGTCACCCACGATGAAGGCCTGGCCCCCCTGGTTCTGGCCCAGCAGGGTCTCAAAAGGCTTCAGGCGCCCTGGCAGCTCCTCGATATACTGGGCCTTGCTCTCCTCCTGTAGCCAGGAGGGATCCCAGGGACAGCATGCCGTATGCCCGGCCAGGGGACCGCCCCTGGCCCTGCGCACCTGCTGCAGCCCAGCCCACACTCACGTAGTTGTGGCGGATGAGATGGCTGCAGAGCTTGCGGAGGTCCTCCACCCCGTCATTCGCCATGTCCACTAGCGCCGCCTCCCGCCCGTCTTTGCCGTAGAGCCCTGGTTAGGGGTGGCCTGAGCGGCGTTACCCCTGCCCAGGTGGACTGGCCACCCCAACCCCCTCACCCAGAGTCCCCCCAGCTCTGGTCCTGCCCCCTTCCTCAAGGGCACCTGGCCAGCCCTTCGGCCGGGCCGGACTTTGGTGGCTGCAGCTGCAGCAGCTCAGGCCCCGGAACATCCTGCCGGCACCTGTCGGGTACTTCCCAGACCTCCGGACTCACCAAGGGAGCGGCCCAGGTGGCGCAGGATGGCATTGGACTGGTACAGGGTCAGGTCTCCATCCTGGAACTTGGGGAGCTGCCCGTACAGCTGGGGGGGTGGCATGCCTTTGTGAGGGACCCTGAGCTCAGCTGTCCCCCTCCTTAGTCTGTCCCCCAGGCCAAGGCCTGGCCCAACAGACACAGGCACTCACACAGGAGGCCTTGAGCGAGCCCTGCATCCAGGTGTCCTTGGTCACCACCTCCTCCTTCCAGCTCTGGCCCTGGTCTGCCAGCAGCATGCGCATGGCCTCGCAGCGCCCTGGCAGGTACGGGGGACAGGGAGACAGGAGTGTGCCAAGGGGACAGAGGAACAGGACAGAAACCCTAACCTGGCAGCCTTCTGGGAGAGGATGGACCTCAGGGGAAGAATGGAGACCACAGCCCCAACCCCCAACCGTGTCTCTGGGAGGGGGACACCCAGCCCCAAGCGCCCCTGGGAAGACAGAGGAAGAGTGGCAAACGCCCATTCTGGCCCTGCCCCCTCCACCCGGCTGCTGGCCCTGGCCCTGGTCCAGGGACCAGCCTCGGCGTCTGGCCCGGGCGCGGCCTGAGCCCTTCGTTCTCCAGAAGCAACAGGTGCTGCACCTCGGACGGGGAAGTAGACGATGGTGTAGGGTGGCACTAGCAGAGACAGACAGACAGACCACACGATGAAGGACTGCCCTTGGGGCTGCAGCCTGGGCATCAGACTTCCTGGAGAGAGGGTGGCTTGGCCAGGGCCCACCCCCTCCCGGGTCCAGACCCTACTTACTGGCTGGCGTGAAGGGCAAGCATACAGGAAGTGGAGAGGAGCCCAGAGGGCTTGTATTTATGGTTCTGCTCCACCCCTTCAGTCCTCCCTGCCTCACCCCAGGAATGCGCTAAGTCACTCAGCTCGGTGGCAGGCAGACCGCTCACTGGGTGCGGTGGGGGCAGGGACAGACAGGCCTACCTGCCCGTCTTCAGGGCTGTTCCCTGCCTGCAGGCCGGTGACTGTGCAGAGGATATCTCTGTACACACCCCAGCCTACGTGACTCCTCAGGGCCCCCAGAGGGCCAGGGCTGAGCACTTTGCGCACTGCTGGGTTCCCAGCACCAGCACACAGTAGGTGCTCAATAAATGCAATTTCAATAGACTTACCTAAAAAGACAAAAAGCCCCTGTCGGGCCGTCTTTACCAGAGCTAGCTATCCTTTTATGGACCCTGTCAGCCACAATTAACTGCTGTTTTCTGAGATTAATAGAGTTTATCAGGGCTGGAAAATTGCCGAAAGTATCCTAAAGGCACCAATGTGCCGAAAATTGCCAAACAGGACATGTGAGGCCACGAGGACTGGACCCTGCACCTAAGGATGCCATCAAAGCAAACTGAAGCCCCCACAACACTGACCAGAGCACCCACCCACGACAGCCCTCACTGCCCACTGTCACCCCTCGCCCACGGCCGCCGACAGAAACTCATGGCCTGGCCATGCAGGCAGGTGTGCTCTCGACATCGAGGCCCCTTTCTTTCTTCTTTTTCTTTTTGTGAAACCCAGAAACCTTTATTTTTTATTATTATTTGAAAATATATTTTATTGATTATGCTATTACAGTTGTCCCATTCCCCCGCTTTATTCCGCTCCACCCTGCACCCCCCGCCACCCGACCCCCCCCCCGCCACCTCAGTTCATGTCCATGGGTCGTACGTATAAGTTCTTCGGCTTCTCCATTTCCCACACTATTCTTACCCTCCCCCTGTCTATTTTGTACCTACCAATTACGTTTCTTATTCCCAGTACCTTTTCCCTCATTTTCCTCCCTCCCCCTCCCCGCTGATAACCCTCCATATGTCTCCACTTCTGTGATTCTGTTCCTGTTCTAGTTGTTTGCTTTTTATTTTAGGTTTGGTTGTTGAAAGTTGTGAGCTTGTTGTCATTTTACTGTTCATATTTTTTACCTTCTTTTTCTTAGATAAATCCCTTTAACGTTTCATATAATAAGGGCTTGGTGATGATGAACTCCTTTAACTTGACCTTATCTGGGAAGCATTCTATCTGCCCTTCCATTCTAAATGAAAGCTTTGCTGGATAGAGTCATCTTGGATGTAGGTCCCTGCCTTTCATGACTTCGAATACTTCTTTCCGGCCCCCTCTTGCCTGTAAGGTCTCTTTTGAGAAATCAGCTGATGGCTTTATGGGAACTCCTTTGTAGGTACCTGTCTCCTTTTCTTTTGCTGCTTTTAAGATTCTCTCCTTATCTTTAATCTTGGATAATGTAATTATGATGGTGTGTGCTTCCTTGGGTCCAACTTCTTTGGGACTGTCTGAGCTTCCTGGGCTTCCTGGGAGTCTATCTCCTTTGCCAGATTGGGGAAGTTCTGCATTTTTTTCCAAATAAGTTTTCAATTTCTTGCTCTTCCTATTCTCCTTCTGGCACCCCTATAATTCGGATGTTGGAATGTTTAAAGATGTCCTGGAGGTCCCTTGGCCTCTCCTCATTTTTTTGAATTCTTGTTTCTTCATTCTGTTCTAGTTGAATGCTTATGCTTTCAACTGGAAATGCTTTCTTCCTTCTGGTCCAAACCATTGATTTGAGTCCCAGTTTCCTTCCCATTATTGTTGGTTCCCTGTGCATTTTCCTTTATTTCACTTTCATAGCCTTCACCTTTTCCTCTACTTTGCAACCACACTCAACCAATTCTGTGAGCACCCCGATCACCAGTGGTCTGAACTGTGCATCTGATCGGTTGGTTTTCTCCTCATTGCTTAGTTGTATTTTTTTCTGGAGCTTTGAACTGTTCTTTCTTTCTTTTTTTTTAGATTTTATTTATTTATTTTTAGAGAGGGAAGGGGGAGAGAGAGAGAGAGAGAGAGAGAGAGAGAGAGAGAGAGAGAGAGAGAGAGAGAGAGAGAGAGAGAGAGAAACATGAATGTGCGGTTGCTGGGAGACATGGCCTGCAACCTAGTGTGCCCTGACTGGGAATCGAACCTGCGATGCCTGGTTCACAGCCCGCGCTCAATCCACTGAGCTACACCAGCCAGGGTTGAACTGTTCTTTCATTTGGGCCTTTTTTTTTTTTGTCTTAGCACACCTGTTAGGTAGTAAGGGGCGGAGCCTTTGGTATTTGCCAGGGCAGGGCAACCCGGGTCGCTGTGATGCTGTATGTGGGGGAGGGACCCAAGCGGGAACAATGCCACTTGCTCCACTCTCTGCCGGCTTTCAGTCACTTCCCCCGCTGCCCACAAGCAAGTTGGGACCTTCCGGTGCTGATTTCCAGGTGAGTGGTTTTGTGTGCGTTCTAGGGCCCTATGGGCCTCTCCAACGAACTCTCCTGTGAGGCTGGGAGTTTCTTCCACTGCTGTCACCCCCACAGGTGTTTTCAGTCAGAAGTTTTGAGGCTTTATTTCCCCGCGCTGGGACCCTGGGTTTCTTGGTCCATCTCTCTCCCCACTTGTTCTTCCCGATCATTTGCACGGGATTGTGGGATCGTCCACTCCGCCAGCCGCCACATGGGCCTTTTTCTTCTCTAAGAAAATGAAAATTTGGCTCTCTGTGTTTCTTCTCTTCGTGAATTCTTTCACAGCCTGTGGCACCAGCCACCCTAACATCACACATTCACACCTTCTCTGTCCATGGCAATAGTAATAGCAAACTCTTAGGGACTGAGGACTGTGTTGAGAAATTTCCAAATATTACAACCCTGAGCTTGGTACTGTTCTGATTTCTGTTCGACAGAGGATGAAACTGAAACAGAAAGTCAAGTGACTTTCCCAAGGTCACGCAACTAGTAAACAGGATTTAAACTGAGGCTGGCTTCAGGGGCCTTGCTTTTAACCCTCATTTTTCTGCAAGGTCTGTTGCTTCCACACCAATGTTTGAAGGGTACCCTGTATTCTTCAAGTACAGGCTGGCCTTGGGGGTATGGGTGGATGGGAAGACAGAAAGACTTGAACTGAGACAGGATAGTAAGACGCTAAGAAAATTCCCTGGCCAGTGGATAGGAAATCAGAGAGCTGAACAAACTGGCCAAGCCCTTGACAGCCAGGTGCAGATGGGCACCAGGGCAGAAGGCCTGGCAGGGGGCAAAACTGGGACAAGGGGCAGGATTTTGCCCCCAGGGTAACCTCTCCTCTCCTGGCCTTTCCTTCTGGAGGTGACGTCTAGGCCTCAGTGGTGTTTCAGCTCCAGGCCCAGAGAAGCAGCAAAACCAAGTGGGCGGTGCCAGAACCAGCTGCAGTGAGTAAAGACCCCCGCCCTGGCGCTGACCAGTCAGTGGGGACCAGGACCCTGAAAGGGCACACCTGGAGCACTGATAAATGTTCTGCTGAGACCGTCCCCTGAGATTTCCTCCTGCAAGGGAGAGATAGAAACTCCAGACAAAGGACCCCTCTGGGGAACAGCTAGCACCGTTTCCTTTCCTGTCTTCCCCCCAGACCCCCCTCTTTCTTCTCCTAAACTGTAAGGCAACGGGCAGCTGGCAGCTTGTTCCAGGCTGATCACCCGAACCTGTCCCCAAAGCCCCCTTTCCTCTGGTGTCCTCGTGGGCTCAGGCAGCCCAGCTTGGGCTCTCCTGTTGCTTCCTCTATGCTAAGCCCTTCCTTGTTTCACTGTCCCCAGCTTTAATAAATGTATCCTCACAGTCACCTGAACTCGTGTTGTGAAATCTCCCCTACACGAAGCCCAGAGCCCACACACTACAGCTGGCCCTGGGCAGCCTGCTCAGGGCCAGGCCCCTGCCCGGTAACAGAATGAACAGGACTTCCCGAAGCAGCACAGGCACTTGGGGAAACTACCAGGTGGCCAGGAGGCCAGGTGAAGATCAGGTGGCCAGAAGGAACACTGGGTAAGCTGACTGCAAAAACGTCACCACCTCTCCATTCCCTGCTTAAAAACGCAGAGATAGCTGATCTGATCTCCCTTCTAACTGCTTGGTTCCTTGCACTTGTCAAAACTGCTGACCCTCGTGAGCAGTTGGTCAAGGTCTGACAGCTATCTGACCTTCCTCATGTGGTGCTAGCAAAGGTCGCCGCCATCTTGCCCCCGCACCAAAGGTGCGAATGTCGTTACTAGGCAATGAAGCAGCAAAAAGAAGTCTCGAGACCCTGAAATGGAAAATTTATCAAAAAGCGTACCTTTTTCCGTAAGCCTACTTTGTCTCCAGTTTATAAAAGCAGTTAAGCAAAGTCAGCCCCGAGTCAGTTCGGAGGACCTTCCTTCCCTCTGGGCTCCCTCCCTTGTGCTCAAGCATGAGCTTAATAAAATCTGTCTGGAAGTTCCACGGGGGTTTGCTCTCAATTTCTACCTTGGGGAACCCAAGAACCCCAATGCTAGCAACACTCCTGGACCTGGGGGCTGCATCCTTCCAGGTGGATCCCAGTACCTGCCTCCCTGCAGGCCCAGCTGGCACCCACGGCCGTGTTCTCCCAGCTGCCCCTACCCGAGGCGGGGGTGTGGGTAAGGTTCTCAGTGGGTGGGGTGGTCTTCCTTGGGAACTGGGGCTTGACAGAGCTTCGTCTCAGCCTGGTTCTCCTGTCAGAGCCACAAGGAGAAAAAGGCATCCGTCCTAAGGGTGTAAGGACCCACCCAAAGCATGGGAAATCCAGCCACCCTGCCTGGTCACCAGTGTCT
This sequence comes from Tonatia bakeri, assembly GCA_004024845.1. NCBI lineage: Eukaryota > Metazoa > Chordata > Mammalia > Chiroptera > Phyllostomidae > Tonatia > Tonatia bakeri. The sequence continues at coordinate 64,065 of PVIA01001287.1, forward strand.
CTAAGCCTCAAGGGAGCCCAGGCCTGCCTGGGGCCGGGAGGCCGTGTGGGTGGGGGTGCCAGAGCTGACTTCTATCCCGGATCCACCGTTGAAGGAACATCTGCCTAGCACTTAACAGCTTACACAGAGCTTTCATATAAATGGTCTCATCTCATTTCCCCAGCACCCTGGGAGGGAGAGAGAGAGAGGGAGTCTCCATCCTACTCTACAGAGGAGGACCCCAAGGCTCAGAGAGGGTCATTCACCCTCTGCTCTGGCCTGGAGCACGCCCCCCTCCCTCTGTGCGCAGGCCTCTCAGACCCGAGAGAATGAGAGGCCCCTGCCGTCTGCTGCGCCGTGCTCCCGGGGCTCGCCCACTCCCACCACCATGTTCAGGTCCCCTGGAAGGGCTGCCACCCAGGATGACTTGGTCCTGTGCTGTAGTGGCTTCGTTTTCCCACAGTCCTCTGGCTCCATGGGCCCAGTCCAGCTCTGGGGCCTCCTGCTCAGGGGCCCAGGTGCGCAGCTGTCCCAGCCCAACTGGCCAGGCACCTCCCAGTGTCCCATCCCCCCTCCTTGTTCTTGTGTACATCGGCACCTGTCTTCGGGGGGTTTTAAATACATAGAAATGAGCAGCCTTATTGCTACCTAAAATGCCCCCTTATAAAGTGTACGTTCTGTAGTTTTTACTACCTTGTGTTCTGCAACCATCACCACCATCTAGCCCCAGAACCTCTTCATCGCCCCAAAAGGAAACCCCCTGCCCATCAGCAGTCATCCCTTATCCCCCTCCCCCATCCCTGGGCAACCAGAACTTGCTATGGATTTGTTTATTCTGGACATTTCGTGTACATGGCATCACACACCATGTGGTCTTCTGTGCCTGCTGCTTTCACTTAGCATAATGGTTTCCAGACTCATCCGCATGGTGGGGTGTGCCAGTGCTTCGTTCCTTTCTGTGGCTGATCACATTCTGCTGTGTGGAAACGCACACTGCCCTCACCCGCTCCTGCGCTGATGGACGTTTGGGTTGTCTCACCTTTTGGCTGTTATGAATAGCGCTGTGTGTACATCAGCGCACAAATGTTGTGTGAACTCACGTTTCAGCTCCCTTAAGTATGTACCTGGGAGTGGGGTCTCTGGGTCACACGGGAACTCGTTTAGAGGAGCTGCCAGACAGTTCTGAAGGAGCGGCACCATATTATGAACTCAACAGCAGCACGTGAAGGTTCCGGCCTCACGTCCTCACCGGCAAGCATTATTGTCTGTCTTTTTTACTCTAGCGATCCTGGTCAGTGGGAGGTGGTATCTCAACATGGCTCCGTGTATGTGCTTACCAGGGGCCAAGCCTGGGTGTGGCTTGTGGGGAACAGGGCGGAGGAGGAGCCGTTATCCCTGCCCTCAGAGGGATGGCAGCTCGGGGGGTGGGTAGGGAGAGACACAAGTCTTCGTTCACGCACTGATTGCTATGTACCAGGCGATGCGTGGGCCAGACATCATGGCAGACACCAGAAGAGGTAAGATCTTCTTACGTATCTCCACCCTAATGGACTCTGTGTGTGTGTGTGTGTGTGTGTGTGTGTGTGTGTGTGTGTGAGAGAGAGAGAGAGAGAGAGAGAGAGAGAGAGAGAGAGAGAGAGAGAGAAGGAATAGGTTTTCATTAACAGGGTCCCTAGTTTGAGGGAGCTTGGAGCATTCTTGCTCTGAACACTTTTCTTTTACCAGACATAGAACCTCCCTTGCTTCCCAAAAGATTGCAAACCAAAGCCACACCCAGAAGTTCCTCGTTATTGCTTATCTGCCCTTTTGAAGCTTAAGCTGGCTGTGCAAACAGGTCTCCATTCTCTCTGGGATTTCTACTTTCGGGTTCTGGAATCGCCATAGTCTTGCAGCAGCTTTCTCTCTCGAGGTCTGGAGAGCTGCCAGATCACTCCAGAGGGTCATGCAGGGGAAGCTCTGTTCCGAGGACCTTCGCACTCATGCCTCCACGTGCTCCTCTCAGGGTGAGAGAGGGGAAGCAGACCAGGACGCAGTGCAGTGCTGCGCTGGGTCCCAGTGAGCCTGAGGCTGGAGCCTATCGAGGCAGGAATCCCAGCATCCTAATGGACACTCTTAATAAAGAATATAAGACCTTCGCTCGCAGTCCATCTGTCTGTGTGTCCATCTATATATCTGTCCAAACATCCACCCATCCAACAACCAAACATTTGACCATCAAAACACCCCCTATCCATTTATCCACCCATTCACACAGTCACCCGCTCAATAAACCCATTATCCACTCATGTTTTTACCCACTCACCTGTCCACCTGTCCACTCACCCACCCAGCCATCTGTCCGTGCAATCACGCATCCGTCCGTCCACCAAACATTTCATCACTAGCCCATCTAACAATCCTGCCATTTAGTCAGACACCCACCTGCTCACCTGTCCATCCATTCACCCATCCACCTTCCCATCCACCCACCCAACTGTCCATCCATCCAACCCCCTGTCCATCCTTCTATCCACCTACCCAGTCATCCATCTTTCCAACTACCAACCATTCAAACACCAGTCTGACAAGTCATCCATCTGTCCACCCACCCATCCACCCGAACATCCATCCATCCTCCAGCACGTCAATCACTGATCCTCCTGGACATCTGGACACCAGAGCTGGGACCTCAGTTCAGCTCAGTCAAAACGGGGAAATCACAGGCACCAAAATGAATGTCCTGAGGTGCCGTTCATTGAACGCAAGCCAGGAGGGACTTCAAGCACACTTTTCTTCATCTAGACACAAAGGCTTTGCTTCTTGGTTGAAAATGTTTCCACCCACTATACGTTGCCCAGCCAGAGCCTCCACTACTCTGGCTTATACTTTGGGACGCCCATTTCTCACCACTTCTCACTGTCTTAGGTGGCTGTTTGGACATGAAGTCATTTATCGCATACACCATTTTTTTGAGTCTTACCCATGTGCCAAGAACCTGCAAGAGCCTTTACCACTTAACTTTCACAAAGGCACCATGAGGCAAATAGGAGGTCAACCCCCATTTTCTGGACAAGGAAACTGAGGCTGGGAGAAGTGAAATACCTTGCCTGGGGGGACCCAGGCCTGGAGCCCCCTCCTACGACCTTGCAGAAAATGGGGGAGCCCCCACCTCTGAGGGGTGTTTACAGTGCTGCCTGGGATGCAGTGCACCCCCAGCCTGTGGGTGGAGACGTGCCCCGGGCTGCAGAGTGCAGAAGGGTACTCAGGCGGAGCCTGCAAATGAGTGGTCAACAGGAATGGTCATAATGAGCCCTTCCCACCCTTGACCACCTGGCCAGCGTCCACGCTTCTGTCAACCCTGGCCTCTCCTCACACCCTCAGACCTGCTCAGGCTGTGTGGCCACAGCTCCCTTCACTCAGAGCTGCCCACCGCCCCTCTGGGCTTGGCTCACAGGTCACTTCCGTGGCTTCCACAGGCTCACGGTCGCAGCAGAGTTCCCACTCTCTGCCCTCTGGACAGCCCGTTGGGCCCTTCCCTGCACTTAGCCCCACCACAGCCATTCTGCGTTTGCTGGACGTGCACCTCCCGCCAGGTGGAGGGTTCCAGGAGGCAGGGACGGGGCTCCAGCACCCCAGAGGACACACAGCAGGTGCTCCACAAAACTTCATTTGCTTAAGATTCAGCTCCTCTAAAATTTTTCCAGCTTCTCACCACCCACGTCCTCCCCAGGGGCTACTGACCACCTAATACCTCCTGTCGATTTCAGCATCTGGGACACTCCCAGCTCACAGCTGATCTCTACCGGGGGCCCCAACACTGGCCTGGGACCAAGCCCAGGTTAAATGTGGGTGGGCAATGGCAAGAATGCTTCCTCTTCCCCTCTGTTCTCCATGAAGCCCCCCGATGCCTGCATCATGCCCCGAGCACCTGGAGACGGTCTACTGGCCGTTTTCTGAGTGGCAGGTGCCAGAGAGCAGGGCTCTCGGGCAGACCAGGTCCGCCGTGTGGCCACAGCACACTCACAGAAGGCATGCATGAATGGACGGCCGCGGGGCCGCAAGAGGCCAGAGCCCGTGGCTCGGGTGGCAGGATCCAGTTCCCTCGGACAAAAGCTGGTGCAGGGGCAGGTGAATAAATCATGAAGGACCTGGAGCGGGGGTGGGCGGGACAGCTGACCTCATTCTGGGAGGTGAGGAGCAGGCGGCTGGGTGGTGAGTGGTCTGGGGACATAACGAGGGGGTACAAGAGGCCAGCAGGGCTGCCTGGGTCCTTTCCCTGGGGAAGCAGGAGGTTGGAGGTGCTGGCAGGAGGGGGAGGGGGAAGGCGGAGGATCTGGGGGAAGGCTGGGGGCTTGTCTTTGCACAGTCCAGGAGCCATCCTGGGCATGGACAGACAGAAAGACAGACCAGTGTGAGAAAGAACCCCACGCAACCGCGGGTGGGAAGCAATAGAGAAGGCCTGAGTGGGCGCATGTTGGCAGGGGGCTGGGGGTGGAGAGAGGGGCTGCAGGTGAGGCAGACACACAGACGCCAGCGTGGGGCAGAGAGCAGGACAGAGGCAGAGGAGGAGGGAGTGCAGGGAGAGTCCGAAGCCAGAGCCAGACGTGGGTTGGCCGGGGTCAGCACAGCCTGCCCGGCGGATCCCCTGTGCTGTGTGTGGCCCGCATGAAGGTTGCAGGGGCAGGCTGCAGGGAAGGCTGGGATTTGGGAGAGGCACCGTATGAGCAGCATGGGGAACTAGGAAAGATGGAACCTGGGGGGCCTGGGGCCCAAGGAGCAAGCAATAGGGAGGGGAGAAGCTGGGACCCTATGGGGACCACACCCACAGCTGCCCACTCGGCGACCCTCCTGCAGGACCAAGGAGACCGGAGTGGGGCGGCGACCCCGGCCAACAAGAGGTGCCAAGCCCTCGTCTCCATGGCCCTTCCCCAGGGTCCGGAAGGTGACAGCCCCCCCACGGGGGACACCAAGCCCTCTGAGGGCCCTGCAGGGCCCAGCCGCACCCCGGTCAGCCCAGCGGTCACCAGGCGGCAGCGGCTCCTGCAGGAGCTCGAGGCCCAGGTGCAGGCAGCCTACGGGCAGGTAAAGTGGGCAGAGTGTGGGACCGCCCTCACCTGAGGGGACCGTAAGCAAACAGAGGGGACCCCACACCCCAGCTGGGGCCCTTTAGGACAGACTCAGGTCCAAGGCCAGGCAGGAGAAAGCCTGGACACATGTGTTGATGGAGGGACCAGCTACTCTGTCAGCTGCTGATGAGGGAGGCCGGCTTTTCTCCCCACCCCTGTCCTCACTGAGTCCTGCAGCCAGCCCACCGCCCCAGAGTCGGAGGCTGGCCCAGGCAGAGGGGCCAGGGGCAGGAAGTCTGGGCAGGTGCTCTGAGGTGAGAGCCAGGGTCCTGGCAGGAAAAGGGGCAGGGAGTTCCCGGGCTGGGCAGAGGTGGTCAGCTCTCCGGGGGGCAGGCAGAGAGGGGAGGCTCTGCAGAGGCCGCACCGCCTGGTCTCACCTGCCATTCAGACGGGAGAGATGTCCCCGACCGCCCTGGCACACCAGGCACACCAGGCACACCAGGCACCCGGCTTCCCTCCCAGGTCCGGGCCCTGCTTCAGAAGAAACCGAATCTCTTCTGATTGAGAGATTAGGGGCAGGGGCTGCGGGGAGAGGGGTGCTGGAGAAGGACTACTGGAAGACTCAGGGGTGAACGTGGGGAGCCTGGCCTTCCAGGGGGCCTTGGCCCCGAGTGGCCCCCCTCACCAGCAACAATTCTCTGAGATAATCCCAGATTAGGACCCAAGCCCCTGTGCCCAGGGCTCTCCGCCTGCCCACCCGCCCCTGATCTTCCCCACAAAACCCTCGGAAAATCCCCTGCCTCGCTCCCAGACTCCCGGGGAGCGGCTGGGGGCTGGCAGCCACCCACAGCATCTGCGGAGGCCCAGCCCCGGGCCGTCCCTGGGGCTCCAGGCCTGGCATGGTTTGGGGGCCCATGGGTAACTGTGCCAAGCGGCCCCAACCCCGGAGGCCTAAGGTAGGGGGGCTAAAGGGGAGAGGCCAAAGCCAGGAGCCGGGGCTGGACCCTGGAAGGGTCAGGTGGGGGGCAGGACCCTGTGTGAGGCTGGGAAGGGGTCAGAGGGGAGCACACCCGGGGGATGGAGGGGTTGGTTCCCGCTGGGCCTCCCCTGCCAAACTCAGCTGGCCCCCAGCTGCCCACCAGCCGCCTGGCCCTGCTCTCTGCTACTCAGCCTTGACCTGGGGGCCAAAGAACTTGAGCTCAAGGTCTCACTCTGCCACAGGCTTTTGGGGTGATGTTGGCCAAGTCCTTTGCCCTTCCTGGGCCTCAATTTGCCCAAATGAACAGTAAGCGGTGGGGGAAGGGGCGCCTTCCAGCCTAGAGTGTTAATAGGCGAGGGCCGCTCTCTCCTGGGCCAACGCCAAAGACAGGAGAGGCTGGTGAGCAGGGGTGTGAGCAGCCCCTGCCCCAGCTCACAGCCGGCTCTGCTGCAGGACAGCTGGCAGTGGCCCAGCTCCCCCTCAGGGGGCTCCCACCATAGCCCGGGCCCCAACCTCAGCCCTGAGGAGCACGGGGACCCCAGGCCGGGTGTCCAGGGCTACTCGGTGCTCAGCAGCCTGGTGGGGCCTGCCTGCATCTTCCTGCGGCCCAGCATCGCGGCCACCCAGCTCGTATGTACGGCCACCTGACTGACCACCCACTGGTCTGCAGCCCTTGCTCCCTCGCCTCACCTCTCCCTGAGTAGTGGGCAGAGGACTGAGTGGGGAGGCTGGAGCAAAGGCACACAGACCCAGGGGGCTGGGGGAGCAGAGAGAGACCCAGAGAAATGTCAGAGACAGCCACCCAGGGGATTGGCAGGGAGGTGGCAGGGCCCCTTGGAGATGGACAGTGACATTGAGGCCCCACACCTGGGACCTGCCCATCTCTGGCAAATGGGGCCCCGAGCACTGGAAGAGGGTGGCAGGGGTGGGAAGGCCCTGGGAGAGACCTGTGGGGTGGCAGGGAAGAGGGGAACCCAAGACCCCCAGGACCCCAGCAGGAGCGGGTGGGAGGAACTGGGTCTGAGCAGTGTCAGACGTGAGCCTGCACATATGTGTTGTGGGGGGCTGGGTGGGGAGCCCCAAAGAACAAGGAACAAGGGGTCCAGGGAATTCCTAACCCTCTGTGCCCCCTCAGGACCGGGAGCTGCGGCCGGAGGAAATAGAAGGTAAAGGGTTTGGGGAAGAACCAGAGTTTCTGGAGGGGTGGCGTGGGGTTGCACACATGGGAGGGGGTGTCGGGTGGGGGCCCCAGAAGTCTCCGGGAGGACGGACCCAGGAGCAAGGAGGAGGCTGCAGGGGACCTGTGCGAGGAGACTGGGGACAAGACGGAGCAGGGACAGGATGGCAAAACCCCAGCTGCCATCTCCTGGTCTTGTGGCCAGGCATGTTGTGGGCCCCTTTCGTGTTTGCTCACTCGGGGAACACTCCGTGGGCACCCGTGGTGTGCCTGGCTGGGTACTGGGCACCGGGGGCAGACACACTGGACAGAGAGGGCCTGTGTCCTCTGCAGACAGGTGTCAAGGAGTCAGCACGCACCCGTGGTGCTAAGTGCTTTCAGCGCAGTGCAAATGGGCTGTAGGAGTCGGAATCTGGAGGAAGATGCCTGAGTCCTCGTGTCCCATAGGGACCGTGGAGGAGGGGGAGTGTTCAGAACGCAAGCTCTGTGAGGTCAGGGATTTCCTTCCTCCCTCCCTTCTTTCTTCCCTTCCTTTCTTTTTCTTTCTTCATTGTCACATCCCCACTACCTAGAGCGGAGCTTGGCACATACTAGATGCTCCTCAAATATTGGCTGAGAGAAGGAACTTTAGGAATAGCATGTACAAAGGCCCTGTGGCCGCAAAGATGTTTAGAAGGGGGAATGACTGGGCCAAGAAGAGAAGGGTGAGTTGATCGAAACTGGGAAACATGGGGGAAAGAACTGACCCTGTCCCGTTTGGCAGAGCTGCAGGTCGCCTTTCAAGAGTTTGACCGAGACCAGGACGGCTACATCGGCTGCCGGGAGCTGGGCGCCTGTATGCGGACGCTGGGCTATATGCCCACTGAGATGGAGCTCATTGAGATTTCCCAGCAAATCAGTATGTGCCTCAGAACCTGCCCCCTCCCCCTCTGAGTTCTCTACAGGCCAGGGCCGGGCAGCTGAGCAGCCCAGGCACAGGGGTGCCAGCACTGGGTGGCCCCCAGAGCCCAGACCTGGGTCGTTCTCCAGCCAGGACTCTGCCTCCAGAGAACCTCACCGTCCCCTACAGGGTAGGCAAGACAAGGACCACTCTTCCCAATTGCGGGATGAGGAAACTGGGTATCTGAAAGGTTAAGTGACTTGCCTAAGGTCACACAGCCAGGTCCTTGGAGCCAGGACTTAAACCCACCCAAACTCTTTAGGAAAATTAAGGAAATTCATGAAGAACTACAGACGACCCAGCCTGTGGGGCCCAGAGGGAAGGAAGGGCCGAGGGCTGGGCAGGGGTCTCTGATGACCCCCGGGGTCCCTGACGAGTGTGGCCCCCAGGTGGCGGGAAGGTGGACTTTGAAGACTTTGTGGAGCTGATGGGCCCCAAGCTGCTGGCCGAGACGGCAGACATGATCGGAGTCCGGGAGCTAAGGGACGCCTTCCGAGAGGTGCGGCCCCGGGGCGGAGGGTGGGTGGGGGCCTGCCTGCCTGCTGTGAGTGAGGGGCTGCGTGGATGAGTGACTTGTCATTGGCGACCCAACACCACGCCCAACGCTGCCACCACAGTTTGACACCAACGGGGACGGCTGCATCAGCTTGGGGGAGCTCCGAGCCGCCCTCAAGGTCCTGCTGGGGGAGCGCCTCACCCAGCGGGAGGTGGACGAGATCCTTCACGACATTGACCTCAACGGGGACGGCCTGATCGACTTTGAAGGTACCAGCTGACCCCACACACCCTGGAAGGTTTTTTGACAGATAAAAGCACTGTCATCGCTGCACGCCAGGCCCTGCGGTCAGCACACCCCAGCCCCTCCCAGTAAATCAGCACGGAGCCCACGAGAGAGGAACTGTTATCATCACCCCTTAGGAAGTGGGGGTGCCCCAAGAAAGGAGGTGCCTGGAGCCTGGACCTGAGCCCAGGTGCTTGATCAGAGCCCGGCTGTCCCTCTACACTGTGCTCCTACAGAGGGACAGCAAGGGTTGGATATGCATAGGGAGCATAGGGAAAATCAGGATGTAGAAATTCTCCAGAGTAGGCCCCCAAATTTTTCCTGAGCTTCCTAGAGGCCAAAGCCTGGAGAAAAATAGGTTCCGTTACAAGATGTCTTCTGTCCATAAGGTGAAGCCCCTCTCCTTAGCCTGGAGACCCATTACCACTCAGGTCCAGGAGACCCCCTTGCAGGCCCTGCCACTGACCACACTCCCTCACACCTGGAGACCAGCAAGTTGGCGTCATCCGGAGGGCAGACCCAGAACCCTGGCTTTGTCTTGGCAGAGTTTGTGCGAATGATGTCCCGCTGAGCCTGCACAGAGGCTGGAGGCAGCGGAGGGACCTTGGGACGACAGCTGCTGCTCCCTGTGCGTCCTGGAAGCCCATTGCCTCCTGGAAGCCCATTGCCTCCAGACAGGACCCTCTGCCTCTCTTCCCTGCCCCGCCCCCTACCTGTGTGCAATGCCCTTGCCTGCCCTCCCCCCACCCCTTCTCCTCCACCGAGCTCCCCACCCATCTATTTCTCTGACAATAAAGTACCTTCAGACCTGGGGACATGGCTTTCGCCTCTCACTCCCTCGTCCTGGAGAACCCGTTATTAGGCCCCCAAAAGTTAACTCCTGAGCCACGGGCCCCTGTCCTGTGAGCTCTCAGTGAGCAGGGGCCCTCTCTGGAGACTGGGCGAGGTCCACAGCAAGTCTCGGGAAAGGTCCCTGAACAGGTGAACCCAAGCTACTCCTCCCAGGGCTGTGTGCTGGCCGCCCACCCTGGGCAAGGCCCCTGCCAGACCCGGGATCTCTCCGGAGGGCCGAGCGGATGCGCGAGGGTTTCCCCAAGACCCGTCTCACTCACTCTCCGAGGGCAGCTGCTGGGAGGCCTTCCAGAGAGAACCTGCGTTCCTCCCAGCTTTAATTCTCCGCTGGGAGGAGTGGCTCAGCTGCCAGGCGCTGACTGTGCATCCCTTCAGCGGACAGCTCGGCTGCTGGGCCGCCGTCTGGCTTTCACTCTGCCGGGGGCAGGGCGGGGGGGAGGGGTGGGGGGCTAGCCGCAGAGCCAGCCTGGCAGGCGCTAAGACTGGGCGGTTCTGCCGACTCCAGCTCCTCCCCTGGGTGGTCTCTGCCTTCAGCTCCCCTCACACTCGCCGCTGGGCTTTCTCGCCTCTCTCTCTCTCTGCCTTGCAGTCCTAGCTTCATCTCACCGTCTGCTTCCTGGGTCGCCCGAGTGACACGTCTGCTCACTCCAACCCTGCCCTGGTCTTCCCCCACTTTCCCAATGGAGGAAACCCAGAGGCCCAGGCGGAGTGATGGCTGGAGGTCGCACGGCCCCACCCTCTCCGCTCCAGTCCAGGTGGCACATGCTGCCGGATTGTCGTTCCTACAGTATCACTTGCACTTGGTGACACTCCTGTTCAGGAACTGGCCGTGATCCCCTGTGGTCCTCAAGTTGACCCAGACCCTTTGCCTGGCACCTCTCTGGGAGGACCGGGGATGAGCATAGTCAGGTACAATCAGGGTGAAGTGGAGGCGGGACTTGCCTGAGGCCTGGGGACTCTACCAGCACAGTGTGGACAAGAGAGGATGCCTCCGGGTCAGAGCAGACCCTGCGCGGGCCTCAGCCTCTTCTGGCTACAGGGAAGGCCTGGTCTGCAGGGAGCAGCCTGCCCGGGAGGCAAGATGAGCCCTGACCTCAAGGTCGGAAAGGAGTGAGAGCTTTCAGCCCGGTGCTTGGCCCTCTCTTTGCTGCTGCCAACAGGATGGCCTTGGGACAGAGCGGGCAGATGCCCATCGGTGCTCTGCCCAGTCTGGAGCGTGGACCCGAGGTGCCAGGGCTGGCCACAGTAGCTTCAACACCACCCTCCTGGAAGATCCCAATTAATCCTTAATCCTCAATTAGATGATCTCTCCTGCCAGCTGGTCTGGCAGGCCTGGGGTTGAGAGGCATCACCCCAGACCAGCAGCTTCACTAGGAGCCGTGGGCCCACACCCCTTTCCACCCTTCTCCACCAGCTGGCACAGATGGCATTGCTGCTTGAGATATCTGTTCTCTGCAGGGATTGGAGGGGGTGGTCCATGCCAGGGGAAGACCAGAGCTCTGCTCAGGGTTAGCCTCCCACTGCCCCCTGGCTCCAAGCCGGGGAGTTGCTGGGACGGACTTCACTGTCTGAAGTGGGTCTGCTGGCACCGGAAGTGCCCACTGCTCCACCAGGCCTCACGCGTGCCCTCTCACCCCCAAAAGGCGCTAGCTCAGCAGGTCTCAACAGACAACAGCCGGGGCAGGAAGCAGGGTCGGGCAGCGGCAGCAGCAGCAGGCAGAGCCTGTGCTGAGGCCAGAGGAGGAGTCAGAGCGGGCCAGGGCCGTGGGATCCTCTGGTGTTCCGTGAGAAACTGTGCACTTAGATTTTTACACTGTTTAATTTTTAGTGCATTTTTAAATTTTTTAATATATTTTATTGATTCTGCTATTACAGTTGTCCCATTTTCCCCCTTTTATTCCCCTCCGCCCTGTGCACCCCCTCCCACCCACATTCTCCTGCTTTAGTTTGTGTCCATGGGTCACATATATAAGTTCTTTGGCTTCTCCATTTCCCATACTATTCTTACCCTCCCCTGTCTATTTTCTACCTACTGTCTATGCTATATATTCACGGTACCTTTTCCCCCATTTCCTCCCCCTCCCCGCTGATAACCCTCCATGTGATCTCCATTCCTGTGGTTCTGTTCCTGTTCTAGTTGTTTGCTTAGATTGTTTTTGTTTTTGTTTTAGGTTCAGTTGTTAGTAACTGTGAGTTTGTTGTCATTTTACTGTTCAGATTTTTCATCTGTTTCTTAGATAAGTCCCTTTAATATTTCACATAATAAGGGGTTGGTGATGATGAAGTCCTTTAACTTTACCTTATCTGGGAAGCACTTTATCTGCCCTTCCATTCTAAATGATAGCTTTGCTGGATAGAGTCATCTTGGATGTAGGTCCTTGCCTTTCATGACTTGGAATACTTCCTTCCGGCCCCTTCTTGCCTGCAGGGTTTCTTTTGAGAAATCAGCTGATGGCCTTATGGGAACTCCTTTGTAGGTACCTGTCTCCTTTTCTCTTGCTGCTTTTAAGATTCTCTCCTTATCTTTCATTTTCGGTAATGTAATTAGGATGTGCCTTGGTGTGTGCTTCCTTGGGTCCAACTTCTTTGGGACTCTCTCAGCTTCCCAGACTTCCTGGAAGTCTATTTCCTTTGCCTGATTGGGAAAGTTCTCCATTTTTTTTCCAAATAAGTTTTCAATTTCTTGCTCTTCCTATTCTCCTTCTGGCACCCCTATGATTTGGATGTTGGAATGTTTAGAGTTGTCCTGGAGGTTCCTAAGCCTCTCCTCATTTTTTTTTGTATTCTTGTTTCTTCATTCTGTTCTGGTTGAATGCTTATTTCTTCCTTCTGGTCCAAACTGCTCATTTGAGTCCTGGTTCCTTCTCATCATTGTTGGTTCCCTGTACATTTTCCTTTATTTCACTTAGCATAACCTTCATTTTTTCATCTAATTTGCAACCATATTCAACCAATTCTGTGAGCATCCTGATTACCAGTGTTCTGAACTGTACATCTGATAGGTTGGCTATCTCTTTGTCCTGTAGTTGTATTTTTTCTGGAGCTTTGAACTGTTCTTTCATTTGGGCCACTTTTTTTTTTTTTGTCTCGGTGCGCCTGTCAAGTAGTAAGGGGCGGAGCCTTAGGTGGTCACCAGGGCAGGGCAACCCACATCTCTGCATTGTGACGCTGTATGTGGGGGAGAATCCAGGAGGGAACAGCGCCACTTGCTCTGCTCTCTGCTAGCTTTCAGTCACTCCCCCCACTACCCACAAGCAAACTGGGCCCTTCTGGTGCTGATTTCCAGGTGGGAGGGTTGTGCGAGTTCTAGGACCCTGTGGGTCTCTCCAACGAACTGTCCTGTGAGGCTGGGAGTTTCTCCCACTGCTGCTGCAACCCCCATAGATTTTACAGTCAGAGGTTTGAGGCTTTATTTTGCTGCACTTGGACCCTAGGTTGCATGGTCTGTCTCACTCCCTAGTTGTTCCTCCTGGTTTATCTGCACACGAAGGTGGGACAGCCCAGTCCTCCAGGTACCTCCTCGCCTCGAGTCCTCTCCCCCCTCCTACGTTTCTGGGTGAGTGTTTCTTCTTTGACTCCTTGGTTCTTAGATGTCCATACAGTTCCATTTTCTCGCAGTTCTGGTTGTTTTTTTGTTTTTAAATTTGTCGTTGTCCTTCTTTTGGTTGTGCAAGGAGGCACAGTGTGTCTGCCTATGCCTCCATCTTGGCCAGAAGTCCCACTAAATCTATTTTAAGTAGTTTGAATATAACATACATTCAGCAAGGTGTACAAATCTTGAGTAGAGATCAATGAATTTTTACCTGTGTGTGCACCCAGGTAACTATCACCCAGATCAAGATACTGCGTCCACTTATTTTAGGACAGTTCTAGGTTTGCAGAATTCTTTCGGGGGTTTACAGTGAGTCCCCATATCCCCCACACCTCACTTCTCCCATGTGTTAGGCCAGGTTCTGCAGAGAAATAGCACCCATAGGAGAGGTGTATGTATGTGTAAAGATATCTATTATAAGTCATTGGCTCAGGTGATTAGGGGGACTGGGCAGTCCCAAGACCTGCAGCCAGCAAACCAGAGGCCCCAGAGAGCCCATGGTGTAGTTCCAGTCCAAGCTGGAAGGCCTGAGAACCAGGGAAGGTGATGGTGCAATTCCAGTCTGCCGTCAGGAGAACACGGGTGTTCCAGCTCATCAGTCAGGCAGGCGAAGGTCCCTCATACGCAATCTTTTTTTGGTCTATTTACATCTTCAACTGATTAGATGAGGCTCACCACACTGGGAAGGGCAATCTGCTTTATTTAGTCCACTGATTCAATGGATATTAATCACACCCACAAAGACCCGCACACATACACGCCCAGACTCACATCTGACCACGTGTTGGGGAATCCCGTGGTCCTGTCAGGTTGACACTGAACCCTAACCACCACTCTATTCTTAACACCCAACAGCAGAGTGGTACATTTGTTGCATTTAATGACTTCTACTGATACATGATTATTAACTGAATCCACACTTTATGCAGGGTTGCCAGTGTTCTCCTGACTGTGCTTTTCCTGTGCCAGAAGGCCATCCAGGGCGTGCACTGCATTAGCCATCATGCCTCCTTAGGCTCCTGGTTGTGACGCTTTCTTAGATTTTCTTTGTTTTCTAAAAATGATTTGACAGTGTTGAGAAAGACTGATCAGGTGTTTTATATGATGTCTCTAAATTGGGATGATTAGTCGGGGTTACGGGTTTGGGGATGAAGAGTGCAGGGGCGAAGTGCTGTTCTCATCCGCCACATCCAGGGTGCGGCCTTGACCCCCCGGCTGGAGACAGTGCTCACCAGATTTCTACACTGTGAAGTCACTCTTCTTTCCCTGCCTCTACTCCTGTACTCTTCGGAGGGAAGTCACTATGCACAGCCCACATTTAAGGGCAGAACATCAACACAGATGACTTGGAATTCTTCTGTATGAGAGATTTGTCTTTTCTCCCCCATTTATTTATCTGTTTGTTTATTCAATCAGTCATCTGTATGGGCTCATAGGTATTTCTTCCACGCTTTAAGTTTAATCTAACACTATTTTATTCTGTTGTTCCAGTGGCCCCAGTGTGGGCCATTGGAAGCCCTTTCAGTGTGGGCTCCTGTCTCCCTTTGACACATCCCCATCATTCTGGGGTTTTCTCTCTAATGCTTTATTATTTTTATTATTGCTATTATTTTTATTTTTAGAGAGAAAGGAAGGAAGGGAGAAAGAGAGGGAGAGAAACATCGATGTGAGACAGAAGCATCAACCAGTTGCCTCTTGTATGTGCCCCGACCAGGAATCAAACCAGTGACCTTTCCCTTCGTGGGACAACGTCCAGCCAGCTGAGCACACTGGTCAGGGCTATTATTATTATTATTATTATTATTTTAAAAATGAACTTATTGGGGTGACATTGGTTAATAAATTTATTTAGGTTTCAGGTGTACAACTCTCTAACCCATCAACTGTACGTCGTATTGTGTGTTCACCAGCCCAAGGCAAGTCTCCTTTGGGGTTTTGTTTTTGTTTTCAGCATTTTCTTTCTTTCTTTTTTTTTTAAAGATTTTATTTATTTATTTTTAGAAAGGGAAGTGAGGGGGAGAGAGAGAGAGAGAAACATCAATGTGCGGTTGCTGGGGGACATGGCCTGCAACCTAGGCATGTGTCCTGACTGGAAATCGAACCTGCGATGCCTGGTTCGCAGCCCGCGCTCAATCCACTGAGCTACACCAGCCAGGGCCAGCGTTTTCTTTCTTTCTGCAAAATACTCCAGCATCACACTGAGTATTTCCCGCCTGAGTCCTGGGATCAGTCACTTCTGCAAAGAACTCTGGTTCATTTTACTGGAGAATGGAGCTAGAAACCAAGACCTGAATGCTAGATTGCTTCTGGGTCCACGCAGGTGACGGAGAGTGAGGACATGTGTGTGTACACTAACCCGTATGCGTGTACACATTTATAAATGTTTCCGTATGTATATTGAGCTCAGCATGAACTCACCCTGATGCCTCCAGTTCCAATCTGCTACCATGTGGGTCAGTCTGGCTAGACTTAGACCCTCCCCTGGCTTAGCTGTAACTTCTTCTTCCCGTGGTGAAAAATCAGCTGTCCTCCCACTGGCTAAGGTTCAGTCCTAGTGCGCATGCGCAGAGGCTTCAGAGTCGCTAACCCTGCCCCCACGGGAAACCACCTCACCGCTAGAGTACAGTGCTCCGTGCAGTTCCTGCTGTCTGCGTTCTTACAGAACCCCCTCATTTCCAGTTAGCACCCCATTCCCCCACCCCTTCAGAGAGGCCGTTTCATGCCATTGTAATACAGGCAGATTCTTTCATCATATTCTGCATCCCATCCTGAGATCCTTGGCCACCTGATTTTTTATTTTTGTTTGTTTGTTTGTTTGTTTTAGAGAGAGGGGAGGGAAGGAGAGGGAAAGAAACATCAATGTGTGGTTGCCTCTCGTGCCCCCGCAACTGGGACCTGGCCTGCAACCCAGGTATGTGCCCTGACCGAGAATCGAACCAGAGACACTTGGGTTCACAGACCCATGCTCAATCCACTGAACTACACCAGCCAGGGCTAAATGATTTTTTTTTAATGTACACAAATTGAGGTTTACTCTTTGAGAAATGTAAATGTCTTGATTTCACCATTACAGTATCCTACAGAACAGTCTCACTGCCCTAAAAAAAAAAGTCCCCTGTGCTTCACCTATTCAGTTCTACCCCTCAGCACCCCTGGCAACCGGCACGTTTTTACTTTCTGTGTAAGTCTGCCTCTTCCAGAATGTCATATAATTGGAATCATACAGTTGAGGCTTTCTCACCCAGCTTCTTTCATTTAGCAACACGCCCACCTGTGTCATTCCAGGTTAGATGATTTCCTTTTATTGCTGAGTAACAGTCCGCTGTAGGAATGTATCACAGTTTGTCTGCTCAACTGTTGAACACCACCTCTTCTGAGAAGACTTCTGTGCGGTCACCAGGCCGGCCCCTTCCTCTAAGTTCCAATGCATCCTGTCCTCGTCTCCACATTGCCTTACTGCACTGTGCGCCTTCGCCTCGCTGCGTCTTCCTTGAGACAGGAGCTCCTTGAGGGCAGAGGCCGTGATCATTCACTCCCATAGCAGTGGCCAGCACAAGGCCTGGCCTAGAGGACAGAGTCAGAAAGTGTTTGTTGGATGAGCGAGTGTCCTGGGGATGAGAGAAATCTACAGACTTGGCGGCATGAAGGGCACACAAAGCCAGAGGTTTCAGGGAGAAGTGGCCTGGGAGAAAGGGTTAATGTTCGGACGACAGTGGAAGATCCAGGGTAGTGAGGAATGAGACGTGAGGGGAGGGATCTGGGTGGAGAAATGGAAAAATTTTGAGGCACTAGAGCGCAACAGAAAAGAGGAGAATGAAACAATAAAGCAGTTTATGAATATTCATTTAATCCACACAACAACCCCAGAAGATAGTTATCATTAGCGCCTCTATTTTACAGACGGAGAAACCGAGGCATATTGAGGTAGGAACTTGCCCAAGGGAAAATGGCTAGTGGGGCAGTGTGACATTCCAACCGTCATTCTGACTGGTCGGTGCTCTTTCGATACGGGGCGCAGCGTGCAGTATTTGACAAGGGCTAGCTGTTCCTACTATTGTTTATTATATGGTACAGGCGTGGAGGACCTTGGGTAAGCAGGTTGAGGGGTCTCCGAGGTCGCCCTTGGACCTAACACTAGCCTAGACCCCAGAACGAGGCAATTCGGAAGAGGTGCGAGCGTGGCGACGGCGAGGGGCCCGTTTCCATGGGAACAAACGAATGCTTTAGGAGGGCGCCTGCGCAGATCGGGAACAGGTTGTTGAACCGGCGAAAGGTGACGTAAAAGCGCACGGGGTGAGACGCAGGGCTCGGAACGTCAAAGCTCTGCGTCCTCCGGCGTCCGGGGCGGAGGAAAGGCGCGCTCTGTGGCGGCGGCAGCGACAGCATCTCCAGCTGGGCCGAGACCTGGTGGCGTGGAGCCTACGTGCGAAGCAACGCAAATGAGGCGTTAGGGCGGTGCCCGTGCCTGAAGAAGACCCTTCGGCGCGTTTCGCGGCAGACCAAACCCAGGTCCCGGCCTCCGAGGCCCCGCCTCTCGAGTCTTGGGACTAATCGGTTTGAGAGCGCGCGGTCCGGGGCCGCGAACTCTCCAATTGCGGAGGGCTCCGGCACCGCCCAATCCGGAGCAGACAGGTGCGAGGTCCGGAACGCAGAGACCAATCAACAGCGGTTGCGGCCTGTTGGGGCCGCCCTCAGCCAATGAGGAGGTCCGAGTGACACCTGTGCGCACCAATCGGGAGTGAGAGAGCGTTTGTACCCGTCCGCCCTTCCGGCCCAAGCTCTATTTACCAGGGGCGTGCAGCCCGCCTACCAATCAGAGCGCAGCTGAGTGGCTAGGCAGCCAACCCCGGAGGAGCGGCCGGCGACGTCCGCCGCACCCAAGAGTTGGGGATGTCCTACAAACCCATCGCCCCCGCCCCCAGCAGCACCCCGGGCTCCAGCACCCCTGGACCCGGCACCCCAGTCCCTACAGGTGAGGATGCAGCTCCATCCCTGCTCGCCTCCCTGGGCTGTCGAGGTCTGGGAAAGAAGACGGCCTGCCGCCTACACTCCCTGAGCCTCAGTTTGCTGGCCTGTGAAGTGGGCGTGGTCACGTAAGGGCTTGGTAGGGTGCAGGGGGAGGGGTTTGTCCCTGAAGTTAAGCGGTCTGAAATGAAGCATCCCTTTGGAAAGAATCGGACGAGTCCGGTCAAGGGCTTGGAGCGCTGGGAGGTGATGTCCCTGTCCCGGGCTGACCTCTTAACTCGCGCATGTTGCAGCCGGAAGTGTCCCATCTCCATCGGGCTCGGTGCCGGGAGCCGCTGCCCCATTCAGACCACTGTTTAACGACTTTGGACCGCCCTCCATGGGCTATGTGCAGGTGAGTGGGGCCGACAGATTCCCTACGGTTGGGGACTGGAGGCCCCCAGGGCCTGAGCTCACTGGTCTGTTCTCTTTTGACATAGGCGATGAAGCCACCCGGCGCCCAGGGCTCCCAGAGCACCTACACGGACTTGCTGTCGGTCATAGAGGAGATGGGCAAAGAGATTCGGCCCACCTATGCTGGCAGCAAGAGCGCCATGGAGCGCCTGAAAAGAGGTGAGTGAGGCCAGGCCCACCCCCCTTAACCCCGACCCAGGAAGAACTTCAGGAGGTCCCCTGAACCAAGCTTAGACCAAGGGTCAGGATCACTATGTATATGTGTATTGGATTCATATGTGAATTGAACTGAATTGGATTGAAATTTATTCAGTTTCCAGGGAAGGACTGGGGAATTTGTATTTCAACAGGGCAGATATGGGGATTAGCCAAACCTCCAATCTTATCTAGCCCTTCACTAGAGTATGGTCCCTTGTACTGAAAGGAAAGGGGGAGGGGAGGGAAGGGTCTTTTCTGGAGGGTGAGAGTGGGACTGGAGCATACTGAGACCCTTATGTTACTTCCCCATCCTCACCCCCACCCCACCCCAGGCATCATCCATGCCCGGGCCCTAGTCAGAGAGTGCCTGGCAGAGACAGAGCGGAACGCCCGCACGTAACAGGAAGCACCTCCACCTCCGACTCTGGACCTTTCCTGGCCACTGCAGGGCATCTGCTACTCCCTGGCCTTCACCCCGAGTTGCGCTTCCTGTCCTGTGTCCCTTGGTGGGTGCCCTCCAGGAACCAGGGGGTGGCTCTCACTCCAGTCGGCGGCACTGACTTGGGACCCCTGGAATAGTTAGCAGCGAGGTCACTGTGCGTCCCACCATGGCCTGCCATCAGTGTCGACCCAACCGGAGCTGTGTTCTTCCTGTGCCCCACCGCTCAGCACTTACCCAGGACTTCTCTCCACTCTGTCCCAGACCCTTTATCCCCGAGCAGGGCCTCAGAAGGCCTGCCACCTCCCTGCCTTGTCTTCTGGGCAACAGCCTCTTTTCTCAGTGTGTCTTTTGCTAAACATGCCCTTTTTGTATAAATAAAGGATAATTTGGAGTTGTTCTCGCAGCTTTTAGCCTTTCTGAGTCTTGTGCTTCCGCCAAGCCTGGGTGGGCTGGTGAGAGAGGGAAAGAGAAGACTCCAGAGCTGAGCAGTGGGTGGCAGAGGCCACTGAGTCTGACGCCCCTTTGGCCCCACCTAGTCCATTGACCTTGGGAGGGACCCTGCCCCTGTCTGCCCTCAGCTTTCCCAGCTCAGCCCTCATTCACGTAGGACCACCAGGGGGCAGTGCAGGGCCTTGGCCTCCTGCACAGCTCAGGGCAGTGTCACTAGCCTGGGCCTAGATGCCTGGCAAGGTGGAAATGCCAGTTCACTTAAGCCACACCCTCACGTCTTAATGCCCTAACAGCCTGAATGAATCAGCCCTCAGAGGCTCTGCATGTACCCCGTCTCTGACTCCATGGGGAGAAGAGGAGGCACTGCTGCGTCCCTCCCCTACCACCTTTGAAGCAGAGCCAAGGAGAGAGGACTGAGTTCCAGCATGGGTGCTGCCATCCACAGCCCCAGCGCCTTCAGTGGATTGGGTGTGGTCCCAAGGGCTCAGCCCGCCAGCGTCTCAGCCTTTGCCCAGGGTCCAGTGGCTGGCTGGCCTGCCAGCCAGCCCTGTGGACCCGGAAGGTAGAGATGGGGCCACAGTGAGGGGCTGACCTAGGACTGAATGCAGGCCTCTGCTTGGGTGTGTAGCTGAATAACCCTAGAGGTCTGGGGTGCTGGGACCCCACCTCCCAGGTGGAGGCAAGTCAGAGACTAGCTTCTGGCCAGACTTCGGTGGGAGACGCATTTCCTCTACCCTGGGCGGGCGTCAGATTGGAGAGGCTGGGGAGAACGGGGAGGGGTCCCTGCCGTATTTCCCCAGTACATGGGAGGACTGGGCTAGGGTAGAAATAGAAACCAAGAGTGCTTTGGGGATTCCAAAGAACACGGAGTAAAAAGCACCAGCATTTAGAGAACTACCTTCCCCCCCTCCCCCGCCCCAACCCTCCACAGCCTAGAGAAAGGAAGGCAGGGGCCGCCCTCCTCCGCCGCGGGTGGGGCTGCCAGGACCCCGCAGGGGTGGGGAGGGCCCGCCGGGCCCAGGAAGGGGGCGGGGCGGCCGCAGTGACGCGGCGGGCGGCGAGGAGGAACGGCTGGGGCGCCAGGGAGAAAGGTCGGGGCCATGGTCTGGCGCTACAACTCCCGAGGGTCCGGCCACTGCTGGAACCTGAGACTGGGGCGAGGGGCACGCGGGGCTCAGACCCATAGCCCGTACGCCCCTGCCCGTGCCCGGTGAGGGGCGCCCGCCCTCAACTAGAGGTGAGCTGGGACGGGCCGAGAGCACGGCGGGGAACGGAGACGCTGGGGAGCAGAGGGAAGTGGGGACAATGGGGCCCCTCGCCTCCTCGCTGGGTGCGAGGTGGTGGGGTAGGATGGGTGCCTGCAACGGAACCGCGGCGCAGTTTGGCGGGGCGGCTCTCTCAGGACTGAACCCGTGGGATACGAAGTGGAGCCACTCTGGCCTCAGCCCAAAGAGGAATCAACCCCTGGGAAGGAAGATGGGGTCCAGGAAGGGTGCTGGGGAGGGGAAAGTCGAGGACTGGGCTGCCGGCCAGGGTGGGGAAGGCAGGTCTGGGGGGCCACGGGGTTAACTATCTGGTCCTGGAAGGCAGGTTCGGGTATGGGGAACACTAACAGATGCTAAGAGGGGAACCGCACGGGGCTGCTCTGTGGAGAGACACCCGGAGGGACAGGGTTTTAAGTGGACAAAAGGAGCGAGGGACACGGGACCCCACCGACTCCAGAAAAGGGATGCAGAGGACAGCCCAGAGGAGCCAGCTTTCGGAGGCAGGCCCAGAAGGAGGGGCATGGGGGCTCCAGGGGGCGGATCTCTCAGGGATGCTGTTTCAAGGGGGGCCTAGAAGGCAGCAGGGGAGGCAAGGCTGGTCAGCCCCAAGCCGCCGCTCTGGGGGGCCCGCGTCAGTGCACGGTTGTCACGGCGACGGGCGGGCGGGGGGCGGGGGCTGCGCGGAAAAGAGGTCACTGATCAGCCTCGCTGCGGTTCCCGGCCCCTGGAAGCGCTGGCTGCGGCTCTGGGCTCGCCTCTGCCTCCCCCGTGGAGTGCGGAAGCATGGGGTCCTGCGGCCCGAGCCCCTCGGCCTGCGCGCAGGACTCAGGACCGCGCGCAGCCACCCCGCACTGACTGCCGCGCCGTGCCCTGCGCCAGGCGGAGCGGAGGCCGCGCAGCCGGCAGAGCGCTGTCAGGATGCTCATCAAGGAGTACCACATTCTGCTGCCCATGAGCTTGGACGAGTACCAGGTGGCCCAGCTCTACATGATCCAGGTGAGGGCGATGGGAATTAGGAGACCAAGGGGGCCATACTTCATGATACTTCATCCTGCTGCATGCAGGAGCTCGCAGGCCGCACGGGGACAAGGGGCTGAGCCCAACCAGCCCTGCTCCGGTACTTGAAAGGGCTCAGAGGCCAGAAGAGGAGAGAGGTGTCTGCCCGCACCAACGCACCAACGCACCAACCCCCGTTCGGATGCAGGGGGAGGATGTAAGGGCTGTAGGAAATAAAGGCAGAAGGGTCTGGCGGTGCCTCCTCTCCCTTCCCCAAGTGCCCAGCCCAGGTGTGATCTCCTTTAATCCTCCTTAGAATCCGTAATCTGGTCAGGAGGGGAAGGAGTGCCTGAGGAGGCCAGAGTGAGGGAGAGGGTGTAAGGAGGGGTCCTAGGTGGTAAAGAAGGTTGGGAGGGCCCCCCCAAGAGCCCAGCTTGGGGAGATGGGATGAGGGTCAGGCACCAAGACTGTGAAATAGAGGGGTCCCAGGGGCCCCGGGGGATAAAGGGAGGGGGTCTGAGCTAAGAGGAAGGGGGCTGGGGTCTGGGCCCGGGCCCCGGGCGGCTCTCAGGGAAGCCTGCCCCAGATGAGTTCCCCAGAGTTTTAGGGTCGATGTCTTCTGGGGCAAGAGGTTCAGGATCCAGCCTGGGGGCCACATGGGCCAAGTTTGGGCTCCAGAGCTATAAGAGGGTGGGATCTGAATGTGTCAGACTTTGAAGGGGGGGGCAGGAGCTGGTTGTGGGGTCCCATGGAGTGAGGGGACCAGGGTCAGGTCCTCAGAGAGGTGGGGGCCTCTTTCACTTTCCTTGGTTCTTCCAGCCCACCCACCCCAGCCCCCTTGCGGTCCCTGGAGCCCGTGCCCCAGCTCCCCTCAGCCTTGAATGCTTCCCCACTCAGCACCCTCCCTTCCCTCCTGGAAATCAGGTTCACGTTATCTCCTTGAGGCCTTCTCTGACCATCTGTGGAAACTGCAAACCCCAACTCAATCCCCCTAACCCTGTTCTATGCTTTCTTTTTCCTGTAGCACTTACCCCTTCTAACCTATCATGTAATTTACTTGTTTCTGTGTCCCTCTTCCTCCATTAGAACGTAAGTTCCACAAGGGCAGGGGTCTTTGTTCTGTTTATCAGCATATTCTAATTAATACACTCCTAAACAGTGTCTGGGCTAAAGCACTCGGTGGGTGTTTGAATGACTGATAAAGAGCTGTGGATTACAGTGGGGGACTGCACAGCGCCTGGGGTCCTGATCCCAGGAGCAGTGGGGGGTGGCGGCAGCCAGGGCAGGGTTTCAGGGGGTTGGAAAGTCTAGACGAGGGCCCCAGACCTGTGACTGGGGCCAGGCAAAGCTGGGGACCCCAGGAGCTGGGGCTGAGCTCCGCGTTATGCTCTGCCCTGGACTGCAGAAAAAGAGCCGGGAGGAGTCAAGTGGTGAGGGCAGTGGCGTGGAGATCCTGGCCAACAGGCCTTACACGGACGGGCCCGGCGGCAGCGGGCAGTACACACACAAGGTGTACCACGTGGGCTCCCACATCCCAGGCTGGTTCCGGGCACTGCTGCCCAAGGCCGCCCTGCAGGTGGAGGAGGAATCCTGGAACGCCTACCCCTACACCCGCACCCGGTGAGTGGGTGGGGTGGGCTTGGGGCCACGGGAACAGCCCTGGTGGGCACAGTAGTGACCCTTGCCCCTGCCCTCTGACCAGGTACACCTGCCCCTTTGTGGAGAAATTCTCCATTGAAATAGAGACCTATTACCTGCCTGATGGGGGAGAGCAGCCGAATGTCTTTAACCTGAGTGGGGCCGAGAGGAGACAGCGCATCCTGGGTGAGGCCTGGAGCCAGTGGGGGGCCCTGAAGACCCTCTCAGGCCACCTGACTCCTTGATAGGCAGGCTCTGACAAGCCCCAGGCTCCCTCTGGGCCCAGGCTTCCAGTCTTCAAACAGCCGCCCTCCCCATCCTGAGGAAGGGAAGGGGTGGCGGGGGCCAGAGGGGGCCGGCAGTGCTCAGTGCCGCTGGAACCCCCGCAGACACCATCGACATCGTGCGGGACGCAGTGGCCCCAGGCGAGTACAAAGCAGAAGAGGACCCCCGGCTGTACCGCTCTGTCAAGACTGGCCGAGGACCGCTGGCCGATGACTGGGCACGCAAGGCGGCTCAGACAGGGCCCCTCATGTGCGCCTACAAGCTGTGCAAGGTCGAGTTTCGATACTGGGGAATGCAGGCCAAGATCGAGCAGTTCATCCACGACGTCGGTGAGCACCCACTTGCACCCCGTTTCCCCGGCGTGCGCCAGCCCCCGTGTTTGAGCCAGGATGCTCTCGCACTGCAGGGCACACAGAAGTGTAAAGCCACCCTTTCCATTTGACGTGCTGGGCACTGAGGCGGAGGGGAAGGGCGCAGCCTGGCGGGGGGGTCAGGGGGGACCAGCCTGAGGTGCAGGGAAGAGTCAGGAGGGCGAAAAGCTGGTGGCATGATCTCGAGGTCTAAATTCTCAACCGTCCTGTGCATCCAGCTAGATTTAGCGACCTTCGGGGGGGTCACCAGCCCTAACTGGCAACAAGCTCAAAAGTGCAGGTGAGGCTGTGACTATGGTGTCATGCTCTCAGGGCCCCTCTGACCCCCAGCTCCCAGAGACCCGTTCTTGCCATGGTATCCAAGAACCTGGATCAGGTCACCCTAAACCCAGCCCCACAGCTGCTGGGGTTCAGCCTTGCCCCAGCTCTCAGGCCTGAGGCTGGGCCAGCTGTGGTCAGAAGAATGCCCAGATGCGGGCCTCCGGGGTCCTGGGTTCCACTGTCCTACACTCTCACGGAACCCCAGTGGGCCCCTTTGCGCCTCTGCACCTGAGTCTTTCCTTCCGTGAATGAGGGGAGTTTGGGCCAAATGTTAAAAGCTAGCGTCGGTCACAACATGCAGATTGGTTTTTTTTATTGAATTTATTGGGGCGATACTGGTTAATAAAATGATACAGGTTTCAGCTGTACAGCTCTGTGACACATCCTGTGTACCGTGTGTTGTGTGTTCACCACCCAAGTCAGTTCTCCATCCGTCACCATTTACCACCCCCCGCACCCCCTTCAGCCCCCCCGCCGCCTCTCTTCCCCCAGATCCTTTGCTCATCAATCACTTTTCATGCAAGACCCCCTTAACACACCCCACACCCCTCAAGGCAAGGACTGTTATTATTCCCATTTCACAGATGAGCAAATTTAGCTCAGAGAGGAAGACAGGCTCCTTGTCTTAACGTTTAGAAAAATACCAAAGGCACAAATAAGAAAATAAAAATTACCCACATGATAACTATAAGATTCTGATATATTTCCTTCCAGAAGTTTATGATTATAATTCAACTGTTATCACTGTATTTCCTAGATACTGAGATTTTGAACTTTTTTCCTCTCTTAAGATAAAAACATCCCAGAATGGGTATCATCTTTCGCTGCACCCTTCATTGCTGTGCCAACACTTCCATTAACTATTAACACCTTCATTAACCACCAACAATTTCATTAACTGTTAACGCCTTAATTGTTAGCTCCTCTGAAGAAGTCAGCGGGAAGCCAGATGGAAGAGCTAGGCGAGCTCCCGCTCCCTGGGGGGGCGGGGCAGGGTGGGGTGCCTGCGGCGCTGAGCCGGGGTATCTGGGGTGTCTGAGGGCTAGAAGAGGCAGTGGGCAGGGAGGGCGGTGTGGCAGAAAGACAGATGCCCCGTGCGCCCCTCCCAGCCCCTCTGGACAGCACTTGCCCTGCCCTACGTTGTGGCTCTGGGTGGGTGGCGTGCCCGGGGGGCCATTGCCGGACCCGGGAGGCTGGGCACGTGGACGTTGCAGCAGGGATGTTCGGGGTGGGGAGGGCGTTGTCCTTGATGCCTGGGCACCTGCAGGCCTTCGCCGGGTGATGCTGCGAGCCCACCGCCAGGCCTGGTGCTGGCAGGACGAGTGGACGGATCTGAGCATGGCTGACATCCGTGCACTGGAGGAGGAGACCGCCCGCATGCTGGCCCAGCGCATGGCCAAGTGCAGCACAGACAGCGAGGGGCCCGACGCCCAGCCCCCCGGGAAGCCATGCGCCGAGGCCCGGGCTGGGGCCAGCCACGTGGGCACCCCCGACGGGCCCGAGGCCCCCCTGGGCCCTGACGCCTCACCCGATGCCAGCTTCGGCAAACAGTGGTCCTCGTCCTCGCGCTCCTCCTACTCATCCCAGCACGGAGGTGAGGCGGAGGCCCAGGGCCGGGCGGCAGCCACTGGGGGCGTCTGGACTCCCGGCTGACCCTGGTGGGGCCCTGCAGGGGGCGTGTCTCCGCAGAGCTTGTCCGAGTGGCGCATGCAGAACATTGCCCGGGACTCCGAGAACAGCTCTGACGAGGAGTTCTTCGACGCCCATGGTCAGCACTTCGACCAGCAGAAGTGGGTGTGTCCCTGAGAAACTTCTTCCCCCTCCTGACATAGCCCCTTCTCCCTTCAGAAGGCTTCTGGGACAGTGACGAGGTCTTCCCCAAGGAGATGACCAAGTGGAACTCCAACGACTTTATCGACGCCTTCGCCTCCCCCATGGAGGCCGAGGGGGCACCAGGTAAAGACCCAGAATCAGGGCTCCAGCACCCCGTAGGCAGCAGGGACTCGGAGAGCAAGTCCGCCCGGAGCGGGAAGGGGTGCGGCAACCCAGAGAGGACGCGCGTTAAATACACAGGTCAGGAGCGAGTGGAGCACGGGTGGGCGGAGGGACGGCCAGAGCGGATTTGAGGTGCAGACGCCTTGCAAAGAATGGAGGAGCTCATCGGGAGTCCAGGCAGACTTCTGTGGGAGCTGATGTCCAAGCTGGACCTGGAGGGATGGACCAGCACAGGACTCTGTGACTGCGCCTGGTGGCAGAAATGCTCCAGCTGCCAGGAGCGTGTGGCTGTTAAGACTGGAAATGTGGCTGCTGTGACTGGGGCACTGAAGTTTGAATTGTATTATACTTCCACTCATTTCAGTCCAAACAGGCACACGTGGACAGTGGCTGCCATTGCTGGCAGGGCAGGGTTAGAAAGGGTATTCCAGGCTAACAGGCACTGTGGGGAGAGGCTGCCCGGCAGCAGAGGACCAGCCCAGAGCAGTGAGCTGACCTGGGAGAGGAGAGCAGTGAGAGGAGGTCAGGGGCAGGTGGGGCTTGGGGGTGCCACCCAGGCCGAGTATCTGGAGTGTCAGAGGAAGGGACCCCCCACAGACCCCACAGTCCCCCTCACTCTCTGCCCTACAGACCCCGGAGCAGAGGCCACCAAAGATATGAGGGATGGGGCCCCAGCACCCAGGGACTTGGAGGTAAGTATGACCAGCCGCCCTATGTCACAGTCCTGCCCACCCACCTGCCAGGCCACTGCTCTGACTCCCCTGGTACTCCACTGTGCCCCACAGGGCCCAGAAGGAGCTGGGGAGCTGGGGGCTGAGGCATGCGCAGTCCACGCCCTCTTCCTCATCCTGCATAGTGGCAACATCCTGGACTCTGGCCCTGGAGATGCCAACTCCAAGCAGGCAGATGTGCAGACGCTGAGCCTGGCCTTTGAGGCCGTCACCCGCATCCACTTCCCCGAGGCCCTGGGCCACGTGGCACTGCGCCTGGTGCCCTGCCCGCCCATCTGTGCGGCTGCCTATGCCCTTGTCTCCAAGTACTGGTCTGGGCTGGAAGGGTGGGGGGTATGCGGGGCCCCCAAGGTGCACACACCCACCTGGGGGCTCCAAGGACCAGGAAGACCCCATGGGGGAAGTGGGAGGAGGCCGGGAAGCCAGACACCTTGGCTGGCCAGCCACACAGCTGGACCTCAGTTTCCAGTCAGCGGCTTCACCACAAAAGCCTCTAGGGTGCTGACGCTGCCCAGAAAGGCCCCACGGCACTAGGGCTTGCCAGCAGGCCAAGGACACTTGGAGAGGGCCCCACCCACCCACCACCCCTCCTCTTCCTCCAGCCTGAGTCCCTACAGCCACGACGGAGACAGCCTGTCCCGCTCCCAGGACCACGTTCCCCTGGCGGCCCTGCCGCTGTTGGCCACCTCGTCCTCCCGATACCAGAGCGCTGTGGCCGCAGTCATCGCCCGGACCAACCAGGCCTACGCCGCCTTCCTGCACTCATCCGAGGGTGCTGGCTTCTGCGGGCAGGTCAGGGGCTGGGGTGCCCCCGGGAACTTGCCATAGGGCCCTCCATCCACCTGCCAGCCCCGCTGAGGCGAGGCCCTGTCCCCAAGGTGGTGCTGATTGGAGATGGCGTCGGTGGGATCCTGGGCTTTGACGCGCTCTGTCACAGTGCCAGCGCAGGCGCAGGGAGCCGGGGCAGCAGCCGCCGAGGGAGCATGGTGAGTGGGGCCGGATGCTGCCCCCTGGGGGGGGTCTCTCCTGCTCTAGGGCTCTGTCCCTGGAACATGACCTCTCTGCAGACAGGTCCCCTGCTGCCCCACTCTGTCCCCTCTGGGGCTCTGCCCACCCACTTGCTTTGACTCCCTGCCTGACATCCAGACCTCGCTCCTCACTTCCAAATAAGCAGAAATTACATCGTCTCCAGTCCTAAGAGTTTTCTGTCCCATCTTCCTTCTAGAACAATGAGCTGCTCTCCCCAGAGATCGGCCCAGTGAGGGACCCCCTGGCAGATGGGGTGGAGGGGCTGGGCCGGGCCAGCCCGGAGCCCTCGGCCCTGCCCACCCAGCGCACCCCCGGTGATGTGGCCAATCCTGAACCGGAGGGCTCCCAGAACAGGTGATATTCCTGCCCCATCATCCCCACCCTGGGCTTGTGCTGGCCTGCTGAGGCAGCAGCACCAAGCCCCCTCCCTCACAGCCTGCAGGTGGCTGCCACCACTGCCCCCTCCTCCGGGGAGCCCAGGCGGGCAAGCACAGCCTCCTGCCCACCCACTGCCGCCTCTGAGGCTCCTGACGGCCCTGCCAGCGCTGCCCGCCTGGACTTCAAGGTCTCTGGCTTCTTTCTCTTCGGCTCCCCACTGGGCCTGGTGCTGGCTCTGCGAAAAACCGTGATGCCTGCCTTGGAGGGTGAGCCCTTGGGACGGGGTGGGAGCCACGCCCCTGAGCCAGCTCCTCCAGATTCATCTCAGCTGAGATGCCAGCATTATTGCAATCCCCCCCGTACCAATTAAATGGCCTGGCTAGAGAAGGGGAACCCGTGTCCCAGAAAGGAGGGACGGGCCCAGGCCAGGTTTCCCGAAGGGCACCTGAAGGAACCGGCCCACAGGTGCTCTGTGTGGGAAGGGTCCGACGGGCACGGAAACCACTCGTCCCGAACCACCTCAGCAGATCGCAGGCTCTGCTCTCTCGTAGCCAAGAGACCCATGTCACTGAGTAGGACCCTGGTGACCTCCCAGGGAACGAAGTTTGGGGAGTGCTGGCTCAGGGTCACCCAGCATGTCTGGGTGCTGCTCCCCACGCCCTATCTCCCCATTCATCTTCTGGGTACCAGTAGCCCACATGCGCCCAGCCTGCGAGCAGATCTACAACCTCTTCCACGCGGCCGACCCCTGTGCCTGCCGTCTCGAGCCCCTGCTGGCCCCCAAGTTCCAGGCCATTGCCCCCCTGGCTGTGCCCCGCTACCAGAAGTTCCCCCTGGGAGACGGCTCGTCCCTGCTGCTGGGTATGCCCCCCAACCAAGATAAATGGGGGAGGGAGGGGGGGCCTCAGCAGGGGCAATGGGGGAGGGCCCCCTCATCCAAGGAGACATAAGGTAGTTCCCACACTGCTGGTAGCTTCTCCTGTCACCATTGCCGGGACCAGGGAGCCCCACCCCAGTCCCCTGGGAGGTCTGCATTCCTCAAACCTCTGGCGTTCTCTGCCCGGGGGCAGTGGTGAGGCCTGGGGGAGGCAGGGTGACGCGTGTGGCTGAACGAGGGCAGCCACCAGCGGAGGGGGGGCTGCGGAGTCTGTGTGCGGCGCTGCTCTACGACCCCAT
This sequence comes from Tonatia bakeri, assembly GCA_004024845.1. NCBI lineage: Eukaryota > Metazoa > Chordata > Mammalia > Chiroptera > Phyllostomidae > Tonatia > Tonatia bakeri. The sequence continues at coordinate 94,103 of PVIA01001287.1, forward strand.
GCACCGTGCTCCTGCATCAGTGTGGCGTGTGCGAGACACGTGGGCCTGTGGTGGGGTGGTGGGAACAGGCACCCCAGCAAGGATGCAGCCGGCTGTTGGGTGAGCCAAGAGGAGAGAATGCCCGACTCATTGCTCCCACCGGTGGATGTGGAGCAGTTTTGCCTAAGCTACGACCTGATCGGGGAGGGCTGGCAGGGGAGATGGTGGAGGCGCGGGGGCTGAGCTGTCTTGGAACCCTGGAGCTGGAAGGCCGGCAGGAGGGCAGCGGCCCAGCCTGCAGCTGAGGCTGCCCCTCCTCTCCAGCTGACACCCTGCAGACGCACTCGGGCCTCTTCCTGGAGGAGCTGGAGATGGTGCCCTCAACACCCACCTCCACCAGCGGTGCCTTCTGGAAGGGCAGTGAGTTAGGCTCGGAGCCACAGGCCCAGCCAGCTGCCCCCAGCAGCACCAGTGAGGTGGTTAAGAGTAAGTCAGCCAGACACCCAGCCAGGGGAGGGCACCCTTGTTCCATTTCCGGAGCCCAGTGGACACACCACTACTCCTGGCATCTGGTCTGGAGAGCCCCCTCCACCAACACCCAGCCCAGACTCAGAAAAGCAGGCTTGGGGGAGAGAAGGGAGGGCAAAGCACCCAGGGGCCAGGCCGGCAGGCTTGGGGTGGAAGGCCACCCTGACTCACTGCCTACCGTGGCTGTGCAGTCCTGGAGAGATGGTGGGGGACCAAGCGGATAGACTACTCGCTCTACTGCCCCGAGGCACTCACCGCCTTCCCCACCGTCACGCTGCCTCACCTCTTCCACGCCAGCTACTGGGAGTCGGCGGACGTGGTAGCCTTCATCCTGCGCCAGGTGGGCCGGGATAAGGGATAGGAAATGGGAACCGTGGAAACCGGACAAGGATGGGGAGCTGCGGGCTGGGGGAGGGGCAGCCCTGGGACCCTGTTCACGTGACCTCGCCCCGTCCTACTAGGTGATCGAGAAAGAGCAGCCACAGCTGGCCGAGTGCGAGGAGCCGTCCATCTACAGCCCGGCCTTCCCCAGGGAGAAGTGGCAGCGCAAACGCACGCAAGTCAAGATCCGAGTAGGTGCACTGCCCCTTCGAGCCCTCAAAAGCTAGGCCCCGCCCCTCTCTCCAGATCCCCGCCTCCACGGTATCCCCTAGTCCTGCCCCGCACCTTCTGCGGTGGTCCGAGCCCCACCTAATCATACCTCGGCCCCGCCCCTGGGAACAACCGGTCGCCCGCCCCCCTTCCCCGAGAAACTTCTAGTTAACTGGCTGTGCGCTCTTGCCATCTCTTCCTGCCAGAATGTCACTTCCAACCACCGGGCGAACGACACGGTGGTGTGCGAGGGCCGCCCGCAGGTGCTGAATGGGCGCTTCATGTACGGGCCCTTGGACGTGGTCACGCTCACTGGAGAGAAGGTCGGGACCCAGTGGCCTTGGCCCCGGGTAGACCCGCCCCCAAGCGGGAGTTCCCGGTCCTGCTTCCTGTCCCCCCCGACAGCTCCCTGACTGCCAGGTTGAGCGCTCAGCCCCATCCACCCCAGATGACAGGCCCGCCTCTCTCGTCCATTCAGTCAGGGGGTGCCAGGGGTCTCCACCCCTCGGACACTCTTGCCCCCTCTGCTTACCAGGTGGACATCTACATCATGACACAGCCGCTGTCCGGCAAGTGGATCCACTTTGGCACCGAGGTCACCAACAGCTCGGGCCGCCTCACCTTTCCACTGCCCGCTGAGCGTGCGCTGGGCATTGGCGTCTACCCAGTGCGTATGATGGTTAGGTGAGCACGTGGCGGGCCAGTTCTCTGGGGTGGATGGGGCTGAGCGCTCAACCTGGCAGGCAGGCGGGACTTGGCTGGGCCACACCACTGCCCACCCCCAAGCCACTCACCCCAAGACCACTCATGCCGCAGGGGCGACCACACCTATGCTGAGTGCTGCCTGACCGTGGTGGCCCGCGGCACCGAGGCTGTGGTCTTCAGCATAGATGGCTCTTTCACTGCCAGCGTCTCCATCATGGGCAGCGACCCCAAGGTGCGCGCCGGCGCTGTGGATGTGGTCAGGTAGGAGTGGCCACTGCCAGGCTCACCCTGGAGACCAGTCCCCACGCCTGGCACCTGGAGCTGACTGCCACCCCCTCCCACAGGCACTGGCAGGATGCAGGCTATCTGATTGTGTATGTGACCGGCCGGCCTGACATGCAGAAGCACCGTGTGGTGGCCTGGCTGTCGCAGCACAACTTCCCCCATGGGGTCGTCTCCTTCTGCGACGGCCTTACCCACGACCCACTGCGCCAGAAAGCGATGTTTCTGCAGAGCCTGGTGCAGGAGGTGTGGTGACTGGGGAGGGTCCCACCTCTGCCCTTGGCCCATCTCTAGGACCTTAACTGATAGGGGAGGTCCCTATGCTCCTGTCCTAGCATGTTCCAAGGGGCCTCTGCTCCCTAGGGCCAGCTAGGGAGATCCGGTTGGTCCTGCCTCCCATCCGTGCCTGGTGACACAGGACGCTCTGCCCCTCCTCTGTCCAACTAGCTTGGCTCCCTAAGCTATCTGACCTGGGAAGTCCACCAGCTGCCACCCCCAGCCTCATGCCCTTCCCAGGGTGCTCACTGGCCTCTCCCACCACAGGTAGAGCTGAACATCGTGGCTGGCTATGGGTCCCCCAAAGACGTGGCCGTATATGCAGCGCTGGGCCTGCCCCCCAGCCAGACCTACATCGTGGGCCGTGCCGTACGGAAGCTGCAAGCACAGTGCCAGGTGAGGGCCAAGTGGGGGTGAGGCCTGGGAGCCAGGGTCTGAGGTCATGGGGTCCACCTGTGTTAAGAAGAGCCGGACTTGCTGGTGTGGCTCCGTGGATTGAGTGCTGGCCTGAGAACCAAAGGGTTGCCAGCTCAATTCCCATTCAGGGCACACGCCTGGGTTGTGGGCCAGGTCCCCAGGAGGGGACACATGAGAGGCAACCACGCGTTGACGTTTCTCTTCCTCTCTTTCTCCTCTCTAAAAATAAATAAAATCTAAAAACAAGAAGGGGGGTTGACTACGAGATGGTTGGCCTGCCCCAGGGGACCTGGGCTCCTCCTCCCAGGACAGGGGTCATGCGCAGCTGGGCGCTGCTGAGCATACCAGTAGCGGTCACTCTGGCTGGTTGTGGCATGGCCCTGGGCATGGGCCTTGACCTTTCTAAGCCCCAATTTACTATCTGTAAGATGGAAATAATAAAACGGCATTGACCTTGATGGCTGTCATGAAGGTCACCTGATCGTGTGGTCACTGCACACCGATATGCACAGGCACAGAAAGTGCTTGTGGGCTGCTACTGTCAGCCCCCCGCCCAAGGCCGAGTTACAGGTGAGGAAATAGCCCAGAGAGGGCAGAGCTGGGAGTACAGCCAAGGGGGCACCATCGGGGAGCCTGGAAAGGACGGGGCGGGGGGCAGTGTGTGAGCCTCAGACCACCACCCCTCACCCTGCCCACCTCTGTCCACAGTTCCTGTCAGATGGCTACGTGGCCCACCTGGGCCAGCTGGAAGCTGGCTCCCACCCTCACGCCCCCACGGGACCCTCACGAGCCACCCTGGCCAAGAGCAGCTATGGCGGGGCTGCCCCTGTGGACTTCCTCCGCAAACAGAGCCAGCTGCTTCGCTCCAGGGGCCCCAGCCAGGCAGATCGGGAGGGCCCAGGGACGCCGCCCACCATGCTGGCCCGGGGCAAGGCCCGAAGCATCAGCCTCAAGTTGGACTGCGGAGAGTGAGGCCCACACTGTGGCTGGACCTGGGTTATTTATTCTCACGTTCAGGGGCCCGAGTGGCCACGTGTGGGAGGCTGGGGGCCCAGACCCCTGGCCCTGGCCCCCAAGCTCCACACCCTGCATCTTTGTCTGCCCCTCAGCATTACTTCCCTTTCATGTGGGGGGACCCAGCCCGGGGGGCAGCAAGGAGGGGGCAGGGGTCGACAAGGACCCAGAGGCTTTTCCAGTGTGTAAACCACGGAAATAAACACCACCGGCTTCCCACCTGATCGCCCACTGGCCTGGTCTCGTGGTGCAGCCGAACCCACAGTTCTCAGTTCCATGGGGACACCAATGGGCAGAGGGGTGCCAGGATGTGCCCAGGACCATACAGCACATCAGAAGTAGTGCCAGGAGGGGTGCCTGGGTCTGGTGGAGGGCTCCATCCTCCCTGCTCCCCAAGCAAGACCTTTTTCTGGAGCTAGCCCAGACTTGGCTTCTCCCAGAAACCTCTGCCTCCGGGAGCTGAGACCAGGGGACCGCTGGAGGGCTGGGGAGAGCATCTCACTGAAGCATGAACTTTGCCACTCCCTGAAGACTGAAGGCCCCTGGGCACTACAGCTCTGGCCAGCCAGAAGCCTTTTGTGGCAGAGGTCATCCTTGTTTCTCTGCCAGGGACACTGAGGCCCAGAGAGGTCTCAGGGCCGGTGAACGGGGCGCTGGGGCTGGAACTACCCAAGTACCAGGACATGCAAGGTGTCGGTGCCGGCTCCCCCAACGGATTAGCTCCACGGGCCCACAGAGAGATAAATAAGGCCTTTATGTACAGAGAAGCATGATGCAGTGGGGGCGAGTGGGCTGGCGGTGGCAGCAGGGAGCGGGCAGGGTGGGCTGGACCTGTCAGTGGGAGAAGATGCCCCTAAAGCGAGCCTTGTCCTCTTCGTCCTTCTGCCGGATCCGTGTCTCCAGGGCCCGGAGCTCCCGGCTCACCGTGTGCGCCAGGCTGGGGTCCAGCTCCAGCACCTTGGCAAAATCAGCCTGGGCCTCCTGGGCGTTCCACACAGCGGCATGCGCCTTGCCCCGCTTGAAGTAGGCCTTGACGTTGTCTGCAGGGGGTGGCAGCAGGCGTGTAAGGGCCTGAAGGAGGACCCGCTGGCTGCCCGGGCTGCCTGCTGGCACTAACGGGCCCATCCTGGGGCAGAGCCCTCTCAACCTCACGATGCCACTCATACCTCCGGCAGCACGAGGCCCACGTCCCTGCTTGGTGGGGAATATCTGGCCAAGCTATGGGAGCTTGGAATAGGGGTGATGTCCAAGGCTCAGCCTGGCACCCCAATGCCCTGCAGTGCTGAGGAGGAGCGGGCCACTACCTGACCCCGCCTGCCCTCCCAGCCCGGTGCCCGCGCTCACCATCATACTTGTTGAGGATGGAGGAGCAGTGGTCCAGAACCTCGTAGTACTCCTGGGCCACCAGCTTGCACTGACAGTAGTTGAGCAGCAGCGGTGTGATCTGCTGATCCAGCTGGATCCAGTCTGGGGACCCAGGCTGTTCCTGGGGACAGGGGGCAGGGAGGGGAGAGCTGATGCCCCAGGCTCCCCTGCGGGCCCTCACCCACCGGCCGTGGCCTGGAGCAGCACCTTCATCTGCAGGTTCTTGAGGCAGGCGATGGCGTCGTAGTACTTGGCGGCGGCCTCCTTCACGAGGCCCTCTCGGTACAGCCGGTTGCCCTCCTGGTGGATGACGGGCACTGCCTTTGCCTTCTCCTCATCCGTCATCGCCCACGGGTCCTGCTGGTAAGTGCCAGGGCTCTCCACCTGCCAGGGCATGGGCCAAGTTACGGGAAACCCCAAGCTCTGGACAACGGATGCCAAAACTACAACCGCTTGTTCCTTCACTGACCATTCACCTAAGGTTTATGTAGCCCCTCCTACGTGCCCAGCACTGTGCCAGGTTCTAGAAACAGGACACTGAACAAGACAGTGAAGACCCCTGCCCTTACAGAGACCTGAAGGACCAGGAGGGGCCCCAGGAGGGGGCCCCATGGGGACAGCCAGGGGTCCTGCCCCAGTGTTCTTGTACCTGCCCTGCCCTAACCCCCAACAGTCTATTTACAGAGCCCATGAGCCCTGGGTGGGTGGGTGGGCAGGGCCGGCTCCCACTCTGAGGCTGGGCTGTGGCAGTTTGTCCGGGCTCCTGAGCCTTGGCAATCTCTCACCTTGAGCATCTCAATGTCAAAGATGAGAGGCTGGGGGTTCTGCTGCAGGGCATCCAGGTCGGCGTGGCCCAGGGAAGTGTGCTCATGCATCTGGGCGATGCCGCAGCAGTGCCGCTGGCCCTCCAGAGGGTCCTTGCCAGCTGCGATGTTGCGTAAACTCTTGGCCACGAGCGGATACAGGACCACATGCTGCAGGAGAGTGAGTGGGCACCAGAGGCTGTCAGGGTGGTCCAAGAGGCCCAGCCCCTGCCCAATCGCCACCTAAGAAAGAATGCTGAGGCCCGGAGAGGGACCACAGTTGGTCCAGCCTCGCTCCCCTGAAACTCAGGAGGGCTTTCCCCTCAGGACTCTGGCCTCCCAGCATCCTCTCTCCCAGAAAGGCCCCCACCTCCTTCCACACACTCAGGCCACCAAACCAAGCCAAGCACGTCCCCCCACAATGTGCCCCCACAACCACACTCCCCCACTGTCAATCCATCTTCCCTGTCCTTACAGGCGTGCAACTCACAGGCAGGACTCACCACATTCTCTTCCCACAGCCTTTGCTGCTCTCCTGCCCTGCCCCTACTCCACTCCAGGGCCTACCTCATTGCTGAGCTGGGCAGCTTCACAACCCACAGCAGGGGAGACCCTCAGGCCTGGGGGACCCTGCCTTTCCCCTTTCACTAGAAACAGCTGCTGGGATGGGGGAACGAGACTACCATACCTCAGTCTAACCAGCTCATCTCACGGACCCTGCTATCTGCCTCCAGCCAACAGACACTCCTGAGTCTTGGCCCTGGGCTGGCCCACTCTGGGCATTTTGAAGCTGGAGGGCAACAAACCCAACCCCTGCCCTGAAGTAGCTGAAACTCAGGCAGATGACCAGATCCTGGCCATGCCGGAAAAGATGGGTTGGAGGGCCTGGAGGAAGGGTTCAACCCAATCACTCACTAGTAGTAGTCAGGGAGGGCTTCCTGGGGATGGTGACCCAGGAATTCATTGTGAGGTATAAGGGAGGATCTTGGCCAAAAAGAGGATGGAAAGGAAAGGCAGGGAGGTGAGTGGGAGGGGCCAGACCCTGCAGGGCCACTGAGCAGCTATAGCTTATGCGCTAGCCTTGGTGCTGACCAGGTGCTACACAGTTCCAAAGCAAGGAGTTGCGTGGGTCACTTGCATTTGAGAATCAGGCTATAGTCTGGCTGATGGAGAAGAGAAGGCAGAAAAGAGGCTGGGAAACCCTGGCAGGAGTCGGTGGTGACCTAGCCAGGGCGGAGGCCCGGGATGGGGACTAGGAATGGCTGGACAGACAGTGCAGACACCACAGGCACTGCAGGCAAGTGCAGGATGCCAGGTACCTTGACATCACAGTGGAACTGGGCGATCTCCCCCTCACGCATGGTGCTCACGATAGTCTCCCACACGGGCAGCTTGAACTTCTTGCCAACGATGAGCTCCATGGGCTTGCCATGCACACGGCTGTCATCCAGCACGACGCCCGCCTCATTGCTGCGCAGAGTCCGGTAGTGGAATGTGGCCTGCAGGCCACACATGGGATCAGGCAAGAACACAAACCCTCACCCGGCCCCTGAGGACAAGGCCAGCTCCAGCCTGCAGGCAGCAGAAGGGACAGAGCTTGCCCAGGGGTTACCACCTGACCCTTACCCCACCATCCAAGTGAGGAAACTGAGTCAAGGAGAGGGAAGTATTAAGAGGCCCAAGTCACATGGCTAGTGGGTAGATGGCCTAGGAGGGGAGCCCAGCAGCCGGCTCCAATCATCTTCCAACAAATATTCGCTGGGCACCTACTATGCACCTGAGCTCCATGCCAGCCATGGCAGTGAACAAAACACAAAATCCCGGCCCCCCTGGAGCTCACATGCACCATCGAGAAGAAAGAGATGGGCCTCCTGCCTGGTGTGGCTCAGTGGCTTGAGCTCCAGCCTGTGAACCGAAAGGTCGCCAGCTAGATTCCCAGTCAGGGCACATGCCTGGATTGTTGACCCTGTCCCCAGTTGGGGGTGCATGAGGGGCAACTGACTGATGTTTCTCTTCCTCTCTTTCTTTCTCCCTTCCCTTCTCTCTATAAATAAATAAGTAAAATCTTAGAGAGAGACGGGCCTCAAACAACAACGTGCTCTGTAAGGTGGAGGCAAGAAAACAAACAGCAGCAGGTGGGCGGGAGGAGTTGACAGGAGGCAGGGAATGCGACCTTCAGCAGAGATCCAAAGGGAGTAGCGGGAGCAGCAAGCCAGGCAGATGCAAGGCAGTGCGAACTTTCTAAGCCAGATAACAGCAGTGGAACAGCGTGTGGTGCATTCAGGAGGCTGTGGGGCCCCTGTGACAGAAGGTGAGTGACTGCAGGGAAGGGGTGCACTGTGGGGTCACAGGGTCAGCAGGGGTGGATCCCGGCCCCGGGGCCTGTGGGCTGTGCAGGTGAGGGCCTTGTTTTTTACTCTGAGATGGACGCAACTTGGTGGATCCAAGCGGAGGAGGAAGGAGATCAGGTTGTAGAAGGGTGAGGGCAGAAACAGGAAGGCAAGGTAGGAGGTTACTGCAATAACCCAGGGAAAACCACTGCAGCCTGGACCAGAGAGGCAATGGGGGAAGTGGTAGGAAGCAGTCAGGCCCTGGGTGGATATCGAGGATTTGCTGTGGGGCGTGAGAGAACAGGAGGAACCATGGAGACTGCGAGGTTTGGGGCCTGAGCAACGGGGAAGCTGGAGGGGCCCTTAACCAAAATGGGGAAGGTGTGGGCAGAATAGGTTAAATCTGAGTGCCAACCAGATGTCCAGGTGGAGACGGTGAGTAGGGAGTCAGATATCAGGTTTAAGGGACAGGTAAAGGCAGAGATATACACGTGGGCTAGTCCAGGCACAGAGCATGTTACGGGATGAGACTGGATGAGGTCCTCTGGGGGTGAGAGGGGACAGAAGGGGTCTGAAGACCCATCCCTGAACCGGCCATGGTTAGAGGAGCCCACACCCTTCACCAGCTGCCACGCTGCTCCTCTGAACTCGGTTTCCACATCAGTGAAACGGCATCAACAGTCCTACTCACCCCACATTGTGGAACTGAAAGGAAATAAACTTGGAAACCATTTGGCACGGTGCTCCTATAGTGAGCACTCAATCAGTGCTGGTGACTGGTCATTTAATATCGTCTGTCCCTGTTCTTTCAGTGCCATTGTCCACAGAACTTTCCTCTCTTTACAACGTTCTCTCCTGGTGTCTGTTCCATCCAGAACCTCCCCTGCCAGGACCTTCTTCAGCCCATGGGGGCCCTTCCCAGATCCCAAGGTTCCAGCTCAGGGTCTTCTCCAGCGATGGGTCTATGCAAGCACTGAGGGCAAACACCCCCCAACCTGTTTCTGCCTCCTGGCTGACTCCTGGGCCAATACAGTCACTGGGCCAAGCCCGGGGGCGGGGCAGACGTATCCAAATTCATCCCCTACTTAAATTCAGACCAATCAGCGTCGAGCACCGCCTGAGAGCGGTAGAGTCAAGGGCCGCTGCTCTCTAGGCATGCGCAACCTCTCGCCTAAGGCCTCCTCCCGCCTCGCCAGCGCACAGCGCCGCAGGGGGGTTAAGGGGCCGGGCTAAGACACTAACCTTGGTTCCATCCTTAAAGTCAGGGAGCTCTCCTCGACCCTCCTGTATCACACGCTTTTGGATCCCGTCCTCCCGGAGTCTTGCGGTGACATCCGCCATCCTCCTTACCCGCAGCTCTGTTTCGGCAACTTCCGGACTCGCTCGGCAGCTTCCGGACCTGCTTCGGCAACTTCTGGCGCTTCGGCAACTTCCGAGGTGGCGCCATTTAGACTGATGGCAGACGCCAAAAAGGGAGTGATTGTGGAAACGGACGGTGATTGGTTCTCCGCGTTCCGGCTGAGCGTGCGTGATTGGCCGGGGGCGGGGCCGGCCAGGGAGGCGGGACCAGAGTGTATGGGCAGGGCGGCTTAGGGGCGTCCCTAGGAATCTGGTCCCTGAATTGATTAGGACTGCGGCCCTCCCACGTGGCCTTGTGCCACTCCATTTAAAGTTGTAGAAATCATTTAACCGCATTTCAGACCTAGGGGAAGAGAATGGGGACTAGGCTGGGGGCGGGGGGCCAGGGGATGAGGCTCATCGTAACGCCGTCCCCCAAAAGCTATTTTTGGGTATCCCCTCTGGCTTTTTCTTTTTGCATATTTACAAGCACAGTAGCCGTGAATTTTAAATACTGAATTTGTTTTTCTCTTTAAAAAAATTAAAAAGAAAAACGAGAGTAAGAGGAAAAGGAGGGTTTCCGTATCCCTGTGGGAACCGTAAGCTCCTCAAGATACTGAGAGAGTGCCACGTGGGGTTGGTGGTGGGCGTGGTCTCACCGTTGACTCCCCAGTGCCCGGCACAAAGTGGGTGCCCATTAAATATAAGGGAATACATGAATGATAGAAGCGAGGTACTTTAGGGCTAAAACAGCGTTTGTCTCAGCCCCAGGAAGCTAGCCGTGGACAATAGCTATAAGAGGTTTAGGTCACCACGTGAGAGGATGTCCTGGGACCTGTGCATTGTCTACATCTCATCATCATAACTGGGAAGGATTATCAGGGGTCCTCTGTGACCCAGGTGCCGAGTGCTTCAGATATTTACACCGGTTCGTTTCCCACGAGAAGTCCCCGAGACAGGCAGGACCTCAGATGAAAGGGAAACGTGCTTTGTTTATTGTTGTTTTTAACCAGTGCACGAGATTTCACTGGCCCGCACTGTATTTTGAAGCAACAAGTAGTCTGTATGTTGTACAGATTGTTCCGGGAAATAGGAAAAGAGGAGAGCCAACCAATATATTTTACAAGCCTTCTTTAATCTTGACTTCTGAACCAGATAAATATACCGTAAGGCACAAAAAGTAGGCCCTGCCAGGTAGCTCAGGTGGTTAGAGCATCCTCCTGATATGCGGAGGTTACTGGTTGGATCCCTTGTCAGGGCACATAGAAGACTCAGCCAATGAATGCGTAGATAAATGGAACAGCAAATTGATGTTTCTTTTTCTCCGTTTCTCCTTCCCCCCACCCCCACTCTCTCCCTCCTCCTCTCCAGTGTTTCTCTTTCATTGCAATTATGACTATGTGTATACATTTAAATACACATAGCCCTGGCTGGTGTGGCTCAGGGGACTGAGCTCAGGCTGAAAACCAAAGGGTCCCAGTTTGATACCCAGCCAGGGCACATGCCTGGGTTGTGGGCCAGGTCCCCAGTGTGGGGTGCACAACAGGCAACCACACATTGTAGTTTCTTTCCCTCTCTTTAAAAAATAAAATAAAATAAAAAATAACCTGGCTGGCGTAGCTCAGTGGATTGAGTGCGGGCTACGAACCAAAGCATCGCAGGTTCGATTCCCAGTCAGGACACATGCCTGGGTTGCAGGCCACGGCCCCCAGAAACCACACATTGGTGTTTCTCTCTCTCTCTCTCTTTCTTCCTCCCTTCCCTCTCTAAAAATAAATAAGTAAAATCTTAAAAAATAAATAAATAAAATAAAAAATAAAATACACATAGACAGATTCACATATCTGTCTTCCCAGCTTTCAATATATGTGCCATATTTTACTAGTAAATATAGATATGGACATTCTAGTGACATATTAAGCTAATTGAATCCTCTAGTGTATATAAAAAATGCATCAATATCTGAGTGAATGCCTCTCACAGAAAGAGACATACTACCTGATTCCATTTATACACAGTGCCCAGAGTGGTCAGATTTAGAGAGATAAAGTTGAATGGTGGCTGGCCGGGGATGGGGGGAATGAAGAGTCGTTGTTTAAGGAGCAGGGCACAGAGTTTGGTTTTGCAAGATGAAAAGTCCTGGAGACTGGCTGTGCGACAATGTGAGTGCAGTTAACACTGCCGAACGGTGTCAAAATGTTAAAGATGTAAATGTTATGTTATGTGTATTTTACCACCGTTAAAAACTGTTTAAAAAAGAATCAAGATCAAGTAGGGCTCATTCCCAGAATGTAAGAACAGCTTAATATTAGAAACATCTATTCGTGTCATTCATTACATCAGTGAACAAAAGGAGAAAACTCACATAGCTACCTCAGAATATGCAGAAAAAGCATGTGATGGCGTTCTATGACAGTTGGAGACTGTCCAACATCCGACCCTTGACAAAGTCGGGGCTGGACCCCGGCATATGACTATTTATAATAAAAAACTCACAGGAAAAAATAGGAACTTTCTCAATCGATAAAAGCCATGTGTGATTAAGAACGATGGAACAAATATTCACGTTCTCTCCAAAATCAGGAACAAGACGAGGAAAGCTCTCTGTCTGGGATGCTGCTTAGCACAGTCCTGGCTCGAGCAATAAACGAAGAAAGAGAAATAAGACTGATTATCGCAACACGGAAAACACCACTGCTGGTGGGGCTCAGTGGATTGCGTGCCTGCCGGCTTGTGAACTAAAGGGTCACGAGTTCGATACCCAGTCAGGACACAGGCCTGGGTTGCAGGCCAGGTCCCCAGTGGGGGGCCTGAGATACAACCACGCAGTGATGTTTCTCTCCCTCTCTCCCTCCCTTCCCCTCGCTCTAAAAATAAATAAAAAAAATATTTTTAAAAGAATCAGCCAATGAATGCATAAATAAGTGGAACAATAAATTGATGTTCCTCTTTCCCGCTTCCTCTCTCTCTCTAAAATCAATAAATAGAAATAAGTAAACAAAATAAAATAGTTTGTCTGTACATCAGTAATTTTGAAGCAGTGTATCTCAGGAATTTTTAAAACATGCAACTCCTGACTACTTAGTCAGGGGCACTGACCTCTTTTCCCTTCCAGGGGTGTTCAACCTGCAGCCCATGGGCTACATGCAGCCCAGAAATGAATATGGCCCAACACAAAATCGTAATTTTACTTAAAACATTATAAGATTTTCTTGTGATTATGTGTCACAATGTACTTAATTGTGTGACCCAAGACAACTCCTTCCAGTGTGGTGCAGAGACACCAAAAGTTTGGACACCCCTACTTAGATTATCAAATAAAAAAATGACCACAGCCAGCACAATAACAGCCATCCAGTGTGAATGAATCAAAATTATACCCAGTTGCTTTGTTTTATTTATTGTCAGATTAGCAAAAAAAAAATTGTTTTTGGTGTGCCACAGAATTTTAGTAATTAGTTTATGTGTGCCATAAGATAAAAAAGGTTGAAAATTCTCACTGTACATCATTGAATTTTTTTTTTTTAGATTTTGTTTATTTTTAGAGAGAGGGAAAGGGAGCTAGAAAGAGAGGGAGAGGAATATCAGTGGGCTGGTATAGCTCAGTGGGTTGAGCATGGGATGCAAACCAAAGGGTCGCTGGTTCGATTCCCAGTCAGGGTACATGCCTGGGTTGCAGGCCAGGTCCCCAGTAGGGGGCACACTAGAGGCAACCACACATTGATGTTTCTCTCCCTCCCTTTCTCCTTCCCTTCTACTCTATCTAAAACTAAATAAATAAAATCTTTAAAAATAATAATATACTAAAATAGTACTGATATTTCTTATTGAGTTTGGGTGTTCCCTTAAATTTTTCACCCGAGGAGTATGCCTCACTTCCCTTGTCCTGGTCCTGGCCCATCAAGATCCCAAAGCTCATAAGGAGAGGACTAGGATTCCAGAGCAGGCAGTTTGGCTCCAAAGCCAGTGTACGTCTTGTTGCAACACTCTTCTAGAGAGTAAGTCAAACTAACAGCCGGTAGAAAAAGATCTTGGAGGATATCTTTGTCACTTTGGGGTGAGGAAACACTTCAAACAAGCCTCAAAATGCACGAACCTGATGGGTCTGACTGTAAAAACGACGACGGTTCTTTAACTCAGGGCGCCTCCGACAAAGGAAGGCTACGCAGACAGACAGGAAACATGTGCAACGTCAGGACCCAGCCAGGGATTAAATCTTAGAAATGAACAGACATTCAAATCAGCAGAAAAGAGACTAGAAATCCAAGAGGAAGAAAAAGCCAACAGGACAAAAGCTGTGACCACCGGACTATCCACAGAAGAGGGAAACACCACGACTGCAGGAAGAGCTGTGCAAACCTGTCATAAGAGACCCGATGAAACCGAGGCACCACTTGGCACTCAGCAGTCTGGCGAGCCACAGGGGAGCTGAATGCCACGGGCGAAGAGAAAACCAGAGCCCTCCAGGCGGATGTGTGAACGAGCACGACCACTCGGGAGGGCATCTGCGGTACTTTGCAAAGTCAGGGGTGCACAGACCCCAGGGCCTGGAAGTCCCACTTGAAGAAGAACTCTCCCAAGTCCATCAGGGGACAGTGTGAAGATGTCCCTGGCAGTGATGTACGTGACATGATGGGGGCAGCAGGCCAAGCTAAGTATGTGTCCCTCGGGGAGGTGGGGGTGGATAGTGAAAGTGCTGGATGCTCCACGTGGTATGCCACGTGCAGCCGGTAGGAGCAACAGATGAGATGCATGTGCAGAACATTAGCTCTGAGTGTCAGAAGGTACAAAGGTAAACGACAGAATGAGTTTTATGCTGCTCGTCTGTAAATTGCGAACACACCCACAAAGGAGCCAATGCCGTGTGTAGTAGAGAGCCAGGCGGGGCTCGAGGAAGCTGGCTGAGCTCACTGATGTGGGGCTGATGGGAGGGAGGGGGAGGAGGGAAGTTGCTGGGGCGATGATGTGTGGCCAACGGAGAGGGATGATTGCCACAGCTCCTCACCTGAGGTCATAAAATGAAGAGTGGTGGTCGTGGGGAGGAGAGTGGGCACGCCAGGAGTGGGCAGGCCTGCGTTCACTTCCCGGTTCTTCCACTTGCAAGCATTTTTTTAAATATTTTATTTTTATTTTTAAGTGTATTTTATTGATTATGCTATTACAGTTTTCCCAATTTTCCCCCCTGTATCCCTCCTCTGCCCTGCACTCCCCAATCCTCCAGGTCCTCCCCACTTAAAGGTTCACGTCCATGGTTTGTGCATGTAAGTTCTTTGAGTTCTCTGTTTCCTATACCATTCTTGACCTCTCCCCATCTATTTTATGCCTGCAAATTACACTTATTCCCTGTGCCTCCTCCCCTATTCTTCCCCTCCCCACTGCATGTGATCTCCATTTCTCTGATTCTGTTCCTGTTCTAGTTGTTTGCTTAGTTCTTGTTTTTTTTTTGGGGGGGGGGGTAGGTTCAGTTGTTGATAGTTGTTAGTTTGTTGTCAGCAAGCATTTGGGATTTTAACAAAGCACACATTCATTTCTTCTACAAATATTTTTTGAGCATGTACTTAATGCCAAACATTGCTCTGGGCACCGTAGACACAGTGGCGAATAGAACTGAAGGTAATTTAAGGTGCTGTGTGATGCGAAACTGACTTTAGATCGCATAGTCAGGGACTGCTTCCCTGAGAGGTAACTCGAGCTTTCCAGGCATTGGTGAAAGCACGTGCACAGACCCTGGGGGGTCGAGCTGGGCCTGAATGGCTGAGGGGGGAGGAGGGGCAGAGGGGCACTTGATGAGACCAGGAAAGGCAGGCAGAGACCAGAGTATTCAGAGTTCTGTGCGCCTTAGTCAGGAGTTTGGATATTATTGTAAGCATAATGGGAAACCAAGGGGCAGTTTATATGGGAGTGACTTAGCAATATATGTGTATGTGTGTGTGTGTGTGTACAAATATACATATATATAAACTTTTATTTAAGAATAACACAGAGAAAATGATCAGCTTTGTTTTTATTTTATTTTTTAAAGATTTTATTTACTTTTTATTTTTAGACAGATGGGAAGGGAGGGGGAAGAGAGGGAGAGAAACATCAATATATGGTTGCCTCTTGCGTGCGCTCCTCACTGGGGACCTGGCCAGCAACCCAGGCATGTGCCCTAAACTGGGAATCAAACCAATGACCTTTTTGTTCACAGGTTGATGCTCAATCCACTGAGCCACACCAGCCAGAGCAGGATCGAATATGTTTTTAAAGAACACTTCGGCTACTGAGTGGAGGGTGGATTGGAGGAGAGTGGAAGCCACATAAACTCTCGGAGCCTGTTAGCGCAGCTGCCAGGCGGTGAGAGAATACCCTTCCCCTGCAAGGTCCTGGTGAGTGAGGGTAGGGAAACAGTTCCCTGGAGTCTCCTTGGCACTGGACATGGAGAGTAGGACCAATAAAATGGCATTGGTCTGGTCAGGATACCATAAAGCATATATAATAAAGTGGAGTCACTCATGTCAACCAAGATGGCTGTGAGTCAACTGTGACAATTTGGTTCAAGAGGGAAACTACCTAAATCATGCCAGACACATCTGGCAAGGAGACACATCTAAGATATCTGCACATGTGGTCAGAACAGCCGTGCCTGCAGAGTGGGCCCACCCACAGATAGGCTCCTGGGGAAACTCCCCACTTGCCATCAGGGGTGCCAAGACACTTAGCAAAAGGCCCAGAAGAGTGGAGTTCACCACTCTCAAGGGTATAACTGAGGTGGGTTCCAGACCACCGCTGAGAGAGCCGAGCTCCACACACCAGAGGGCTGCTCCACACCAGGCTGATCTCCCTTGGCACCGGCCACCAGCTGGACCCAGGACTTCCTCTGCCCTGCTGTCCACCTGGCTCCAGAGATTCTCCCTTGCAAGACGCTGATGGCTCCCTTGAGCGCCATACTGTCTCCCTGACCCGCAGACAGACTCGTGGACTCAGGTTCTTTATCCCCCCTATTCTCTCTTGATGTTATTACTGATTGTCCGAGTGATTGGCATTGTTATTCGGTTACTGTGGATTTGGATTAAATCTGCATTAATAAATCCGAGTGAACCGCATAGTCACCTGTGTTGGCTCCCTGTTATTTCTCAGTGCCAGTGTCACCTGCAGGACTAGTGGTGGCAGAGGCGGGTCTGCGCTTTTTCGGTTCTTAAGGTTTGGATCAGACAATCGGAGCAGGACCAAAGCTGATTTACAGGAAAGACTATATCGCGAACATACGTCCATCCCGCGGGAGCAGGATGGGATACAGAGGGCCCTACCTCAGCCGGTAGGACAGAGCGGGCAGGCTTCCCCTCCAAGTCCGTACACACCTGGGGACTGCATCGGATCGCGGCACGGGTTGTCGCTCTCGCAGGCCGTCGCCGGGCGGCGCAGGAGTGGGGCCAACGCGGTGAGAACCAGAGGATGCCCCGCCCACTGGTCAGCTCGGCGCTCCGCAGCTCTGGTCTGTTGCGGGCTGACGGGGGCGGGGCGGTTACGTGGGGGCGGGGCCTCGGGCAGGACGCCGGACAGTCGAGCTCCCCAGACTACGGCACCAGGCGGGGCCTGCGTGCGGGGGCGGGGCCGCAGCGAAGCGCGACTGGCGGGTGCGGATGGCGGCGGCGCAGGGCGTCTGACCGAGCGGGGGCGATGAGCGCCACCCGGCCCCAGTTCAGCATCGATGACGCCTTCGAGCTGTCCCTGGAGGACGCGGGCCCTGGGCCCGAGTCCAGCGGGGTCGCCCGCTTTGGGCCGCTGCACTTCGAACGCCGGGCGCGGTTCGAGGTGGCCGACGAGGACAAGCAGTCCCGACTGCGCTACCAGGTGACCGGCCCGGCCCTCCTCAAGAGTTGGGCGGGACCCCAGGCCGGACCCTGAAGAACCCCACCTCAAGGGAGAGTCTGTCTAGAGGCCCTAGCCGGAGTGGGAGATCGCCCCACGACGTGGCCACTGATGGAGAGCCCTACCCAGACCCTCAGCTCTGATTTTGGTCCCCAGCCACCACTTGAGAGCCCAGAAACTGGACCCGGGAGCTCGTCTCCCGCCCCGGCTGGAGTCCTCACCCGTCCTGGGCACTGATACCCCTGCTTCCTCAGATGGGGACCCCTTCTGTACCTGAACCAGACCTTATCCATACTCAGGAGCAGCCAGCCCCCTGAGCCCCAGGCCAGATGATCTAACAGGAACCTGCACCCCCCTCTTCTGTTCTGGAAGTCCCCACTCCATCCTCTTCCCCAGAGCTGGGGACTCCCATTCACATGATGAACCCTTGCCCACACCTTAACCCCCACGAAACTGGAAATCCCCATTTCCCAGATGACCTCCGCCACCTCTATCCTTTTCTTGAAGAGCTGGACCAGATTTCTATGTCCCAAACTTGGAAACCATGGGCCTTCCGTTCCCTCCCCAAATTCGGAGCCTCCAATTGGGGCCCCTGAAATACCAGACTGACTTCACCCTGACTCCCAAACCTGGCCTATCTCCTGGCCTCAGGACCCAAGCTGGGAACCTTCAAACCCTGCAGCTCCTGCCCCTCAGAGCCTCCAGCTCCTACCTACTGCCTGGTTTCGGTTTGTGAATCATCAAACCCGTTCTGCTCTACGGGGAGGGGGGAGGGGCCAGGTGAGCAGTCAAGTAGTAGAGAAAACAGCTGTGTGGGCTTGCTTTCCTCTCCCTGAAAGGGGATTGAGGAAGGGCCTGAGCCCAGTAATTCCTGAGCCCCGTGTTCTGGAATAGAATCTGGAGAACGATGAGGATGGAGCCCAGGCGTCTCCGGAGCCAGATGGGGGAGTCGGCACCAGGTCAGGGCCAGGTGGGGACCCAGCTCGTATCCCTGTTGCTGTGCCTCCGGCTCCCGTTCAGTCTCCCACCTCAGCTAACTCAGCTCTTTCACGTTCTGTCCCACGAGACTCCCTAAGCCGATCCCCACTCTCCTGGCTTCCCCTGTCCTGCAGAGTCAGCTTATCCTAGCACTAGCCTCACCCACCCACCCTTTCCAGGCTCTGTATCCCGCAGAAATCCTGGCCAGGTCTGGCCCCTACCTTCTCACGTCACTTATCTTGCAGGAATCCCTAGCTTGAATCCCCAACCTTGCACCCCAGTCCTGCAGAAACCTCTAGCCCTTGAATTCCTCTTCATCCCACCCCTGCTTAGTGCCCCTGTTCCACAGGAACACCCAGTCCTAGTCCTACATCATGACTCCTGTCCCAAAGGGACCCCTGCCTGGCCTCCCCTTTGCCCCTCACTGGGCCACCTTTCCTGCAGGGATTCTGGCCGAACATCCGTCCGCAGCTCCCAATGGTCTTTTAGCACCATCAGCAACAGCACCCAGCGCTCCTACAATGCCTGCTGCAGGTGAGACCCTGTCTTCTTGAGCCTCCTGTGGCAGAGTCCCAGCACAGACTGCCCTGGCCATTCCCCTCAGCCCTCTGGGTGGCGAGGGTGACAGGAGAGGTGGGCCTCTTGTCACCTCTTTCACACCAATCCTGCTCTCCTGATACCCAGCTGGACTCAACACCCTTTGATCCAGAAGAACCGCAGGGTAGTGCTGGCCTCCTTCCTGCTGCTGCTGCTAGGGCTGGGTGAGTGTCCCTGAGAGCCCCTGGGAGGGGTCCCCCTCCTTTGCAGGCTCTGCATCTGCCTTGGCCCACTGAGTCCCCCAGCATCCTGGGGAGGCGGCTGGCTGCCATCACCCCACCCTGATTTTACAGGTGAGGAAACTAAGGCCTCTGAGAGGGGCAGGCACAGCCTCCTGGCCACTCAGCCAGGAAATCAGGTGTCCTTGAAAGTGCAAACTGGTTCAGTGTTCCAAACCCTTTTTGTTTTTAAACTCATCCTGTTTAATCCATTGTTCTGTCTACGTCAAACCAGGTGCAGGGCAGGCTTATTGCCCTGCCCGACAGAGGTCACACAGCAAGGAAGAGATAGGGCTGTGACCCAGAACCCATGTGTGGGGCAGGTGCTCGGGCAGCTGCCCGGAGCCACAGCCAGAGCGGCCAGCCCGAACCCCAGGGCACCTGTCCTCCCCTTGCTCTGGAGCCTGAGGGCTGGTGAGCACCCTCACCCGCCCGGGTGCTTAGACGGGAACCCTGAGGCCCAGAGCAGACAGAGCTCCAGCCGATCGTTTCTGCCTCCCACACTTTTCACTCTCTGGGGCTGAGGAGTCAGGGTCCCCAGAAGGGGTCTAGGGTTGCGATCAAGAGGTGCCCCTAGGAGGCCCCCACTGCGGCAGCCACCCTCCCTCCTCCAGGAAGGTCAAGTCCCTTGGCCAGAAGGCCGAGCAGAGACCTTGCTTTAGCTCTCAGGGTCTCATGTGGGGGAGGGCGCTACCACTTCCCCAGCACCTGCAGGGCAGGCACTGGTTGCACTGCCCCCCCCATCTCATTTTGTCCCCTCCCAGCCCCCAGCAGGGCAAGCACAGTCACCAACCCAGTCCGGAAATAAGGACGCACACTCAGGCCAGTGAAGGGACTTCCTCAGGTCACAGCTAAGTAGATGAGCTGGGATTTAAACCCACATCAGTGACCACCATACGCCCCCAAAGGGCCTGTGCAGGAATTGGAAAAAAGATGCCTCCTCTGTGTGGGTGGAGCCCACAGTCCTGAGCCAGGGTGCAGGGAGAGTTCAGCCCCCATTATACCCGTTTTGAGGTGCACAAACCACGTAACAGTTCTCTGCAGCCCCTCAAGCCTCCGAGCTATAGCCCTCGTGGCTGCAGAGCCCACTGCTCCCCTCGCCCTCCTGTCCTCTACTTGGGGGCCCAGGACTCTTAGTCTGAACTTTGATCCAGCCGTGACCTCCCCAGCTCCCCCAACACCTCCTTGTCCTCAGCCAAAGTCTACATCCCTCCAGGGGCCTAGAGGCCCCGCCAAACTCCTCAACCCTGGGCTCTTGTCTCTCCAGTCTCACCAAAAGCTGGAAATTTCTAGAAAGCCCCTCATTCTCTCCAGACTGTTCCCTGTGTCTCCCTCTCTGTGCCTCAGTTTCATCTTCTGTGAAATGGGGATCATACGGGTCTCATTCTGTCAAGGTGACAATTAAATAAGGTGTGCATGTCATGCGCTCAGCCCAGTGTCTGGCAGCACCTGGTGAGTTGCCGCTAAATGTTACTGCTCCTGCCGCCCGCTCGGCCGAGATGCCCCGCGCCCGCTCTGGGCTCTGCGCTGCCAGCTCACCTTGCTAGTTGCTGGGCGGCAGCTTGCCGGGTTTTGTTGGTTCCACTAGGGAAGGACCATGAGGGCAGGGACTTCATCTGCCCCCCATTCCCAGTACCAGGTGCTCCATAAATGTTTGTTGATTGGAGGACAGGTGCCACCAAGGAGCAGGTGAAAATATCTGCCGACATTTCCCAGGGCCTGCCAGGTGCCTTGCTCTGAAAACACAGAGCTGGGCGAGCTTACCTGGGAGGGTCTCTGCCCAGGGAACCTTCAGCACGGGCAGGGTAAGGCCATTCCTCAAACCTAAGCTACGTGTGGGGGGAGTGCGGTTGGACGTCCACGCTCCTGGTCCCTGCTCCCGCCCTCACCCTCGCGGCTCCGTTTGTGTGCAGTGCTGATTCTGATCGGCGTGGGACTGGAGGTGGCTCCCTCACCAGGTGAGTGCTCCCTCCCGCCTCCGCAGGCAGCGCTCATTCCCCTCTTGTGCCCGGGGCCTCTCGGCGAACCCTCCCCCTCCCGTTACTCCCCACCCTCCCTGCCAGAAGGGCCCCCTTTTACTGCGGAAGGTGCCTGCCTGCCCAGACCCGACCCCCCTCTCCTCCCGAAGGTGTCTCCAGCGCCATCTTCTTTGTGCCTGGCTTCCTGTTGTTGGTCCCAGGAGGTGCGAGGGGTGCTGGCGGGTGGGAGGGGGGGAGGGAGGGGCGGTGCTTCGGTACTGACTGGCCCCGCCCCACAGTCTACCACGTGATCTTCATCTACTGTGCGGTCAAGGGCCACCGGGGTTTCCAGTTCTTCTACCTGCCCTACTTCGAGAAGTGAGCCCTCTGCAGCCCTCTGCAGATACGAGGGACCACAGACGGCAGGGATCCACGTCGGGCCCTGGTAGCCTCTTATCGTCCCCAGGGGGGCGCTCCTCGGCCGTCCCGCGCTACTCCAGTTCCCTCATCTCGATGGAAAAGTCCCTTCTGCAAGACCCTCTGGGCCCGGCCCCATCCAGAGTTTCCTCAGGAAGTTTGGGGCGCACCCTTTCCCTGGGCCAGTCGCCCCTTGCCCACTCTGTGCCTTAACTTATTCTCGGGCTCTGAGGCGCCTGGGTTGGTGGCATCTTGTACTAATAAAAGGAGTACTTATATCCAGCAGAGAATTGCTCTTTCCTTCCAACCCGCTCATCAGCCTGGCCACAGCCCCCTCCTGCAAAGGCTGAGAAAAGGGCCGACCCGGGACCCAAGGGCGCCCTGACCCACCCCATCTCCCCACTGTACACAGGACAGCCCCGAAGCTCCAGACTTGCCCGGGCCTCCGCGTGAGGGGCCGAGCGTAGCCTGGGACTCATCGGCCCTGCGATGTGCAGGGCCGTCTTCTAGCCTCCCGCCGCCCCAGCTCTTAGCTTGTCCGCCCTGCCCCTGTTTTCAGCTGTAAGGGCATCATTAGTACCTGCCTTGGCCCAGGGCACTCGGATGACGCAGGCCGGGGGCCTGGAGGCTGCTATCCTGGTTCCAGTCTGGCTCTGGGGCCTTGGGCTGCCACAGCCAGTTCGGAATGTGGGCCACGACAAGGCATGGCCCAGCCCCCTCCACCCACTGCCCTACTTCCTAGGCCCGGGGGTTGGGAGAAATCGGAGACAGCGGAAAGGACACGGGAAGCAGGGCCTGTGTGACAGTGAACCTCTGTGATCAACGACTCAGAAGCACAGAACATTGGGAACAGACCATCTCAGAATTTTGAAAACTCCAAATATCTCAGAATCCTAAGAACCAGGAAACAAAATCTCTGCAAACCCCGAAATCGGAGATGGTAATAGCTACCATTTGTCAAACTCGGAAGGCAGCAGGGTCTGTGCTGAGCACTTGACACCGGTTATTTCCCCGTCCTCACCTCCTCAGCCCTGTTTCACGGTTGAGGAAATTGAGACCCAGAGAGACTGACGCACCAGCGGACGAGGTTAGGAACATACCCAGGGCTCCCATGACACCGGTGGGGAGGAAAAGGTCACCAAGCTGACGGTCACCAACCGAGCAACTGAGGGTCTGGATGGACAGGTGTGGGCTGATGAGACCCTGTTTGTGTAATTATGTGTTTACAGTCTGTCTCCCCCCGTAAAAACGTGAGTGCCATTAAGAAGGAACTTGGGCCCTGGCTGGTGTGGCTCAGTGGACTGAGCACGGAACAGAAAGGTCGCCAGTTCGATCCCCAGTCAGAGCCCAGGCCTGGACTGCAGACCAGGTGCCCAGCTGGGGATGTGTGGGAGGCAACTGATCCACGTATGTCTCACACATTGATGTTTCTCTCCCTCTCTTCCTCCCTTCACCTCTCACTGAAAGTAAATAGATAAAAGCTTTATAAAAACTATTTAATTGAAGAAAAAAGGAAGGAGCCTGGCCTGGCCTGGCCTCCACTGTGTACGCAGCAGGCAGGACAGTGCCTTTTGATTTCTGTGACTTTGTTGAAAAAAATGAACACCCAGGCCCCTGCTCTCGCCCCTGCTCTCCTGGACCACCCAGCCTTCCCACCCTCAGCCCCCCAGACAAGGCACTTTTGGGGGCACCACTTGGATGCAGGAACTCCTAAATCAGTGGTTCTCAAAGTAGCTGAAATGAAAACCAATTTTCATTTCTAACTTCATCATAGACCAATACATTAAAATAAAACAAAAACTTGAAAAGTGAAATTAAAAAATGACACACAGAATCAAACCCACAGTTTGTTACCAGATTTATGAGACATAAAATTACAGTCGAATAAATATAATCAGAACAAATATGGGAAAATTCACAAAAAAACATTGAAAGTCTGCAAATCAGCAAATTATTATGCAGACTTGCTACTACGTTCATAACTTTTTGTTTTTCCACAGTCTTAACACAGTTATCCCAGAAGTGGTGATTCTCCATAGTATAAGACTATTACGTCAGGAATCAGCAAGCGATAGCCCTCAGGCCCATAGAGCCCCTAAGCTGAGAATGGGTTTCACATTTTTATAATGGTTGGGAAAAAGTCAAAGAATGATAAAATATGATTTCGTGACACATAAAACTTTATACAATTTGCCCTGGCTGGTGTGGCTCAGTGGATTGAGCACGGGCCCTCAAACCAAAGGGTTGCCGGTTGGATTCCCAGTCAGGGCGCACGCCTGGGTTGCGGGCCAGGTCCCCAGTAGGGGGCGCTTGAGAAGCAACATTGATGTTTCTCCATTCCCCTCTCTCTAAAATAAATAAAATCTTTTTAAAAACTTTATACAATTCAAATTTCAGGGTCAATACGTCTAATTTAATTAGTTATTTTTGATTGAAGCTCGAATCCAGCCACACCCATTTGCTTACATGTTGCCTCCGGCTGCTGGGCAACACCAACTCCGAGGGCGGAGTGCGAGGCTGCAGCGAAAACCAGGTGGTCCTCCGAGCCCCCCATCTTTGCTATCCAGCCCTTCCGCGAAAACGTTTGCCAGCTCTTGAGCCATAGGGCCCCTTCGACAGAACACGAAATTGAAACATTTAAAGTTGTAAGGGAGCCGATGTGCTTGGTTTTTGCATGTCATCCAAATTGCATTGACAGCGACACTATCCTCAGGGAATAAGGAACATCCAAACTCTAAACATAATTTATGTTGACTTGGGAAACACGTTACCAGTTGCGCGCAGTAGGAACGCTGATTTCCCCAGTGAGCCGTGACTCTCTTTCTAATGCTTTCCACCTCAAGCCCACGCCTCCTTCTGGCTCATTTTCTCCTCGCCTTCACTTTCGGCCTCGCAGTGGTCATTGCGCTTTGAACGTGTCTCCTCTCTCCCGCACTCGGCTGGGGAGAAGAGGCTGGCATCTGCCCTTGGGTGTTTGCCCTCTGCCCTTGTAGCTGCAGAACCTCAAACACGGGTTGCTCTTCCCAGCATCCTTTGCGTCCAGGTGGGCCAGGGAGGAGCCCTACCTAATGGGGCATCATCATGTGGTTCATGCGCTTTGCCCCCTTTCTCCTTTGTTCCTGCCTCCATCCTGCCACCTGGAAGACGAACGTGAGCCACCCCAGGGAGGGCCGAGCGGCCAGCAGGAGCCAGGCCCCTGAGACCCTGTGGTCGGGTTTGGTCTAAGGCTTCCTGTGGGGAAGATAAACCTCTCTCTGGTTTAAGGCGTTGTTGTGCTGGGTCTCTGTCGCTCACCGGGAGCCCAGTCTGAAACCGATGCTTTCTTCTGGGGCTGAGACTCACACTTTTCACTGGAAAACTTCATCTCTTATAGCTGTTGTAATGTTTGCTCTTTTGAGGATTATTTCTACCTTCTGTTTTAATATGTTCTGTGGACTCTGTTTTTCTTTGCTTTCCCCACTTTCCCGGCCTTCTACTCACTTAAGCAGGAACTCTTCACTTTCCCCCTTTCCTCTCCTGTGATTCATTCTGTCCCTGTTTGTGTTATATGGATGGTTACCCTTAAATGGTTAAAAACATCTAAAGTTAATCAGGTAATCTATCCTCTAGGAAAAACAAGAAAAAGATTTCAGCATGTCGAAAGGATCCCTTCCCACCTTCCATTTTGTTATTGTCTTTTATTTGAGTCCCTCCCTATTTTTAAAATCCTCCAAATTAATTTTTTTATAGTAAATGCTTCTTTAGATCTGCCAGCATGTTTACTGGTTTCTTTCCTGACTATTATCTAGTATGTACTCCGCCTTCATTCCTGGGCAAATTTCCTTCTTTTAAATTTTTTTTTAAAAAGACTTTATTTATTTTATTTTTTGAGAGAGGGGAAGGGAAGGAGAAAGAGAGGGAGGGAAACATCAAATGGTTGCCTCTCACATGCCCCCAAACTAGGGACCCGGCCCGCGCAACTCAGGCACATGTCCCAACCGGGAATCGAACCAGCTACCCTCCAACTCACAAGCCGACACTCAAGCCACTGAGCCACACCAGCCAGGGCATAAATTTCCTCCTTACTAAAGTCAACCCTTCAATGAGAACACGTGGACGGGAAACCCTCACTTTCAGTTTGTCTTCTGCAGTTTTCCCTGGGATGCAGGTAGACACACACTTAATTTACCCTTCTCTGGCTGCAATGTGCTCCGGCAGCCCGAGCACTCGACTTTGTGGGAATCTTTATGGAAAATCTTCTGCCATCATCTCATTGACTATTGCCTCATGACCCTTGTCTTCATTTTGCCCTTCTAAGACCCCTAATGACTTTCAATTATCCTTTACATTTTTCATCTTTTTACCCTTCAGTGCTACATTATGGTGATTTTCAGGCAATAGCTTCCAATTTGTTAATCCTCTCTCAAATTGTTTCTAATCTGCTGTTTAACTTCTCCGTGGATTTCTTTTCACTCCAATGGCTACAGCTTTTATTTTTAGAAGTTCTATTGTGTTGTTTTCTAATCTCCGTGTTCAATTTTAATACTGTCCTGTTGTTACATATTGGTCTCTTCCTTCTTTTATCTCAAATTTTTTTTGCATTTACTTCATGGTCTCTTTTAAATGGCTCTATTATTTACACTCTGGGGTACCGATTCTCCTGGTTGTTCTATCTGCCCAGTCCCCCTAAAGGTGGCTTGTTTTCTTGTGATTTGTAATGTTTTGTCATGAGTTCACCTTCAGAAGTGACAGTGTGTGTGTGTGTGGGGGGGGGTGTTTTAAGTCCTGTGTGCCCTAGGTAGAAAGAGTGCCCTTGACAGCAATTTTTTCCTATCTCTTCAGCTTTTCATGCCATGGGGCCAGACCACACTCCTGCCTGACGCACAGGCCCGAGTTTTGGGTTCCCTAGGGTAACTTTTTCCACTCCAGGCCCTGGACATCTGTACCCATGCCAGTTCCTCGGCCTGGTGGGTGGAAGTATGTTTTGGTTCCCTTCTCCAGAACAGGGGACCCCCTGGAGGCCCTGGCAGGTACTCAGGGTCGTGTCTGGCTCCCCTGCCCCTCGCAAGCCTTTCATCTGACCCTCCTGGTGCCAGAGCCCAGGCTCGCAGGCCTCTAGGTCTGAAGCCCCTGCCCCCAGGGTTCGCTTCCTCCCACCACCCAGCTTGGAGTTCTCTCTTTCCTTCAGTACCTAGGGTCATCCCTTTTTTCCTTTCAAGCTCCACTTAAAAAAAAAAAAGACTTTATTTATTTATTTATTTATTTATTTATTTATTTATTTATTTTTGGAGAAAGAAGAAGAGAGAGAGGAACAGAGAGAGAAAAACACCGATGTGAGAGAGAAACATAGATCAGTTGCCTCTCTTATGCGCCCTGACTGGGGACCAAACCCGCAACCGGGCACGTGCCCTGACTGGCAATGGAACCGGTGACCTTTCGTTTTGCAGGATGATGCCCAACCAACTGAGCCACATGTGTCAGGGCTCAGGATCAACTTTAAAATATGTATATTCTTTGACGCTTAAGTAGTGGGAAGGTCCTGTCCAGCCGCCCTCTTTCCCCCTACCCCCATTTTTTAATGCTGCCAGCGCTGGGTAGCTCCCTCCCTCCCGAGGGGCTGCAGAGATCAAATGTCGCTCTCACTGGGGAATGACAGGCAGTTGACTGTCGCTTTTCTCTGGAACCTCCTTCCTCCAGGTGGGAAGGAGGCAAAGATGAGGGTGAGTGGGTGCTGTCACAAGCCAGCGCCCCAGCGAGGTGTTGTCAGGGGCAGGAGAAACTTCGGGCTGCTGGTCTCTTTCACCCTGGGGCCTCCCGGGGAGGGTGTGCAGCGGGGACCCACCAGTCTGGGGCCAGAGGGACAAGGCAGTCCCCCGCCTGGAGCCTCAGTGGGTGAAGAGCATCATCACAAACTCTGCAGGACAGAGGGGGCCATCTGGGTCAGGGGTCGCAGGAGCTGCCGGGCTCAGCCCGGGAGCTGGAAGGGGTGGGGGAGGGGGGTTGTCTAGGAAGGAAACTCACCATCAAAGTCTACGGTGCCGTCCCCGTTGAGGTCCACGTCTCGGAACATCTCATCCAGCTCAGGATCCACCAGCGGCTCCCCCAGCAGGGCCGGCACTGCCTGTCGCAGCTCGGCCACAGTGATCCGTCCATCCCTGTCCCTGTCAAACTAGGGTCCCGGCAGGGCTCAGCCCCTCCTACCCAAAGCCACCTCCGCCTTTCCATCTGCTGTCCTCAGATGCCCCCTTGCCTTCCTGCTCCAGGAAGTCTCCCTGGGTGGACCAGCCCCTGCCTGAGCTGGGGTGAGCCAAACCCTCTCCGACCCCTCCCTGGCCCTAGCCCCGCCATCCACAGGGCCCTGTGCCTCCAGAGGCTGAGGACTCCACTCCCTGTCTCCCCTGGCCTGGGTGGGAGACCACTAAGGAAGCATCCCGCCGCCCACGCCCCGCCCAAACCTCCACGCCACGCCCCACACCTCTCGGAAGGCGATGCGCAGCTCCCGCACCCCGAGCATGTGCGCCGTCTCCTCCCTCAGCTTTGGGCCCATCAGTTCCACAAATTCCTCGAAGTCCACGTGGCCGCCCACTGCAGACCCAAGCAGAGTGTCACAGTGGAGGGCCGGGGCCCAGGGAGGGACATCACCTCTGCAGCCAGGAAAGAACACCCAGCATCCTTACCCTCAGAGGGGGAGGGGGCAGGAGCCCCGTTTTCAGCTGGGGGTGCACGTGGTGAAGCACGCAGGTGTGGGGGAAAGAGCAGGCTCCGGAACCAGATGGTCCTGGGTCTAAGCCCCAGCTCTGCCACCTCATGGTGCGTGGGTTTGGGTGACTGAGTAAACCGCCCCCCCCCCATCCTAGGCTGGGGGCAGGGGAACCCACTCCCATGGTGCTCTCAGGCTGCAGTGTGTGGCTACCGAGTGGGCGGATCCCTGTGGGCAGTGATAAACGCCCCTGAAGAAGCGCGCCCAAGTCCCCCTCGGTTCTGAGATGCCATCATTTATATAAAAAAAAAGGTCAAATAGCCCTGGCTGGTGTAGCTCAGTGGATTGAGCTCAGGCTGTGAACCAAAGGGTCACTGGTTCGATTCCCAGTCAGGGCACATGCCTGGGTTGCAGGCCAGGTCCCCAGTGGGGTCCATATAAGAGGCAACCACACATTGATGTTTCTCTTCCTCTGTTTCTCCCTCCCTTCCCCTCTCTCTAAAAATAAATAAATATATTTTAAAAAATGGTCAAATAACAGCTTTGGGAAAAGAAGCATGAACCGAAAAGTTCACATTCATAGTACATCTCGCCCCACTGTGGAACCACCGTAAAGATAACACGAGGGCAGGTGTCCTGGACCGGAGGGAATCTGCTATTGGACAAACCAGCTAATGAGAAGCACACAGTGCCTGCCCATCCCTCATTTAATCGCAAGCAACGACCAGGACTATGTTGCGCCAGGCCTCAGCACACCCCAGGGGGCTCTCTTTGGGAGACAGAGACAGACAGCGAGGGGTGGTGCCAGCAGGAAGCGCTTTGTCATGAGGGCCTCGGAGGGCTTTTTCAGCCAGAGGCCCTGCAGAGCCCCAAAGGCCTGTCTGTCTTGGATCCCCGGTGCCTTCCTTGCTCCCCGGTGTCCCTGCATCTGAAGGGGCCAGTGTCAAACTGTCAAACCACCCTGGAAACTGTCCTCGCCTCGCCCGACCCCCATCAATGCCCACTGGGCACCCAGAGCCCCCCGGGCAGTGGCGCGAGGCACTGACTCCGCATCTTGACGTGCTGCGAGACCTCGATGAGCTCCATCTCGGTGGGCATGTAGCCCAGCGTCCGCATGCAGGCGCCCAGCTCCCGGTAGCCGATGTAGCCGTCTCGGTCAGTGTCAAACTCCTCGAAGGCCGCCTGAAGCTCTGCGGGGGAGGAAGGTCAGGCCCAGGAGCCCAGCTCGGGGATACCTCCCACCCCCTGCCGCCAGCAAGGCTCACTCACCATCCAGCTCCTCGGGGCCCAGCTTGCGATCCTGCCGGGGCACAGGCCAGCATGTCCCCAGGGCCAGCCAGGACTCTGGCCAGCCTCCTCCAGCCCCTGCCCATACTGGCCTGGACAGGGCCAGTCCCACAAGGGCAGGAGAAGGCAGCTGAAGTCCTGTGGGCCCCTTCTCCTGCTCCTGGGGCCTGAGCTCTCACAGAATCCTGGGTCTGAGGTCTAGGCCCACCCACTGCCCAGGCTGGCCCAAGACCTTCCCTTCCTCAAACTCCCAGCCAGGCTCCGGAGTGTAGAGCAGAAGAGGCAAGAGGCCTGAGTTCTAGGGGCAGGGTGGGCTGAACCTGAGGGCACAAATCCCCTCCCCACCAGGCCCCCCAGCCTTGCCCAGGCCCCACCTGACCTTCCCAAAGATGCGGTTGAGCAGAGGCCCATATGTCTTCTGGGCAGCGTCGTGGTGCGGGGCAGGACGGTGCCGGTGGGACTGGCGCCGAGAGGCTGCTCCTGGGACTGCAGGGGCTGGCTCCTCTGGCCCTTCTCCTGCCCTAGAGGCGTGCTTGCTGCTCCCAGGGGCCTCAGGGCACTGGACGGGGGTCTGCCTCCCAGAGCTGTCAGTGCCTTTCTGGGCCCCTCGGGGCCCCCTCTCCCTTTTGCTGCTCCTCCTGGTCAAGGGTTGCCCCTCAGCACCACTCCTGGGAGCTGCGACCCCCACAGGGGGCTTCTGGGGGCTGAGAGCAAGGTTTGGGCCATGCTGCCCCCTCACCGGCTCTGTGGCCATGTGAAGACAGGCAACGGGGCTCAGAGACACAGCTCGAGAAAGCACCCTTGACTCTCAGGGCCCGTAAAGCTGCTTATGTACCCTGAGAGTGCGTGGCCTGGGACGGGAACCTGAGGCGGATTAGGCTAAGTGACAGAGGCAGCCCAGGCCCTAACCGGGGCCCTCTGCCCCGTGTGGCCAGGGCAGATGGGCCAAGAGGACGGTTCCCAGCAACAATGAGTGCCAGGACATGGTGGCTGCAATGAGCTTCAGGCTACAGCTGTGTCCACTGGTGAGATGAGAGATCCAGCAAATTGCCTTTCCCAGCCTCGGTTGCCTTGTCTGTAAATGGGAGGGACACTGCTGAAGGGTCGAGGACTCAGCCCAGCTGTGTGACAGGGGCAGCGCTTAGCTAAGAGAGGACAGGAGACGGGCTCTCAGACAAGGGGAAGACTCTGGGCAAAGGCTGGGAGGGGGGCAATGATAGGATGAATTGCCCACGGCGGCCCCCTCGTGGGTGCCACCCTGGCTGGAGCAGAGGGTGTGTGAAACTGGGGAAGAGAGGCCTTGAACTCTGGATTTAGGGCCATGGAGGTGAGGTCAGAGGAGGTGGGTCCTGGGGGGCCCATTGCCTGCACTGTGCTAGAGGGGTCAGGGTGAGGGGGTTTCAGCTATCTGGCATTTTCAAGGATGTGGGTGGGGCCTGGCTGGTCACTTGGCCCCACTGGGCTGGGGTTAGGGTTTCCCAGTGAGCAGCCCTATGAATGATTAATGTCCTCAGCTTGGGTTTCAGGCGGGCCGCCTCAGCGCCGCCCGGCGCCATGCAGCAGGCCGCGGTGTGAGGCCCCGCAGACGCGGACAGCGGGGCAGGCTGGCACGCCCTGCTCCTTCCGGCCAGCAGCCTCACCTCACAGGTAAGCCGAGCCAGGGCTCCGATCCAGTAGGGGCTGGAGCTTGCCGAGTGGGGTCTGCCTGAGGAAGAACCCTGGGTGGGGGGTGGGGAGAGGCCCCTGGGCCGAAGGCCAAGTGGCTGGAGCCACAGGCCACAGGTGGATCCGGCCTTTCTCGGGCGTCCCCTGACTCCCTGCTGCCATCGGGGCTTTCTGTCCTGAGAGGGAGAGTCCCCCACCATCGAGGAAAGTGGGAGGTAGCAGCCACCCTCATTCTCACCACACTGCTGTGCCCCTTCTCTGTTTAGTAGCCCCCTGGGACAAATGGGGGCCACCTTCCGCCTGAGCTAGGAGGAGAGGGAGAGGGCCACAGTGAGGCTGGAGAAGGAAGCAGAGGTGCAAGCTGTTCCCAGGACGGCCTTTCTGGCCCCGGGCCCCTCAGCCCTGAGCAGCAGACCTCACCTGAGGCCACGAGCTCCAGGGGCTGGGGGAGGGGCCTCCTTGACCCCAAATTCCCAGTCGCCCTTGAATTCCTGTGGACCTATGAGACCAGAGCCCTCCCTTTTTTAGACTTACAAACACTTGAACCCCAGAATACCAGACAAAAGGCGTCTGCAAAGATCTGATCAGGTGGTTTTCAAACCGTGTTCCCTGCGGCCCTACCGGTATTCCCCCTTCCTGTAATCTCACCACTCCTTTTTAGTTCATAGGAACCATAGTATTTTATTTAAAGAAAAGATTCACCAGCCTTGAACGTATGTTAGAGAGCCCCCAGTTTAGCCTACTTGCACACACTGGGATTCCGAGGGGCAAAGCGGCCAGACCTGAGTTCGAGCCCTGGTTCTCCCTTCCTATCTCTGACCTTGGCCCAGTCACTGACCCTCCCACTCCTCCTCTCATCCCCTACAAAACGGACTGCGTGAGGACTGAGCGAGGCAACCGTTAAAGGCCCTGGTGTAGGGTTCCTACTTGAAAGGGGATGGTGATGCCCAGAGGGGACAGTGACTCACCCAGAGACACAGTGCCTCTCATGACCAGTCACCCGTGCCTCCGTTGACTTGCCAGGCACCCACTCTGTGTCCAGCACTGCACTGGGGACCTCAGGTGGACAGTATGGAAGCCAGCCTGGGTGTCTTCGGCCTTCGGCCCCGCACAGAACTCGAGGACGAGGACTACTACCCCCAGGGTAGCTGGGACACGGTCTTCCTGGTGGCCCTGCTGCTCCTGGGGCTGCCAGCCAATGCGCTCATGGCGTGGCTGGCGGGCTCGCAGGCCCGACAGGGAGCAGGCACGAGGCTGGCCCTGCTCCTGCTCAGCCTGGCTCTCTCTGACTTTTTGTTCCTGGCGGCGGCGGTCTTCCAGATCCTGGAGATCCAGCACGGAGGGCACTGGCCGCTGGGGACGGCGGCCTGCCGCTTCTACTACTTCCTGTGGGGTGTGTCCTATTCCTCAGGCCTTTTCCTGCTGGCAGCCCTCAGCCTGGACCGATGCCTGCTGGCACTCTGCCCACGCTGGTACCCCGGGCACCGCCCGATCCGCCTGCCCCTCTGGGTCTGCGCCGGGGTCTGGGTGCTGGCCACGCTCTTCAGTGTGCCCTGGCTGGTCTTCCCCGAGGCCGTCGTCTGGTGGTACGACCTGGTCATCTGCCTGGATTTCTGGGACAGCGAGGAGCTGCCGCTGCGCATGCTGGAGATCCTGGGGGGCTTCCTGCCGTTCCTCTTGTTGCTCGTCTGCCACGTGCTCACCCAGGCCGCCTCCTGCAAGACTTGCTGCCGCCGCCAGCCGAGGCCTGCCTGCCGCGGCTTCGCCCGTGTGGCCAAGACCATTTTGTCAGCCTACGTGGTCCTGCGGCTGCCCTACCAGCTGGCACAGCTGCTGTACCTGGCCTTCCTGTGGGACATCTACCCTGGCTACCTGCTCTGGGAGGCGCTGGTCTACTCCGACTACTTGATCCTCCTCAACAGCTGCCTCAGTCCCTTTCTCTGCCTCCTGGCCAGTGCCGACCTCCGGGCCCTGCTGCGCACGGTGCTATCCTCCTTCGCCTCGGCCCTCTGCGAGGAGCGGCCGGGCAGCTTCACGCCGGCCGAGCTGCAGACCCCGGTGGACTCTGCGGGGCAGACTGTGCCAGAGCCGACTGCCGAGGCCCGGCCCCAGGAGAACCCCACCGCCCCGCCACGGATGGATTCGGTGGCCCAGCCCCAGGCAAACCCCACCACCCAGCCACATGAGAACCCCATGGCCCAGCCACAGGAGAACCCCACGACCCAGCCACGATTAGATTCTATGGCCCAGCCTCAGCTGAACTCCACGGCCCAGCCACAGGAGAACCCGACCGCCCAGCCACAGGCAAACCCCACGGCCCAGCCACAGTCAGATTCTGTGGCCCAGCCTCAGCTGAACTCCCCCGCCCAGCCACGGGCAGACCGTGAGACCCAGCCTGCTTCGGACCCTGTGGCCCAGCCACAGGTGAGCCCGGGGGCCCAGACCCCTGGACCTGCTGCCAGCCCAGCCCCCAGCCCCTGTGATGAAGATTCCTCTGCCCCATCCCAGGATCCCAGCCCAGAGGCCCCTGAGAACCCAGCCGCACCAGCGGCCTCTGAGGGGGAAAGCGCCAGCAGTGCCCCCACAGAGGAGGCTCCTGGAGTAGACCCCACGTGAGGGTCCGGGAGAGCCCAGGCCTGCCAGGCGGCCAGAGGGAGACGGAGAAACCGGCCCGTCAGAGAGGAGGGGCATCGTGGAGGAAGTCATCACGGAAAACCCCACTGGTCCCCGGGGCCTGCAGGAGGACTTGGGGGAAGTGAGAACGGAGTGGCCGAAAGTCCCAGACAGTTTGTTGTGAGCGTCATGTCCCTGTCCGGGTCCCACCAAGCTCTTCCATTGCTGTCATGCTTGCCCCCATACCCCCTCCACACACACACAGGGCCCAACAGCCCTGAACAGTCCCAGGTGATGGTGTCCGCTGGGCTCTGCCCTCCAATACCCTCGGGCCCTGTGACGGTTTAGCCTTGCTGGTGCGGGGAAAGACAGCAGGGGGGACTTCCTGGGACTCCAGCTGCCTCCCTTCCATCCTCTCCTCCCTCCCTCCCCTTCTCTCCATACCATCCTGTGACCTGGCAGGAGGGTGCCAAAGAAGAAAGTCCCTGTGGAGGAGGGGGTCACTCCGGAGCCAGAAGGAGCCTGCAAGCTCTGAGGCGGGGGCAGGACAGCAGGAGCGGAACCCTGGGTTCCAATCCAACTCCCGTGGCTCTGGACAAACTGTTTCCCTGTCTGAGCCCCCATTCCATCTGCCACCACGAGCATTAAATGAGAAAGTGTGTGAGGCGCCTAGCAAGAGCCTGTGGCACACAGTAGGGACTCAGTGAACTGATGTCCTTCTTTTCCTGGCATCCAGAGATGTCCCTGCAGGGGCTGGGGACGGATGGGAGGAGGCACCATCCGGCCTAAGCATCTGGATCCTGTGAGCTGGGGGGGCCAATCAGCTGTGCCTGTGACCAGTATTGGGCTGCAGACACCCAGGTAGCCTCAGAGAGCAAAGCATGGGGCGGCCTCTGCGCCTTGGGCAGCTCTGGGGACTCCAAAGTTCACTCCATTTAAGGGTGCACCTGGTTTCCACCCGCCCAACGCGGGAGTTGCAGGTTCGGAGAGCGCCGGGCCTGCCTCCCTCTGAGCCCCTCCTGTGCACTCGGCTCAGGGGCCCGAGTAGAGAGCTCTGGGGATGAGTGGCCCTAGAAAGGGCAGAGGCCACACAACATCTCTGGGGTACAGCCAACCACCCTCTTCCCTCTCAAGCTGCAGATACTGCAAAACAAAGACCAAACCAAACCAAAACAAACCAAAAATGAGGAAGTGCTAAAAGGCTGACCCTGGCCCCCTTCCCTTTCACATCCCTCACTCCCTTCTGGCACCCACCCACCCAGCTTCCTCTCAGCCCCTTCCGTTCCCAAACCATGCTCCCCACCCCCATCTTTTCCCATTCTCTCAGCACTGTGACCTTCAGCAGTTGGGCAATACCCCTACCAATAGATGTAAATGACAATGACATTCAACTTGCTACCCTTCTCAGGGTGCCTGCATTTCCAAAAGGCAGCAGGCTGTGCAGGTGGCTGATCTGGGCTGGTTCCCAACTTTCTCTCCGGCTCAGGGCTCTCCTCTGCAAAATGGGGTGATAACATTGTCCTTGCAAGGTTGTCATGGTTGTGGTCATTTCCTGTACTGGGACAGCAGCACGCTGGGCGGTGGTGACAAGAACAGCCCTATATAGCATCTCCCAGCGAGGGGACCAAGGGCACTGAGGCCTGTGGGAGAGAGATTTCTGGACAGGCACAAACTTGTCGAATTCGTTCATTCAGCAAGTAGTTACTGAGCACTCGCTAGGTGCCTTGCCAGCCAGCCTTCCGTTTTAGAGACACACGGGTGGGCGTAGGGGCAAGGCCTCTGGCGGCCCTCAGGTCTTGTTTGCATCCCTCTCCTCCACTAAGCCACTATGTGATGTTTTAGGAAGCCCCTTGGTCTCTGTGGGACTCAGTTTTCTCATCTGTAAATTGAGGAGCATATTATGGTTCCCATTCCCTGGGAGTGTTCATCCCTGTGAATGCTGGGATCTTTGCTTGGCGCAGAGTAACTGTCAGCCATTAATGTGATTATACCAGCGTGTACCCCCAGGCCTCACACAGGCCTGGGACCAGGGCCGACCCTCGGGCCAGAGCCCATGTGGCAGCTTCCTGCATCCCCTCCTCCACAATGTCACACCCTCCCTCCTCCCCAAACTGCACACCCCATAAGGAGAAGATGTGGGCTTGTGTCCCTTTGGGGAGCTTGGCAGGGCCCTTCCCCCTTCTCCCAGCTATAGGTCTCGCAGTCTTTTCAGCAAGGCAGGCAGATCACAGGCTGAAACCTCATTGCCAGCTGCCTGCCTTCAGCTCTGGTCCAGGCTCCGAACCCCACCTGCTGGAGACTGGGCCAGTCCCATCTCCAAGGTCCCCAAGGGGAATCGGAAAGAGCAGGGCCAGGAAGGGCTCTGAGGACTAAAGAGCAGTCCCCTTGGTGGCCCAGAGGAAGGTTGTGAGTGGGAGGAAACGTGCACACCCACGGCCTTGGGAGAGGCAGGGAGCGCTCTGGCGGAAGAGTCCTCGGACGCGGGCAGCAGGGTGTGCCAAGACCCTAAGGTAGGAGGGAAGGTGTATGTTTCAGGGACAGGAGGGTCAGTGTCACCTCTGACGTTCCACAGCCCCTCCACTTCCCCCAGCACACCCTACGACACTGGGTTCCTGTTGTCCTCCGGGGAACTCACCCCTTCTCCAGATAAGAGACACCCACCCTCTCCCTCATGGGGGCCAGACATGGATTCCGAGAGCCGTGAACATGAATATTTTTCAGTTCTGCACTCAGGGCTGCTGTTTGTTCATTCATTCAACATGTGTTAACTGAATACGTACTATGTGCTAGGTCTTCCTGTTCTAGGTGCTGGAATACAGTAGGAAAGGACACAAAGAGCTGCCCAGTTTGCTGACGTCCTAGTGGATGAGGCAGATGAAAAGCAAACACACCAACAGTTCATAATATAACATCAGATGCCGATCAAGCACAATGCGGGAGGAACAAGTAAGGGCCAGAGAGTGATGGGTCGGGGTGGGGGGTGGTCAGGGAAGGCCCTGGGAGGAGGTGGCGTCTGAGCAGAGGCCTGGAGGAAGTGAGGGATGGAGGCTTTTCAAGACCTGGGGGAAGCAGGGACCTTCCAGGTGCAGGGAGCAGGAGGTGTCCAGGCGCTGAGGCAGGAAGGCAGGTGGTGCGTTTCAGGCACAGGAGGGTCAGCGTCACCAGGCCACATGGAGAGAAACGACAGTAGTAGGTGATGGAGGTGGTGGGCAAGGGCCAGACAGATGGCGGCAGGGAGGGCAGAGATGGTGGCTGCCAACCAGTTTGGGCTCTGGACGCATGGAGAGGGAGGCTCTGTGCTGCCTGCCCTCTTCCCAGTCACCCACATCCCCGTCCAGGGCTGGAGGGACTGGCCTGCTCACGATTTATGGGCCAGTGGGAAAAGCAAAGACTTCGGAGCCAAACCAGTGCGGCCTGAGTCCCAGAAGAGGGACCTGGGGCACATGCCTCTCCTCTCTGAGCTGTGTCCACAACAGGGTGTGGTGAGGTGGGTGAGGTGGACACACAGGGGGCTTCGGGGAGCCAGCGAAGAGCTCCTTTTGACTTCTGCCCTTTTCCCCCTGCACCCTACTGTTTCAGGAAAGGGGCCTTGACCATCACCCCTTGGTTATCCAGGTCAGTGGAGGCTCAGAGAAGGAATGAGGGGAGGCGGCCAGTGCCCCAGGCACAACAGCCCCAGGGGAGCGGGCAGACTCTGCCTGCAAAACCTACAGGCAGGACTCAGCCACCTCCTCACAGGAGCTGCCTGGGCGGGAGGTCTGTGGACTGACCTCCAGGTCTCCCTGGGAGATGGTGGAGGAAAGGCAGGAAGGTGTGAAGGACCTGGGGAGCATGGCCCTGGTTCTGTTTGTGATAAGGAGGCAGTGAGACCCAGGGGTGTTCATCAGGAAGAATGAGTTGGCTGGGCCTTCCACTCTTCCCTTAAAACACCTGTTTTATTTACATCGCTAAACGAGAGCTATACTTCTGCACTTTAAAAAAGGGACACGCTCACATGTCGACCGTCCCAGTAGACAACATATTTTGGGGTGGATTGGGGGACCCTAAAGTATGCACTGGCGGGGGGGGATCGGGAGGGCTGGGTTCCATCCACTCCTGGGAAGGGCAAGGTCTGCCACAGGGACGCAGGCCGCACCTGCAGCCCCTCAGGCCCTATCCCCACCGGTGTCGCAGCCTCTAGCCCGGAGCCCCAGAGCACCCGAAAGTCTGCGGGGCGGGACGCCAAGGCCCCGCCCCCGCCCCGCCCCCACGCCCTCAGCGCCCCTGCGCTCCCGGCCTCCAGGCTCCACACGCAGCCTCCCGCCCCGCCCCGCCCCTCCGCGCGTGACCTCGGCCCCACCCCCGC
This sequence comes from Tonatia bakeri, assembly GCA_004024845.1. Classification (NCBI taxonomy): domain Eukaryota; kingdom Metazoa; phylum Chordata; class Mammalia; order Chiroptera; family Phyllostomidae; genus Tonatia; species Tonatia bakeri. The sequence goes on from PVIA01001287.1 coordinate 132,339, forward strand.
AAGCCCCGGCCCCGCCCCCGCCCCTTGCGCCCCTCTCCTCTGTCACTTCCTGATTCCCGCTTCCTGCTTCCCAGAGGCCGGGATCCGGAGCCGCCCGAGGCCGGTGCCGCAGTCCCCGGCGCCCCCGGTGAGCGCGACTGGCCGAGCCTCGGGGCGCAGGCAGAGGGCAGGCGGGGCTGCGGGGGCTGAGCCGCGGGGTTTGAGGAGGGAGGTCGCGAATCCCAGGAACCCTTCCTTTCCGCGGCGCCTAGCCTTCAGTCCCAACTCCTGGTGGTCACCCAGCCTCTCCCCTCCTGGGCCGGGGTCACTGGTAGTGGGGCTTCTGGTTCACCTTGGACTCCGCTGCAAGGCGGCTCTGGGATGCTCTCCGGCTGGGAGCAGCGTCCCGACACCCGCCCAGTTCTGCCAGGAGCCCTGGGGCCGGCCCGGGGGCTCCCTGCACGTTCCTGCGGACATTGCACATTCCCTGGGACTCATAACTGGGGCCTAGTGCGGCCCGGACAGCAGAAACCGCCCCTGCCTCCTCTATCCAGCTTTCAAATCCTGGCCTGGGAGGGGTCTGGTGAGACCTGGCTGGGACCCGCAGGAGAGCTGAGCTTGCTCTGGCTTCGGCCCCTCCCCGCCCCACACGCACTCACAGTGCTGAGCCAGCGAGGGGCCCCAGGAAGGGCCCTGCAGAGCCTCTCAAGGCCTGCAGTAGGGGCATTTCCCTCTTCACTCTGGGGGCCAGCAGCCGGGGTTTGTGCTGGAGACCCCATTCTGTAAGGGGAAACTGAGAGCTAGGTGGGTCACAGTGACCAGGCCCAGGCCCCAGGGGCATCCTCCCCACCTCCCTCCAGGCAGCCCTGGGACGCTGGGGGGTGCTGGGATCAGCGGGTGCTAACAGGCCTCTGCACACTGCAGACATGTCCTTCCGAAAAGTGGTTCGGCAGAGCAAATTCCGGCATGTGTTCGGACAGCCGGTCAAGAATGACCAGTGCTACGAGGACATTCGAGTGTCCCGTGTCACCTGGGACAGCACCTTCTGCGCAGTCAACCCCAAGTTCCTGGCGGTGATTGTGGAGGCCAGCGGTGGGGGTGCCTTCCTGGTGCTTCCCCTGAGCAAGGTGGGGCCTGTGAGGAATGGGGGAAGGACTGAAGGTGGCTTGGCCACTCCTGCCAGACCTGTCTGCTTACCCCACATCCCTTATCTTGCCTGTCCCTGCACTGCTGGGCCGGTGTCAAATCCACTTTTACTGCCTGAGATGTGTCAGCCCAGGAGGAGAAAGCCTTTTATTGCACAGGGTCAGGCTCAGAGGCAAAGAGTGTTTCCTACTCACCAGGCAATGCCTTTGAGGCAGAGGTGGGCCAGGAGAGGCGGTCACATCTGGGCCACCCGCAGGCCAGGTGCAGTGTATCATTCCTGTGCCACAGAGGGGAAGACTGAGGCTCTGGGAGGGACAGAGGTTGGGGGCCCTGAGTCCCCACTGACTGCCCTCATGCCCGCAGACGGGCCGCATTGACAAGGCCTACCCAACGGTGTGTGGACACACGGGACCTGTCCTGGACATCGACTGGTGTCCCCACAATGATGAAGTCATTGCTAGTGGCTCAGAGGACTGCACAGTCATGGTAAGGTTTGTGCTGTGGTGGGTCCAGGGTCACACATGCGGTTTGAGGCTGTCAGAAGCCGGGCCAAGCACAGTCCTACCCGCAACCTCCCCCTCCCTCAGGTGTGGCAGATCCCAGAGAACGGGCTGGTGTCCCCGCTTACGGAGCCAGTGGTGGTGCTGGAGGGGCACACCAAGCGAGTGGGCATTGTCACCTGGCACCCGACGGCCCGCAACGTGCTGCTCAGCGCAGGTCAGCTCTGCTCCCAGCCCTCACCCGCTCCGTGCACAGCTCTGGGGCTTCCCGCACCTCCCCCCAGGCCCGTGTGGAAGATGGGAGAGCCGAGGTCCTCGGGGGTCAAGAGGTCGGGCCCGGTTCCAGAAGTGGGGTCACAGGGAGCCTGGTGGGCTGATGCCCCCCGACCTGGCAGGCTGCGACAACGTGGTGCTCATCTGGAACGTGGGCACGGCGGAGGAACTGTACCGCCTGGACTCCCTGCACCCCGACCTCATCTACAACGTCAGCTGGAACCACAACGGCAGCCTCTTCTGCTCTGCCTGCAAGGACAAGAGCGTGCGCATCATAGACCCCCGCCGGGGCACCCTGGTGGCAGTATGTGGCCCTGGAGGGCGAGGGTGGCAGTAGACAGGCCAGGGGCTCTATCAGGGCACTGCACCGACCGCTCCGTTCCCCTGACAGGAGCGGGAGAAGGCTCATGAGGGGGCCCGGCCCATGCGGGCCATCTTCCTGTCGGATGGCAAGGTGTTCACCACGGGCTTCAGCCGCATGAGCGAGCGGCAGCTGGCCCTTTGGGACCCGGTGAGTGGCTGTGGCCGGCCTGAGGCAGCAGGCTTGAGACTTAGGCCCCAACCTGGGCAAGAATGGTGGGGGTCGCCCTGGAGATGCCTGTGGTCCCCAGGTTCTCGGCCTGGCACTCGAGGCTCTCAGGACCTGGAGCCTCTCCAGCCTTTCCTCTGCCTGTCTGCTTCCCATCCCCCAACCTCCCCCACTGCCTCCGGCTGCCTCCCAGTCTTTGTCCGCATTGTTTCTGCCAGCTGAAAGTTCTTTCCCACCTGGCTGTCCTGTGAGGCCCAGAGCAGAGACCCCTCCTGCAGGAGGCCTCCCAGCCCCTGTCCTGCAGTGCCCTGACCTCTGGGGCCCCTGAGACCAGCTGATGCTCCCGAGAGGCAGGGCCTCTCAGCGCTTGCTTGGGGGCCTGAGAGTAGTCTACAAGCCTGGAGTAGGCTGGCAACAGGGCCCTGGGAACGGATGGGAGCCGGGGTGCGGGGCACACTGCAGGCAAAGGCTTAGAGATGAGAGGGAACCCACTGGTGTGGCAGGGGCAATGCTAGCTGGGCTGGACAGTCCTGATGGAGGGGTAGGGAGCTGAGGGGAGGGGAGAGGTTCTGGCCTGGCCAGGCCTGACGGGACCCTGCCCCCTCACCAGGAAAACTTGGAAGAGCCCATGGCCCTGCAGGAGCTGGACTCGAGCAATGGGGCTCTGCTGCCCTTCTACGACCCCGACACCAATGTGGTCTACGTCTGCGGCAAGGTGGGGCTGGGCAAGCCTGGTGGGGCAGGGCGGAGGGGTGCCGAGCGCTGACACCTGTTCCCTGCCACCCTGCAGGGCGACTCCAGCATCCGGTACTTTGAGATTACCAGCGAGCCCCCCTACATCCACTTCCTGAACACGTTCACCAGCAAAGAGCCCCAAAGGGGCATGGGCAGCATGCCCAAGAGGGGCCTGGAGGTCAGCAAGTGTGAGATCGCCCGGTAAGAGGGGCCACCGAGGAGGCTGGCTTTGGGGGAGGTGGCCTGGGGGCAGGGGGCAGATGGTAGGAGGCTGCTCAGGAGGCCCCAGGGCTGGGGGAAGTCTGGGAGGGGCTGGGATGAGGAAGCTGAGCGCAGAGGAAACCAGGAGAGCTGGTGGGAGGGGAGCTGCACCCACGGCTCCTCCTTCCCCTCCCTTTTCCAGGTTCTACAAACTGCATGAGCGCAAGTGCGAGCCCATTGTCATGACTGTGCCACGGAAGGTGAGGCCACCCGGTTCCCCTGTCCACTCACTCCTGTCTCTGTCAGGCCACCTGGGTGACCGGGGCGAGGCCTGTGAAGGAGTCTCGGCTGAGTGGGTGCAGTCAGTGGGCTGGATGAGTGTCAGCGCGTCCCCCACTGTGCTGGGGCTGGGGTTGGGCTGTGCCAGGCCATGGGCAAGCCGAATGAGCTGAAACCCTTCTCTGGAGGAGCCCAGGAGACAGAGCCTGGAGGTGTTCCCATCAGAGGCCAGCTGACAGCACGCTGGGCAGGGCCCTCCAGGGGTGGGCAGTAGGCCAGAGCCAGGAATGGCAAGAGGGACAGGAAGTCTGGCGGCAGAGGAGGGAGGCCCCCGAGAACGAGGGCATCAGGCCACATGTGTCTGGGCGTCAGATGCCCGGCCAAGAGCCTTGGACGTGATTCACCCTCCTCCAGCCAGGGTTTGCTGAGCGCGCCACTTGGCGTGCCAGGCGCGCCCCGGGGAGCCAAGCTGTGAACGAGGACAGGGCTGCCCCGGGCACTCACGGTCCAGGGGCACAGCGCAGCTCCCAGAACCCCAGCAAGCCCTGCTGGGGAAGGTTGGAGGGCCTTCAGAGGGAGCTGTTGGCAGTGTCCAGGGAGGAAGTGCAGGGACAGATTTGAGCTTAGAGAGGGGGTGACTTGGGGCCAGGCCACTGGGGAGTGGGCTGACAGGGTGCAGGCCTGCAGGCCAGGAGAGTGGCCGCCTGGGGTTCAGAGGAGAGGACCCTGGCGGTGGGCCCCCAGCTGATCTGGACCTCCCCACCCCCTGCCCAGTCGGACCTCTTCCAGGACGATCTGTACCCTGACACGGCAGGGCCTGAGGCGGCCCTGGAGGCGGAGGAGTGGGTGAGCGGGCAGGACGCCGACCCCATCCTCATCTCCCTGCGGGAGGCCTACGTGCCCAGCAAGCAGCGGGACCTGAAGGTCAGCCGGCGGAATGTACTATCCGACAGCCGGCCCACAGTGGGCCCTGGCGCCGCTCGAGCGGGGGTCTCCACACCCGCTGCCCCCGCCAGCGTGGCCCCCCCCAGCAGCAGCCTCACCGGAGCCGGGGTACGTGCCCAGCAGTCTGCAGTGGTGTTGGGGAGCCCCAGTCCGCTGCGTGGGCCTGAGCCCTCAGTCGTCCCTGCACCTCAGGTCCCTGCCGGGCAGTCGGTCTGGGGAGGGCTGCAGCTGTGGGGCCCCTGACCGCCCTCTGCGCCCCCCGCAGGAGGCCGGGAAGCTGGAGGAGGTGATGCAGGAACTGCGGGCGCTGCGAGCACTGGTCAAGGAGCAGGGGGAGCGGATCGGCCGCCTGGAGGAGCAGCTGGGCCGCATGGAGAATGGGGACGCGTAGGACCGCAGGCCCAGCGGGTGCCACCCCCACCACCTCCTCCAACCCCTCTCACTCAGCCTCTGCTGGCAGGTCACACCTCGGGCTGGCCACCCCTGCCCCCTGCTGAGGGCCTCCGGGGCAGGTTCAGGGGCCAGTCCACACCCTGACCCATCCTGCGGGCCCAGGCTGGAGCCTCCGCCTGGCTTATGTCACCGTCCGTGTGGAGGGTTTTTGTGCCCAGGCAAGCTTACACGCTGAGGGACCATCTCCCCACCCCCACCCGGCCCCCTGCTCCCTCCTTGGGAGTGGGAGGGATGGGCTCTATATTTTCATTCCAAATAAAATTCTCTTTCTAAAAGCCAGGTTCACCATTCTGCTGCGAGGGTGGGGCTGGGACAGGAAGTCGAGACGGGGACAGGTGAGGCCCCCGGGGATCATTAGATGTGGGAGAGGCCTGGGGCCACGAGCACCCCCCAGTCTGCTCAGCCCCCCGGAATTGTGCCAGGGCGGGACACCGAGGCAGAGGACACACCAAAACCTTAGAGCCATGTCCTGCTTGGAGCTGGGGGCCCAGTCCTTCCTCCTGGCCTCTTGGCCCGGGCTTGGTAGCCCAAGCCTGGCCCAGTGACAGACCTGGGAGGATCTGGTGGGGGTCAGAGTGGTCCCCAGAGGCCCAAGGGGCCTACGGCAGGGAGGGTTGGGAGGGGTGTGGTGGGCAGGAAGCGGAAGCGTCAAGCAACCCCTAGCTGCAGTCGAGCACAGCACGAGAGTTCACTTCTCCCCACGCCGGCGCTGAGAGGCCCACGGACCCATGGTGAGCGCTGGCGCCCACTGCGTGCTCGGGTGGGGATGACAGGAGGTCAGGGCTGGGGGCCTCGGGAGCTGAGAAACAGTTCCCAGCACTGGGGACCAACAGCAGCCAGGCCGGGTGGAGGCGAGAGAGCGGGGAGCCAGGACAGGCATGGGGCAGAAATGGGGCCCGTCACCTCACACCTCAGCACTCAGGTTGTGGCCCCAGTGCCCCATTCCAGGCCCAGACCCCCTTCCAGACCTGGGGGCAGACCCTCCCCTGCTCTGCTGGGGAGCATCCCTGGAGTCTGCCTGGGGCGGGAGTCTTGCTTGTGCCCTGCACCCCCCCTCTCCCCCACACCCCACCTGCCTTGTTCCGACCGCAGGCTTCCTCTGGCAGCTGCACAGCCCGCCCTGGCTGCCGCGGCCCCCAGGGGCAGGGAGCGGGACTGAACGGAAACGCTGCAGCTGGGGCGGCAGTGGGGCTGCCCCAAGGGCCTGGGAGTGAGAAGGGAGCCTCTGACCCCCTTCCTCAGTCCTGGCCAAGTGGACGGTGAACAGCTGCCTTGGGACTGGTTCTGGCACCCCGGGCCTCGGCAAGGGCTACCCCAACACTCGCCTTGCAGGTCCATCCCCACTGCTGCCCCTGTGGGCAGTTTTGACAGTCAACCAATAGTTATCGAGCACCTACTATGTGCCAGGAATTGTTTAGGTGCTCGAGCCAGAAAGATCCCTGTCTTGCAGCTGATTCTGGTGGGGGTAATAAGACAATGACCCTAACAAACAAGCAGCTTTACCTAACTGCTGGATTAAGATGGGGCGGGGGCGGGGCGCAGGGATGAGGGTAGCAGCCCAGCTCAGGCTAGGCCTCACTGAGGCATGAGGTGCCCGGAGCTAAGGTGAGCAGGGGAGTCGTGTGGCTGGGAGGAAGGGGAGGGGGAATGGAACATTCCAGGCAGAGTCCTCCAACCGCCCCCCAACAGGAGCAGGCTTTTAGGCTGCAGTGGGAGGGAGGGTGTGGGCAGGTACCACAAGGCTGGGGCCTTGTTGCCCAAGTAAGGGTTTTTCTGCATGACTGTCCCTATTTTGCCCAAAAGGCAACCAAGGACCCTATCACCCAACCTGCCCACAGCCTGGCCCGAGCCAGGATGCTGAGCCCATCTGTCTCCCCACAGGACCTGCCCCGTGCCCTGTGGCTCTGGACGCTGCTGGCCCTGCCCGGGGTCCTGGGCAGTAGTGGCCAGGACAGCCAGGGCTCCAGCACTGTCACCGTGGTCCTGCTGCTGTTGCTTCTGCTGCTGCTGGCCACTGGCCTGGCCCTGGCCTGGCGCCGCCTCAGCCGCGACTCTGGAGGTTACTACCACCCGGCCCGCCTGGGCGCGGCACTGTGGGGCAGCACCCGCCGCTTGCTCTGGGCCAGCCCGCCGGGCCGCTGGCTCCGGGCCCGGGCTGAAGTCGAGTCCACAAACGAAGACCCGGAGAGACAGGAGGATGAGCAGGACATGGAGGATGGCAGCTCTGACGGGGGCCGGGAGGAGGCCGAACCCCAGGGAGAGGGGCAGAGGTGTGGAGAGCAGCTCAGCCCACAGTGTGGCCCAGGGCCTGCGCAGGAAGCGCCAAGTGGTGATGTGGAAGGGGGCCTGGGCCTCAGCTTGCAGGGCCGGGAGGGCTCCGCAGGCAGCGCCGAGGCCCTCCTGAGCGACCTGCATGCCTTTGCAGGCAGCGCAGCCTGGGACGACAGCAGCAGAACCGCGGGGGGCCAAGGCCTCCATGTCACTGCACTGTAGGGGCCAGCCCTGGGATCACACCCTTGTCACTGTGCCTCTGCTTCCCCAGCTGCTATGACTGGACACTGCCTGCCCTGGGCCCCCTTGTCACACACACCCCCACATGGAGAGCCCCAGACTGTCACTCCACCCCCTGGTTTCATCCCCAAGGCTGTGTACCCCCACCTCCTGCAGGAAGGCCACCCATCTGAAATAAAACCCTTCCAGCCCTGCGGTTCTCTGGTCCTGTAGTGACCCTCCTGTCCCTAAGCAGGGGCTCCTCGGGCACGGCCCTGCCTTCACCTGCCCTCAACAGCCGAAGGAAGAGCCAGGGGCTGCCATGATCAGGCACTTTAATTCTGCAAGGGTGCAGCTCGGCCTCGGGAGGCCCCCACCGGCAGCTGGCCCTTCGCACTCATGATTCAGGGGCACAGCCACTCCCGACACAGACACGTGTTCTCACACACTCCCTCCTGTGCCCCGAGACGCTCCCCGGGGCCCACTGCCCTCTTGGCCGCAGGGAGGAACCCCAGCAGCAGTCCTCGCCGTGCCCCGTACTCTAGCGCCCAGGGCGCCCGCGGCCCCTCTTGGACTTCTTGGTCCCTGATGGGGGTCGGATGGGGAGGGGAACAGTGCTTGAGGGCGGTGGCGGTGGTGGCACCAGAGGAGGTAGAGGGGGCTCCATGGGCTCCGGTGGTCCAGGGCTGGGCCGAAACCCCTCAAAGGGTGAGAACTTCAGGGGGCTGCAGGGGAAACCAAGGCACAGTTGGTGCCTACTGGCTCCGGGGCAGGAGGGCCGACGTGCCCACCCAAGCAGCCCCTGCCACAGGGGGTCCCCGTAGTGGATGGGAAGCAGGCTAACGCCAGCTAAGGAACTCGGCCCAGGTGGCCCGGGGGTGGCGGCAGAGCCAGAGCTGGCACCGGCCTCCTGCCCCGGCTGTGGGTGCCCTGAGGTACCTGACGGGGGTCCGGGGGCTGCTGTTGAGGCGCCGAGGGGAGCGCAGCTTGGGCTGGAAGGAGAAGCCCTCCCGGATGCTGTCCAGGACGGAGGGTGCCACGTACGTGAAGCCCTGGGGGTCAGAGGCGGGGCCGGGCAACGCTCAGCATCCAGGGCTCCTCCACCATGACCCCGGCCCGCGTCCCCAGAGCCCTCAGGCCCCCAAACCGCACCAGGAAGGCCTGGTTGGCGCTCTCACTGAGGGCCGTGTCATCTGGACTGTCCACTGGCGTCTGCCGTGTGAAGCGGGGGTCGAACTGGCTCACGTCCTCCTCCGACTGCTGCGGGCAGACCCAGGCAGGGAGAGGTCGGGGGGTGTCCCAGATAGGGGTCCACTACCCACCCCCTGGGCCGGTAGGACCTCCACTCACCAGACAGGGCCTGAAAGGGGGGTCCACACGGCGGGCCAGGAGATCGTCCCAATTAATGTGCCGGAAAAAGGGGTGCCTCTGTGGGTAGAGAGCCCCCAGACATGCCAAGGTTCACCCACTTCAGCTTCCTCAGTAACTCCCTCTGCCCTATGGCCCCACCCGCCCCCTCGGGGTGGCCCTAGACCCACCTGCACATCAGTGGCATCCCCTGGGCCGCCCCCAATCCGCTGGCTGGGATTCCGCTTCAGAAACTGCAAGACAAGGGCAGGGGTGAGGGTCAGGGACAGAGGTGTGCTCGTGTGTCCCCATGTCCCCAGGGGCTGGCTGGGGTTGGGCAAAGAAGGGAGAGGGGGTGGAGAGGCAGGGAGAGAAGGCCTCTGGAGTGTGGGCTCCACCTGCTGACACCCCTGGACTCCCGAGGTTCGATAGCTTCTCCACGAAGCCTTTGCAAAGGCACGCGGTTGCTGGCATCACCCTGGTGCTTCAGTGGGGACCCGACTCTGCAGGCGGGCCTACCCCCACTCCCTGCCCTGACCCCCTTTTCAGTGGAGGAGCAGCTGGCTCATCAGGAAGAGTCTGCGGACTGGCACGCAGACTGAGGACCTGTGGGAGGTCAGGGCCGCTGTGTCAGCACTCGGCCCAAGCTCGAGGTCTGGGTGCCTGAGGCCAGCGTCCTCCATCCCAGAGGCATGCCGTGCGGGCAGGGGTGGCTCTGGCTCCCCACGGCCCAGAGGCACCCGGGACCCTGTGCAGGGCCTGGGAGAAGAGACGGGGGCTCGCCCAAGGGCAGGAGGCACCCACCTTTTTGACGAGGTCCCGGGCGTCCGGGGTGAGGTACGGGGGCAACGCCAGCTTCCCTTTGACGATCTTGTCCATGGTTTTCTTCCGGTTCTCTGCAGTGAAGGGCGGCTGGAGGAGGCGGAGGGTGAGAGGAGCCCCGGGGGCCTCTCGCTGGGCCCTGCCCCTGCCCGGGGAGGGGCCTGCTCCCCCCGCTGCCCCCCCACCCTGCTCCCGTCCCCCAGGGGGCTGGACTTGCCGATCCAGTGAGCATGTCATACATCAGGGCCCCCAGGCTCCACCAGTCCACCGCTCGGTTGTGGCCGCTGCGCATCAGAATCTCAGGGGCCCTGAGGGCCGGGGCAACCGTCAGCGGGGCAAGGCCCTTCCTGGCTGCTCCCCCGGCCCTGGGCCCAGACGGCTGCCCCTTACATGTACTCAATGGTGCCACAGAAGGTGTGGGTGACGGTGCCCTCATGAATCGACTCCTTGCAGAGCCCAAAGTCTGTCAGTTTGATGTGGCCTGCAGGAGAATGTGAGAGGGGCGGTCAGGGACCCGGGCCACTCCCTGGGGCTCCGCAGCCCACCCCGAGGGCCCCAACTGGCAGACACCGCTGCGTGCGCACCCTGGCTGCTGAGCATGATGTTCTCTGGCTTGAGGTCCCGGTAGACGATGCCCTGGGCGTGCAGGTGGCCCAGGGCCAGTGTGATCTCCCCCAGGTAGAAGCTGCGGAGACAGGGCGGGGTGAAGGCCACGGTGGGCCCCTGGCACCCCCAGGAGAGAGGCAGGAAGTAGCACCCACCAGGCCGTGTCTTCCAGGAAGATGCCCTCTCGCTCCAAGTGCGTGAAGAGCTCACCGCCTACGACACACACATGTCAGCGGCTGCGGGCCGGGCCCGAGCTCCTTCGCTCTCCGAGTCTGGGTTTCTTCGTGGGGAGAGTGGGGCTCGAATGCCCGCCCTACCTGCCTCACAGAGCTGCCGTGGGGGTCAATTCAGCAAACATCTACCGACGCCTACTCGGTGCCGGGCCCTGTGCTGGGTGAGGCTGGGGACACGGAGATGAAGAGACCCAGCCATGGCCCTCAGGACGCTCAGGCTGAGAGGAGACAGACACGCCGGACCGGGGCCACAGCCCCGAGAGCTTCACCCGAAACACCTCCCAGAGCAGACAAGGGCCAAATCGACCCCAGTGAGGTGACAGGGAGTCCCCCACCCTGTGGCAGTGGTGGGGCTCAGAGCGATGCTGAGACGGAGCCCAGGGCTTAGAGTGATGGGGCTCTGCTGGGACAGGCAGGCTAGCGGGAAAAGCAGGCCTGGACCACTCCATGGCGAACGAGAGGCCCCAGGGGAGGGCCGGGCCGAGCCAGCCAGGCCCCGTCCAGGCAGTTACGGGGAGCCATGCGTTCTGAGGAAGGGTGTCTGGAATAATGCCGGGTTCTGGTACAAGGCCCCGGGGGCTGGTGGAGGAGATGCCAGGAGAGGGCAGGCCGGAGTTCAGACACAACTGTGCCCCCATCGCCCCCCGAGAGAGAGCAGAGAGGATGGAGGACACGGCAGGGAATGGCTTTGGGACCTGACTGTGTGCAGGACACACAGGAGAGAGGACAGGACACGAAGGGACAGGGGACATGAACAAAACAACCCTTAGACTTCTAACCAAACCCCCACCATTCCCATCCGCCCCAGACATGGGTGAGGGACACATGAGGTGCCGGACAGATGTTTGCTGAATGAATGAGTGATGGGATGGACAGACAGACAGATGGATGGGTGTGGGGGCCCCCTAGCCGCTCGACATACCACACCTCTCAGGCTGCCCCCCGAGTCCCTGGGGCTGCGTTCACCCTGCCCATGCCCCCAGCTGGGCCCCCGAGCATACCACTGAGGCACTCAAGGATAAGGTAGAGTTTGCCGCCGGTCTGGAAGGCATAGGCCAGCTCCACAATGAAGGGATGCTTCACAGACTCCAGAATGTTCCGTTCGGCCCGTGTGTGTGCCGTGTCCTTGGCGTTGCGCACAATTTTGGCCTGGAGAGGCGGGAGCTGGTTAGAAGGTGGGCTCCTGGGGCCCCTCAGTGCCTCCCACCATCCCCTTTCCGCCACCGTCTGTCACTCCACTGTGTTTCTCCACGCCGCCGCTGCCGTCAGCAGCCCTTCCCAGGCACAGGCTCCCCGGCCAGCCCTGCGTGTCTCAGCCTCGACACCCCTGACGTCCTGGGCAGATAACTCCCCAGTGTGGGAGGCAGCCTCCTGCGCTACAGGATGTTCAGCAGCATCCCTGGCCCCCTGCCCCACTGGATGCCACGAGCAGCCCTCTCTGGGCACGACTCCAAAAGGAACACAGGCACTGCCACATGTCCCCTGGGAGGCAAAACTGCCTGTGACTGATAATTACTGCAAAAACAATACACAGTCACGTGCCACATGATGACATTTCGGTCGACAGCGGACGACGCATATGACAGCAGTCCCACAGATGGTAACGGAGGTAAAAATTCCTATCTCCTGATGGCGAGGCGAAGTCCTAGCTCAACACACTCCTCGCCTGTTCGTGGTGGCGCCGGCGCAACCGGACCTGCCGGGCTGCCGGCTGTCCGTGCAAAAGGAGAGCACGTGCGATCACGGAGCGGAGACGGTGCCCGTTCACGGTGACAAACGCCTGCGTTCCTGACGTGTGCGTGTACTACACACGCTGTAGAGTGTCCTCTTTCTACTTACACACGAGTTTGCCGTAACCCGGGGAGACTTCCGGTCAAGACCGGGGCATACGTAAATACACCTTGCCTCCTCGCACAACTACAGAAAAATTACAACTAGACAACAAAACAGTGATCACCCAGCACCAGCAGAAAACAGAGCTGCACGGAAGTCCGACGACCAAGGATTTAAAGAAGCCATGGTCACCCAGATGGGCAGGAGGGGTGGAGACGTGGCGATGCCCGGAGGGGCACGGAGGCGCAGAGAGGTGGAGAGGCGTGGGGACCTGCAGTGGCAGGGAGAGGCGGAGCGGGCGGTCCCACTTCCACGAGTGGTGGATAAACATTGAGAGGAACGCCTCAGGAGCAGGGGTCCCAGCTCCAGACCAGGCCACCCAGCCCGGGGTTCCAGCACCAGGGAGGTAAGTCCCCATACCTTCTGGCGAGAAAACCAGTGGGGGTTGGGGTGGTGGAAGAAACTGCAGTCTCACAGGAGACTCCTCTTAAAGGGCCCAAAATGGACTTAAGACTTAGGCAGACCCACCCTCTCTGGGATTCAGCACCAGGGCAGCAGCTGGAAGGGCACCAGTGGCACACAGGGAGAAAGTGAAGTGACTGGCATCAGGTGAGTGCCAGGGTGCCCTGCCCAGGCGATTACCTAAGGCCCCGCCCCATAAAACCTTCAGGTGCCTTTTCTACCACAGGCCACACGACTAAGATGGGGAGTCACAGCAGCTCCACCTAATACACAGAGACAAACACAGGGAGGCTGCCAAAATGAGGAGACAGAGAAATGATGAAAGAACAGGACAGACTCCTAAAGAAGAACTAAGCGAAATAGAGATAAGCAACCTATCAGATGCGCAGTTCAACACACTGGGTACCGGGACACCCCGGGAATTCACTGGGCACTTCAACAGCATAAAAAAGACCCAGGCAGAAACGAAGGTTACATTAAGTGAAATGAAGAAAAATCTATAGGGAACCAACAGTGGAGGGGATGAAGCTCAGAATCAAATCAATGATTTAGAACAAAAGGAAGAAAAAAGCATTGAATCAGAACAGCAGGAAGAAAAAAGAATTAAAAAACAAAACAAAATGAGGATGGGCTAAGGAGTCTCTGGGACATCTTCAAACGTACCAACATCCAAATCACAGGGGTGCCAGAAGGGGAAGAGGAAGAGCAAGAAATTGAAAACTTATTTGAAAAAATAATGAAAGAAAACTTCCCTAATTTGGTGAAGGAAATAGGCATGCAAATCCAGAAAGCACAGAGTCCCAAAATAGAGGACCACACCAAGACACATCATAATTAAAATGCCAAAGGTTGCCCTGCCTCGTTCAGCTCAGTGGATTGAACACCAGCCTGCAAACCAAAGGGTCTCCAGTTCGATACCCGTCCAGGGCACATGCCTGGGGTGTGCAAGAGGCAACTGCACATTGATGTTTCTCTCCTTCTCTTTCTCCCTCCCTTCCCCTCTCTCTAAAATAAATAAAATCTTTAAAAAAATAAAATGCAAAAGGTTAAAGACAGAGAGAATCTTTTTTTAAGTCAATCTTTACCTTTTTTTTTAAGAGAGAGGAAGAGAAGAAGAGAGAGAGATATTAATGTGTGGTTGCCTCTTGCACTCCCCCTACCGGGGACCCAGCCCCACAACCCAGGAACGTGCCCTGACTGAGAATCGAACCAGCAACCCTTTGATTTACAGGCCAGCACTCAATCCACTGAGACACACCAGCCAGGACAAATGAGAATCTTAAAAGCAGTGAGAGAAAAGCAGAGAGATACCTACAAAGGAGTTCCCATAAGACTGTCAGCTGATTTCTCAAAAGAAATTCTGCAGGCTAGAAGAGACTGCCAACAAGTATTCAAAGTTATGAAAACTGAAGACGGAGGCGTAGGTAGAAACACTGTGCCTCCTCGCACAACCAAAAGAAGGACAACAACAAATTTAAAACAAAAAAGCAACCAGAACTGACAGAAAATCGAACTGTATGGAAGTCTGACAACCAAGGAGTTAAAGAAGAAACATTCAAAAAGACCGGTAGGAGGGGCAGAGTTGGGCAACCAGGTGAAGGACACACAGCGAGGCAGTAGCAGGAGGACCGGGAAAGGTGGCGGCGGCTGGCAGACTGGGTGGACCCACATTCGCGCACAGATAAGCCGGGAGGAACAACTGGGGAGCTCGAGACAGACCACGCAACCCAGGGTCCCAGTGCAGGGAAATAAAGCCTCAAACCTCTGACTGAAAACACCTGTGGGGGTTGCGGCGGCAGCAGGAGAGACTCCCAGCCTCACAGGAGTTCGTTGGAGAGACCCACAAGGTCCTAGAACATACACAAACCAGGAATCAGCACCAGAAGGGCCCAATTTGCTTGTGGGTAGTAGGGGAAGTGACTGAAAACCAGCAGAGAGTGGAGCAAGTGGCGCTCTTCCCTCTTGGATCCTCCCCCGCTCTTCCCTCTTGGATCCTCCCCCAAGTACAATGCAGTGATGTGGGTTGCTCTGCCCTGGTGACCACCTAAGGCTCCGCCCCTTATTACATGACAGGCCCAACAAGACGGAAAAAAAAAAAAAAGACCCAAACGAAGGAATGGATCAAAGCTCCAAAAAAAAAAAAAAAATACAACTAAGGGATGAAGAAATAGCCAACCTATCAGATGCTCACACAATTGGTTGAATGTGGTCCCAAATTAGATGAAAAAATGAAGGCTATGTTAAGTGAAATAAAAGAAAATGTAACCCGTTTGAAAAGCACTCATTGGGCCTCTCACTAATGACCCACTGAGCCGTCAAGAAGGGGCAAAGCAGAAACACCGCTTTTGGGTGAAGTGGAAGCATGTCGTGTTGTTTCGCTTCGATCGGTGGTGTGACAAGGGAAAAAGAAAAAGAAAGGAAAAAAAAAAGAAAATGTACAGGGAACCAACAATGATGGGAAGGAAATCGGGACTCAAATCAATGATTTGGAACAAAAGGAACAAATTAACATTCAACCAGAACAGAATGAAGAAATAAGAATTCAAAAAAAATGAGGAGAGGCTTAGGAACCTCCAGGACAATTTTAAACATTCCAACATCCGAATCATAGCAGTGCCAGAAGGAGAAGAGGAAGAGCAAGAAATTGAAAACTTATTTGAACAAATAATGAAGGAGAACTCCCCCAATCTGGCAAAGGAAATAGACTTCCAGGAAGTCCAGGAATCTCAGAGAGTCCCAAAGAAGTTGAACCCAAAGAGGAATACACCAAGGCACACCATCATTACATTACCCAAGATTAAAGATAAGGAGAGAATCTTAGAAGCAGCAAGAGAAAAGGAGACAGTTACCTACAAAGGAGTTCCCGTAAGACTGTTAGCCAATTTCTCAAAAGAAACCTTACAGGTAAGAAAGGGCTGGAAAGAAGTATTCCAAGTCATGAAAGGCAAGGACCCACATCCAAGATTCCTCTATCCAGCAAAGCTCTCATTTAGGATGGAAGGGCAGATAAAGTGCTTCTCAAATAAGGTCAAGTTAAAGGACTTCATCATTTCCCAGCACTAATTATATGAAATACTAAAGGGATTTATCTAAGAAAAAGAACATAAAAAATATGAACAGTAAAATGACAACAAACTCACAGTTACTAACAACCAAACCTTAAACAAAAATAAAAGCAAACTAAGCAAACAACTAGAACAGGAACAAAATCACAGAAATGGAGATCACATGGAGGGTTATCAGTGGGGGAGTGGGAGGGGGAGAGAGGGGGAAAAAGTACATAGAGTAAGAAGCATAAATGGCAGGTTAAAATAGATAGGGAAGGTTAAGAATAGTATGGGAAATGTAGAAGCCAAAGAACTTATATGTACGACCCATGGAGATGAACTAAAGGGGGGGAATGTGGGTGGGAGGGGTTGTGCAGGGTGGAGGGGAATAATCGGGGGAAATGGGACAACTGTAATAGCATAATCAATTAAATATATTAAAATTTCTTTAAAAACTTATGAAAACCAAGGATGGACAGCCTAGATTACTGTCAAGCTTTCATTTAGAATGGAAGGGCAGATAAAATGCTCCCCAGACAAGGTAAAGGTAAAGGAGTTCATCACCATTAAGCCATTATTATATGAAATGTTAAAGGGAATCATAAGAAAAAGATCAAAACTAAGAACATTAAAATGGTGATAAATTCGCAGCTACCAAAAACTAAATCTAAAAAACAAAGCAAACTAGCAGAACAGAAACAGAATCACAGATACGGAGATCATCTGGAGGGTTGTCAGTGGGAGACGGGAGAGGAAGGTGTGGGGAAAGGTGGTGCAGGGACTAAGCAGCATAATCAGCAGGTACAGAATAGACAGGGGAGGTTAGGAACAGTGTAGGAAATGGAGTAGCCAAAGAACTTATATGCCTGACCCACGGACATGAACTAAGGGGGTGATTGCTAGAGGGAATGGGGTTACAGGGTGGAAGGGGGCAAAGGGGGAAAAATAGGGACAACTGTAATAGTATCATCAATAAAATATATTTTAAAAATAAATGAATAAAAATAAATCCACCGCCTCCCCACCTCCCCCCAAAAAAGCTTGCTGTAAAAAACAGTGCCGTGTTACCCCGGCAGCGCCTCGCGCATCCCGAGTTCACAGCGTATCTGGATCGTATCACTTTCTCCTGTGCTTGATTCTATCTCGCGCTGTTTTGTATGGCCATGTGCTGTCCAGGCTTACACCCCCGGAGCGCTAGGCGCCGCCACACAGCCTCGGTGTGCGGGAGGCTAGACCACCCGGGTTTGGTTAGGGGCCTCTGCGAGGTTCGCACGCACGCCGAAACCGCCCAACAACGCATTGCTCAGAATGTACGCCCTCGCTAAGCAGCACGTGACTGTAATCAGCACAGACAGCAAGCCCGCAAATGCCCAAGACGGGGACCGTCTCCTCCATCATGCTCACTGCTGTCTTCCCAAAACCCAGCGCAGTGCACCTGGAACGGCGGCCACTCGGTGAAGATTCGCTGGCTGAACGGATGACTCACCTTCCTCAGGACTTTCATGGCATAAATTTTGCCCAAGTTGGTGCCCTGCACCTTTCGCACCTGGAACACCTGCAGGGCAGGGAAGACCGGATCAACTTCCCTCTCCACACCCTGTCTTTGAAAGGCCCCCACCCTGACACTTGGGACCCAGAGGCTGACATCCACCCAAGGGTGGGGCAGGAAAGATCTCCAGTCTGACTTTGAGAGGACTTGCCCTTCCCTCCTTAATGCTTCTGTCTCTGAGTTCTGTCCGGGGCTCTCCTGATTGACAAGTCTGTTTGTTTGGAGAAGCCTTTGCCAGGAGGCTAGCGAGGAAGGAGGCGGGGCCCCTACCTTGCCATAGCCCCCCTTGCCCAGCACACGCAGCAGCTCAAAGCAGTGGGGCCCGATGCGCTCAGGGCCAGGGTTCACACTGGTCTCGGTCAGCTCCACCTCCTCATAGTGTCCCACGGGCCTGTGGACACAGGAAGTCGATGGGGGCAAGGCTCCATCCCCCCCAGTTCCCTTCCCCAGCCCATTGCTCCTCCCCCATCACGACCCTCACTCACTCCAGGCCAGCCGCCCTCGACTCGGCAAGGGGACACACGTCCTGTGAGAAACCGAGGGGTAAGAGGCAAGGGAGGTACCAGGATCCCTCCCCCACAAGCTGGGCTGCCTGGCTCCGGAGAAGAGAGGGTCAGGAATGGGAGCTGGCAGGTGATGCGCCAGGACTGGGGGGAGAGGACGAGGGCAGAAAAGGGAGAATCAGGGGAAAGGCTAGGGTCCTGGCCGGCGGGTCGGGGTGAGGGTAGGGTGGGAGCTTACTGGGGGCCGGGATCTGAGGGAGAAGGGGTCTGCAAGAGCCGGCCTACTCTGGGTGGGGGAAGCTGAGGCGATCGGCTCCGGGATCGGGCCCCGCCCGGGCGGACCACTCACCGCAGGGAACTCTGGCTCGCCCTCGCCCTCGCTGTCTTCCTCCGTCTCCAGATCCAGGTCAAAAACGGCCGCCATGGAGGCGCCGGCCCCGCAAGCCCCTCCGCGGGTGCCTGGCCGGGCTGTGACTGAAAGCCCGGGTAGGGGCTCAACGTTATCACTCTGAGACGGCGGCGGCGCGCGCCGATTACGCAAGAGGCGTCGCCCGCTCTGGAGCCGGCCGCTTAGACTTGCGAGGAATATGGCGTCCGTCGCAAGGCTTCTCGGGAATTGTAGTTTCCGGGTGCCCGGGTGCCAAAACCTATATGGGTCTGTCTTTGAAACTCTCAAGTCCTCAGAGCACCGCTCCCAGGGAGCGGCACCGGACAGCCGCAGCCTGGAAAGCTACCACCTTGGCTCTTGGAGAGAGTCAGAGTTTGACAGGTGCGCAGTCGGCTGCATCAGCCTCTCCCAGTCTGCCTCCGAGGTACCTGCCGGTCAGAGCATTACTGGATGACTGTTCCCTGCCCAGCTTACCTCCGGGCTTTCTTGTTAGGTTCCTGCCAGAAAGGATTTGGTTCTTACTAATCCACTTGTAAGTGTGGGTTTATGTTGGAATTTGCTCCGTGGCCAATTTAAGCACATTTAGTAATCTGGCTGCCTGGTACAGAATAGGTGCTTAATACAAGTGTTAAAGAAGCCCTGGCTGGTGTGGATCAGTGGACTGAGTGCCGGCCTGCGACCCAAAGGGTCGCCGGTTTGTTTCCCACTCAGGGCACACGCCTGGTTGTGGGCCAGGTCCCCAGATGGGGGCGCACGAGAGGCAAACACACACTGATATTTCTTCCTTCCTCCTTTCCCTCTCTCTAAAAATAAATTTCAAACAAAACTTTGTTCAAAGAATGAATGGAGATTTGGCCATGGATTCTCGTTGGATGGGGCTCTGAAGGGCTGAATCTGGGCCAGATGAGGCGTTGGATAAGTAGATACAAATTCAGATGGACAGATCTCAGGGGTCTCCAGGCTGGAGGAAGGTTATCTGTTATGTGGCCCTCTGGTTGTAATTCCACCCTCAGGAGACCCTCAGGTTTGAGGCCTGGTGGGGGTGCCCCCAGCAGGCTCCCACCGGTCACCCCAAAGGCCTGGCCAGTGCGGCAGTTATCCTTAGCCCCAGATGCCACGGGTATCCCCTAGCCACCCCTCCCTCCTCCCTTCCCCAACCGCATCTAGCTGAGCCTGAGAGGTGTTGTCCAAAGTGCAAGAACCTGTCCCAGATGCTGGACATTCCAGTAGTCCTTAAGCCTTTATTTGGGGAGGGATGCTCGTGGAGCAGGAGTTCTTAAAGCAGACTCCCCTGAGTTAGGAAGGGAGCGCAGACTCCCCTCCGCCAGTGCTGGTTAGGTGTACACAGAGGCCAACGCATCTAAGCTCGGTGCAGAAGATGCCTGGTGCATGAGAAGGGACTGTTCACATGTGTCAGGGCCACTTTATGAATGAGGGCAAGGAGGTCGCAAGGCCTAGAAACTAAGTGGGCACATAAGACTTAGTAAAAGCAGGACCCTGGGCCCTGCATCTTTTCCCTCGTCATTCCATCCACTCCATCACGACCTCAGGCCGAGGTTTCCCCGCTGGGAGCACATTTCCTCATCTGCAGAATGAGGCCATCGTGTCTGCCCGGAGGGAAGATGGTAACTGCTGACCCCAGGCCACCTGCCTCTGCTGCGCAGGTCACGAGAGGCAGGTGTGACACTGCCAGAAGTTGTCGGCAGACTCTAGAACTGCCCTGGAATTTGTTAAAGGAGGTGGTGGGAATCAGAGGATGGGGGTTTAGTCTCAGGTGTTCTTGGAATGTGTCCAAGGCCAGGGCCTGCCAGGTTCTGTCCCGTGGATGGGAGGAAGAGAGAGAAGCTTGGGGGGTGAGGAGGATGGGCTAGGTTTGGGCCCACCTGCACCTCCCTGCAGGTGGGGCAGGGTGTGGGTAGGTGTGCGTATGTGCGGCTGTTGTCGCTTCTCCTTGGCCAGAGTCCTGGGACAGCTGAGGGCTGGACTGGAACTTTTGGGAGGGCCCCACGGCGCCCCAGTTACTTTTTTGGTGGCCCTTAAGCCCAGGAGGCCTGGTGTCAAAACGGCCCTGCCATCCTGAAGGGACCCACGGCCTGAGGCCAGCGCTGGGGAAGGGCTGTCTGTGGGGAGGAGAGGCAGGGAGAGTATCAGGAAGCAGACGGCACCATAGCGCCACCTCCAGTATTTTCTCCTGCGCCCCTGCCCCAGTTCTATTTGAAGTGGGACAGGAAATGAGCCACGGGGTAGTGGGGCCCATCGATGCCCAGGCCCTGGCAGAGACCCAGCAGACGCAGGCGGGCCTCGGCCAGGCTGGGCCCGGCACAGGCCACGCTGCAGAAGGGCTCCTCATACTCGCCGGGCCCCCGGACCTCCTCCAAAGATGCAAACTGATTGAAACGCAGCAGGCCCTGCTCATGAAGAGCCTGCAGAGCCTCTTGGCTGGCCGTGGAACTCAGCACCTGCAGGTGCTGGGACACCAGGCCAGTGACACCCACCAGGTGGCCGCTGGCCCGTGGGTGGGTGGGCAAGGCGGGCCGCAGGCCGCAGGCCACCATAGCAGCAGCCAGCAGCAGGTCCACGCCGTAGAGCTCCAGGATCCAGTCTCGCAGGTAGAAGCCGCCCATGCGGGGGTTGATCTCGACGAGCCGAGGCCCAGTCCTGGTCAGCTTGAGCTCCACATTGAAGACGCCTTCCAGCAGCCCACAGCCCAGGCAACAGCGGAAGGCCGCCTGCACCAGCTGCGCCTCCTGCTCCGGAGCCAGCCCGGTGGGCATGCAGGCTGCTGTCTCAGTGAAGCCAGGCAGCCGTGTGGGGCCGTTGTCCGACACAAAGGCAGCAAGCAGTCTCCCACCGAACAACACCAGGTCCACATCGTGCTCTGTGCCCTCAATGAACTCCATCAGCAGCATGGAGTTGCCCCAGCCCAGCCCAATGCCAGGGTGATCTGCCTCACCCTGCAGGTCGTGGGCAATCTTGGAAAAGTGCTGGTGGCACTGTGGTGCATCCTCTACCAGCCGCACGCCCACCGCGCCTGCTCCGAACTCCAGCTTCATGACACCTGGCAGGGGCACCTGCTGGACAGCCCTCTCCACGTCGGCCTCACTCTCCAGGGGGCAGCAAGGCACAGCATGGAGGGAGGGTGCAGGCCAGGGAGGGCCCTGGCAGCGCAACAGATGCAGTTGGGTGCGGCTCTTCTGCTTTGCCAGGCGCATGGCAGCTGGGGGGCTGCAGGGCAGACCCAGCTCCTGGCAGAGCAAGGCTGTGAGCACCAGGCAGTCGTCCCAGTAGGAGAAGCAGCCGTCTAGCTGCAGCCCGCGCGCCCGCACCAGCTCCGCCAGCAGCTGTGCATTCTCCTCATCCCTCTGGTGCTCCGTCACATCGAAGTGGATGAAGGTCTGCACCAGCTGGGCTGCAAAGTGGTTGGGGTCCGACTCCACCAGGTGCAGCTGCAGATACCACAGGAGGGCGACAGGCCAGATGAGCCTGTGCCGGGCACTAGGGGGACAGGTTGGGGCCTAAAAGGTGGTCTTGGCCCTCAGGGGAGATGGGGCCACCAACATCAGGTGCTCAAAAAATATTTGTTGATTACTGAGGAAATGGAAGGTGCAGAGGTGGGACACTCAGCCCAGCCTGGAGGGGAGAGCAGGCATTCTAGAGGAGCCAGTGCTTAAGCTGGGAGCTGAATGCGAGGCAGCCAGAGGAAAGCTGGAAAGGAGGAAGAAGGGGAGGGCAAGGGCGAGGAGAACAAGTGGGCCCATTCCCACAGGCAGCCTCACTCTGGCCAGGGCCTGTAGGGAAACCACCAGTTTCGGGGCTCGGGACAGGTGGTCTGGTTGGTGTCTTTGGGCATTATGCTCTTGGTCATCATTTATCCAATGTGTCCTGACAAGTGGGAGGTGCCCACAGAAGAATCGAGGGGGGCCCCCCACCTCCAAAGCTCACTGCCCACTGGGGGAGCAGACACAAAACAGCTGGTACCAAGGGCAGAGGCAGCCCCTGGAGGGGGCGGGGAGGGTGGCATTGTAACCCTTGGCAGTGTGAGTAGACAGTCCAGGGGAACGCAGTGTAAGGCAGGAGGCGAAGAAGCACAGGAATGGCTGGAGGGGAGGGTTGCCGAGGGGTGTTGTACTGTGGGGGAGGGCAGAGGAGGCCACTGTGGTAGGTTGGGGCCAGAAAAGGCCTGGACCTTCGGCCCCCGTTTTCTTAGCTGTTCAATGGGGATAACAATGTCCAGTGGGCCTGCGTGGCCCCAGATTCTGTAACAAGCCCACTGCTGTGAGTGTGATTCTGGATTTGTACGCTGCTCCCCAGCATACTCCTCGCGCGCTCAGGAATTCAACCTCAAAGGAAGCGCCTGACCTTTCTGCAGCACAGGGCCAGCCAGGCTCCTTAGCCTGGCATTCAGAGCCCAGCTTCTGGCACTAACCCTGAAGGCCGTCCCCGCTCCTCCAGGCTGTCCACCCTGAGCTCCGCTTAAATCTGACCAGGACAGAACTGGGCTACTGGCCCAGTTTTAACTTCTAACCTGGGCCAGGTGGCGGCCCCCCAGCAGACCCCGCCCCTAGTGGCGTTGGTCCCGCCCCCAAACCCGCCCCACCCCTGCCTAGGCCCCGCCCCCGCCATTCAGACCGGTCCCCGAGCCTGGCTCCGCCCGCGCCCCGTCCACCTTGAGCCCGTAGTCCCGCGCCGCCTCCCACACGAACTTCTTGCTGACACCGCCCGCGCCGACCACCAGCAGGTGCTTTCCCTCCATGAGGCAGCGCGCCGAACGCCGCAGCATGGTCTCCACGAGCGGCGCGGCGGCCGCCGCCTCCTCGGTGGCGGACCTCGAGCGCGGGGCAGCCCAGAGCCCCTCGAGCGCGCCGCACGCCTCCAGGCACAGGCCGCTGTTCAGCTCCAGGGCCACCGGGATCAGCGCGCCACCCGCCACCGTCAGCGCGAAGTCCACGCCTGGGCCGGGCAGGGGCGTGGGGTCAGCGCGGACCACCTCGGGCCTTGCTCCAGCCACCCTTGCCCCCCTCCCGCCCCACCCCAGCCTCAGGCCCCGACTGCCCGCACTCACCGAGGAAGTCCGTGCCGGCCAGACGCCCGCCGCGCTGCTGGACGCTCAGACCGGCCTCCAGGGCCAGCACGGCAGCCAGAGCAGCCTCAGCCGCCTCCTTGACGCGCCGCCGGAAGACCGCCACCTGGGCCTCCTCGCCCAGGCCGCACTGAGCCAGCACCACCTCCAACGTCCGCGGCAAAGAATTCTGGTGCCGCAGAGGCCGGTCCCCACGACCCGCGGCGCACACCACCTGGGCAGGGTGTGGCTCAGAGGACAGGCGGCCCAGGAGTCCTCCCAGAACCACCCCACCGGTGCACACACACCTCCCCCTGTGCCAAGATCCAGGCCAGACCCCTTTGGACATTCTTGAAGCCCTGTTCTCCAACGTGACTTACACTGCACACCACCTCCGCTGCCACTGCCCATCTGGTCCCTAGACCCCCAGGGCATTCCACCCAGGTTTCCAGGCCCAGCTGGAGTCTCTGCTTCCAGAGGGCCCCAGGCACACTGGCTCCTAGCTCCTGCAGCCCCGCAGGCCTGTGCTACCCTGGTGTGCCCCAGCCCAGGGACACGCTGCAGACAGGACTGAGTCTCTCCGTCTCAGCTTGGCCCAGAGCTGCACACCCAGGAGGGTCCCCAGGCCTTCCTGAGCTCCCTAGCTTGCAGGCTCCTCCTGAAGAGCTCTAGGCACTGGGAGTTTACCAGCGCCCCTGGGTCAGCCTGCTCTGCGGGCAAGAGCTCCCTGGGAAGAGATTTCAGCCTGAGCTGTAGCCCCAATGTGGGGAGGGATGCGGGAGGGGTCCAGGAGGGGTGGAGGGGAGGGAAAAAGTGTCAGACCCGGGAGTACCCCCAGAGGCAACCAGGATCCCCCTTCCAAGATGTCCGCACTCACCTTGCTCAACAGGGGCCTGTCACCCTGTGTCCGGCACACCACAGCGCAGATCCGAACAGCCAGCGCAGGGCCAGTGGGAGCGTTGCCTGGGGGAAGGCCAGGGAGGCCTGAGCCCAGCACAGAGCAGCCGGGTGGCCAAGCCAAGCCCCCACCCCCGCTGACCCAGGGGGCCCTCACCTAGGACAGGCAGCCGGGCAGGTGGGCACACGGCCTCCACTAAGACGCTCTCCTCCTCCTCCAGTTTCTCCAGCAGCACCAGCACTGTGTCCACCACTGCGCCCACCTCTGCTCGGGGGTGCAGGCGCAGTGCCTGCTGCCCTCGCCAGCGCCAGCTGCTGAGCTTGACGGCCACCTGCAACCACAGGAAGGGGAAGGGGCTTCCTCGCCACCCCATGTAACTGCAGGATGAGACGTCATGCCACAGGAGCCAAGAGAGATGGGCACCAAATTGGGGTGAACTTCCCAGCAGGACTTGGTAACCATTGCGTGGGTCCCGTCCTGCTGGCGTGTGCACAGACCTCGGGGGCAGGAGCCATTACCTGCAGGGCATCACCCAGGACCGCAGAGCACAGGAAGGCCCCGACTTCCTCCTTCACCAGTGTCTCTTGGCCCTCTTTGCCGCTCAGCTCCACCAGCCGTAGCCCCGGGCTGGCATTCCCTCCTTGAAGCAGTGTGGGTGGCTTGTAGGTGAAAGCCAGGGTAGCTGGCACAGCCACACCACCCTGTTGGGCCAGTAATTGTCTCGTCAGCAGCCGGTCCTCCAGCAGCCTAGCCAGCTCTGCGGACGCTCCTGTAGGGCAGGTGAGGTCACGAGCAAGCTCCGCTGCTTCCTGACCCAGGCCAGGCCTGGGTCCCAGGCCCGCCAGGAAGTAGGTGGCTCGGCGCTGGGGCACAAAGTCATCCAGGAATGTCAGGCCCCCTGGGTGGAAGCTCACTGCCTTGGAGACCAGCAGGGCTGCCTCTCCTGGCTGCCCTGTTGCTGGCACCTTGGTCAGCCAAGCAGGGGACAGGCAAAGAAGCATGTTTCCTGTGGGAAGAGCAGGGAGGGTTGCTGGCCAGGAAAGGCTTTGTGTCCCCGTGCCTCCACGTCCAGCCCGGGTCCCTGGGTAGCGGGGGTTGGGGGGCAGCTGCTCCCAGAACCCACCCCTACTTAGAGCATGGCAGCTGGTCCCCTGGAACACAGGCCGTTGCCAGGGTCGGTGGTTATTTTGGGATGAGGCTGGGCCAGGGCAGGGCTGCCGTTTCTGTGGAAGGGGGTGGGGAACTTGGGCACACACTCACCAGGACTCTGGACACCGCCCTCCAGCAGCACAGGCAGAAAGGTGCTGGGGGAGCCCAGAATGCACAAGGTCACCTCTGCCCCGGGGCAGCCTGGGGACAGAGACACCGCCAAGCTCACGGGGGGGGCTCCCCTGTTGTCTTTCTGCCCGCCTTCCCCTACCCCCGAGGTCCTTCTGGGCATGGGCAAGAAGTGCGAAGGGACAGAGGGGAAGCCGGGGAGGGTAGAGGAAGGCGCTGCCTGCCCAGCCCTGCCCTGCGAGGCTAGCACCCTTCTCTCTGCAGCCGGTTTAGAAGGCACTGGAGGCCTGGTGACCAGAGACTGGGGTTCTAGCCTGGCACTCACTGACTTTCTGTGGGACCCCTGGCCCCTGTGCAGTGGGAGGCCCTCCTCCCAGTGTCTGCACCTCGGCGTCCTGGTCTGTACAACGCAGCCGAGGCTGTAATTCCTCGTATACTCTAGATCTTTGGTGGCCACCTGGCATGTAAAATGGGAAAAGCAGAGGAGAGGCTTGGGTCCCAACTGCTGGCTGCCTCTACAGCAGCTCCCCAGTCACTTCTTCAGAAGCTCTGGCTCTGCAGAACGAGGGTTGCAAATTCCAGGGCTGGATCTCCTGGGGGTGGAGGGGAGCCTTGACCTCTGACGACTGGAGCCACAGGCAATGCCCGCCCGCCCACAGGTGACTGGCCCACCTGGCTCTAGACCTAGCCAGAGTCTGGGGGAGGGGTTGTGGGCACCTCCCTCAGCCCAGGGGTCCCCCCTTCCATGGAGCCCTCGGGCACCTGTTCGGGGCACCTGGCTGCGGTCCTGGGTCTCCGGAAGGCCAGCTTGCTGCAGACAGCTCTGCAGGAGGCTGTAGTAGTAGGCAGTCCAGGCCCGGGCCTCCGCCCCTTCGGGGGAGCCCTTGCAGTCCAGGCCCACATCAAGGCGCCAGGAGCCGGGGAAGTAGTCTGGAGGTGGCAGGCCGGAGCCTCCTCCCCATGGGCCCTCCTCATCCTCCAGGGGCTTGGAGCCCAGGGGGCAGTCCCACTTGGGACCCAGCGGATCCAAGGAGAGCTGGGGGGATGGGGTGGGGCACAAGCAGTAGGTGTTGGGCAGGGTGGTGAGGGGGCACATTAGGTCGCCCAAGAGAACAAGTGCCCACTCTCCTAGCCTGGGGTTTTGCCGGGGGCAGACCCTGTCCCGAGAACCAGGAGAAGGTGAGGTTGGGTTGGGGAGTGAAGACCAGGAACGTGGAGGTGGTGGTGCTGTGCGGGCTGTGCCTGCAGGGCCCCGTTGGGGAGGGGGTGCTGCAGGCTGGACCACTGCCACCACCACCCCCCCGCCCACCGCCCACGCCAGGGTCTGCCCTAGCTCGGTTCCTGGGGGCAGAGGTTTCTGTGTGTTTTGTTCTCCAAGGCAGGCCTGGCACCCACGATGGGGCCTGGCACCTGCGGCTGCTCCGGGACTGTTCGCTGAGAGGAGAGCGGTCGGACAGGGTGAGCGGCGGTCACTCTCGGGCCGCGGCTCGTCTCCCTCCGCGCCCTGTGAGCACCTACCCTTGGGGCTCCTGCCGAGACCTGAGTGTGTCGGAGAATCTGCTCCTTGTCAGCGGCAGGTTGGCCTCGAAGGCCTGTTGTGTGCCCAGCTCCGTGCTAGGCGTTGGCAGGGGAGAAGCTGAAACCCTTTTTTTCGGATGTTCTGAGTCATGGAAATGCTTTCTTTGGGTGCACTTTATATTCCTAACCCTCTCTGCACCTGGCCGCCGCCCCGGTGGGGCTGCTCAGAGGCCTCGTGTGAAGACAGGCGGGCCTCTCTGGCAGGGGACCAGCTGGGCCATGCTAGACAGGTCATGAGGTTTCTGTGGGCCTTGTGGGTGCTGGCTGCCGCGTGTCCCACCCTTGGGTGCTAATGAACCTTGGACCAAAAGCATCACCTCGGTGCTGGAGGGATGGCATACTGCACTCAGCCGGGAGGGCAGAGGGCCGGACCTGGGCTTGAATCCCAGCTCACCAGGGCCAAACTCGGTGCCTTGGGGCCCTCCCCTAGAAAGCGAGCGCCCTGAGAACCCAGACTGGGTTCATTGCCAGGACCCCAAACCTAGAATGGCGCCAAGTACATAGCACGTGCCCCAAAAACCCTGAGGAATAAGTGAATGCCGAAGGAGACCAACAGTGCCCGCCTGGCAGCGGATGGGGTGAGACGCGCAGAAGCTCCCTCTCTGGCCCCACAAGACACGGAATGGGGAGGAGCCGGGGCGGGGGAGGGCGCCTGCCGCTGGCTATGCACGCAGGGCAGCCGAGGTTAGGCTAAGCTTCTGCGTGCCGGAGGCGGCCCTCTGGGCATGTCCCCCTGTCTCTGGTGGGGACTGGGACACTTTGGGAGAGAGACCAGAGGAAACTCACCATCTTACAGGTGGAGAGAGGCTGAGAGCCCGACGGCAGAGGTGGAGGGAGAGACAGAAGAGGGCGTCAGGGCAGCCCGGTCTCCGCCCCACTGCCCAGCCCCTCAGACTTCGGGGTGGGGAGGTGGACGAGCAGCGAGTCTCTGCTGTCGGAGCAAAGAAGTGCCCGAGGCTGCCCCGCCCCGCCCCCACCCCAAGGAGGCGGAGAGATTTCTGCTGCCGGGACTCCTGAGCCTTGCAACCATGGTGGTCCCGCCCCTTTACTCCCGCCCTCCCGAGCTTGCCCCAGCCCTGCAGTACTGGGGCTCTAGGCACTCAGCCCATCCAACGACAGAAAGGTTTAGGGGTAGAGACCCTGCGTGGGTATGTGTGGGCGAGTAGTGTCGTGGGTCCCGGGCGCTCAAAGGTCCCCGTGCTCGCGGCCCCTGCCCGGGTAGCTCCCCTCCCTGGCTTTCCCCGGGGCGTGGGCAGGAGCCGGGGTACCTGTCGGGTGACAGAGGCTCAGCGGGGCTCGGTGGGTGGCAGGGATCGGGCGGGGGCTTGGCGAGAGCAGGGTGGTGACACAATGCCGGGCTGAGACAGCACCGCTTTATATAGAAGCGCCTGGGGCATGCCCAGTGCCGGGCAAGGGCGGCGCGGGGGCCCTGGGGCCGCACCGGCTGCCAGAGGACACGCCCCGCCCCTCCCGCCCAAACCCTCCACCCACGTCAGGAAATCTGGGGTCCCGAAGGAGGCAGGGCGGACCAGGAGGGCCAGGGAGAGACAGAGGGACAGATGAGATCCTCAGAGATACAGACTGTCGAACAGAGAACCAAGTACCATTGGACCTGACCACCAGAGAGGGTCACAGACATAGGGCTGTGGTAAGGAACAGACAGACGTGAGGACAGAGACAGCCAACGTCCCACGATTGGAGAGATGGAAAGAGGACAGGGGGTGAGGGGAAGGGCGAGCAAGCCCACAGGGACTGCTACCAGGGCTGGCCCTTGGGGGTGGGGTGGCCAGGAGAGCCCTGGGGCACACTGTCCAGAGCTCTGTCCCCGGCTGGTGTTCTGAGCCCCCAAGCACGCCCAGCTCACCACCGTCTGTCCCCGCTATGGGGCAGACTCTCTGGAAAGACCCCCTTGGCCAGGTGTCCCTGTGGGTCCTTGGCTCGCTTCCCCCAGCCCCCACCACAATAGTGACCACTGAGTAAGATGCCCCAACAAGGGCGGTCCCAGTTCCCTGGGGACACCCTCTGGCCTACAGGGGTGGAGAGGGAATGGGTGGCCAGTGGGCCTGAGCACCGGGGGGGGCCCGTCTACAGGCACTGCCCTGCCCACCAACACCCAGGTTGGGGGGGTGCCCGTGGTGTCCCCGGACACACCCCCTCACACCCCATCGCACCCCCAGAAGCTCACCCCCAGGAGATTTGGCTCACAGCCACTCATTCACCCCAAGAAACACACCCAGAGATGGGTACCCTCTACTCAAGCCCGAGTGTGTCACACTGGTGGGTTCCACCCCTAGTTCTAGCATGGGACCAGGGAACCCCACTTTCCGGTTTGAACCTCACTTTCCCGCTGCCTGGAATGGGGCTGGTTCCCACCTCTCAGGGCTGTAAGTACTGCCACCTGCTGGTGCCCAGCACAGATGGGCTGCCGTTACAGTTCTGCCCCCTCATGCCCCCAAACTGACCCCATCTCCCTGGAGACCCCCTAGCTGTCCCTGGCTGGGCTGGGGTGGGGGGGAGTACTGAGGGGCTTGTGGCACTTGCAGGGACAGAGGTGGCAGTTTGGGGTCCTTTCTGCAACTGCACACAGGGCAGTCTGTGAGGACCCACCCCTGGAGGGACACGGAGGGGAGAAGTGACTTATGCAGGTCCCCCAGGCCCACCCGCATTCCGAGCACAGCTTTCCAGGACTGGCTGCTGGGGATCTGCCAGCCCCAGGTCCCAGGCTGCTGGGATGAGAGGCAGCCACCCTAGAAGGTCCTTTCTGTCCCAGTGTGGGAGCAGGGCACGAAGTCATCAAAGGGCGTGGGCTTTGACACTTAGCACGCGCTGAAAACCAGAATTCAGCTGAGTAGATGTTAGAGATCTCACTGGCGCCATTCCGTGATTCGTGCACGGAGCAGCATCCAGTCTCGCATGGAGGAAGGGGCTCCCAGGCGCTGTGAGCAATAAAGGACTTGATGGACAGAGGGGCGGGAACAAGGGAGTAGCTATGCAAAAGAAAAAAAAAAGCAGCTTGTTAGTGCAAGGTTGGTTACTGCATGTTTTTTTTTAAGATTATATTTATTTTTAGACAGAGAGGAAGGGAGGGGGGAAAACATCTGTGTGTTTACCTCTTATGTGCTCCCTACTGGGGACCTGGCCCACAACCCAGGCATGTGCCCTGACTGGGAATCGAACCCTCACCCCTCTGGTTTGCAGGCCAGCACACGACCCACTGAGCCACACTGGCCAGGGTAGTTACTACATGTCTTTAGCGGATGGCAGGGGTCTAATGAATGCTGACCCGGTGATTCCTGTCTGATGGGTTTATGATCCCATTTCTGGGAGAGCTGCAGCTGTCAGTACGACATGGCTGCTGTTGTCTTGTTTTTAACTCAAGCTCGCCTCAGGCGGGGACCACAGTGCACCCTCTAGTGTAGACCTGGCTGGGCGAGGAGTGTCAGGACGTGCACGCTCAGTGGCAGTGATAGCAAGCGTTTCTTTTTCTTTTTTAATGTTTTATTATATTTTTATGCTCCCTGAGGACATTTTATTCGAGGACATTTTTTTCCTTGCTTTTAGAGATGAAGGAGAGAGAGAAACATCAATGTGAGAGGGAAGCATCAATTGGTTGCCTTGCACACACCCCTGGACCAGGGATCCTAGGCACCCAGGTGGGGGATTGAACTCACAACCTAGGTATATGCCCTGACCAGGAGTAGAACCCGTAACCCTTCAGCTACAGGATGGCACTCCAAACAACTGAGCCACATCGTTCTGGGTAGCAAGTGGTTCTGGATCTTGTCCCAGGTGCTGTGGGGAGGGCCTCATGTGCCACGTCTCACTTAACCTAGTGAGGTGACAGTCACGATTCTCTGCCTCTCACAGATGAAGACACTGAAGCTCAGAGAGGTTGCATCACTTGCCCAAGGTCACACAGCTGGTGAGTGGCAGAGCTGGGCTCTTCCCTCTGCCACCGTGCATGCAAACGTGCCCGGAGAGCAGCGTGGTTCTGAGCCCCACCCCAAGACCACCCTAGCTAGGCGCTGGCCGTGATGGTGTTTGCCTTGCGGGTGCTGTGAGGAAATCAGAGTGGAGCAATGGCAGCTCAGGCCGGGGCTCTGGGGTTTGGGGCAAGCAGGCTGGCAGGGCAGGGTAGTCCTGCTCCGTCCTGGCCAGGAGCTCTTGCAGGGCACCGGAGGAGGGGCTGAGTCGGGTGGGGTGGGGTGAGGAGACTCACCCCATGGCTGGGCTGCTGCCCAGCTCCACTGGGAACTCACCACAGTAATGAGGGTGAGAGCACTCTGGGTCTGGAGTGAGAGCAATTATTATCCCATTGTCTGTGGGAGGAAACTGAGGCTCAGAGAGAGTGAGAAGGCCTTTCCCATGCAGACTTTGCAAAGAGTCCACAGCTGATTTCTAAGTGCCTGGGACAGTGTGGGGATGAGGGAACCTCTGCAGTGGGTGGCAGATGGAGACCATGCCCCCCACCCCGTCTCCTAGGCTGACCTTGGCCGATGAACACAGCTGGCTGCCATCCGAGCTTCGGTCCCCCCAGGCTGAGTGCTTGCGGGCGCACGGCTGGCCTTCTTTGAGCCCCTTTCCCGAGAGTTTTGCAGGGAGCTGGCCTGCCAGGTCCACCTGGTGTGCCTGCACAGGTTGCTGGCTGCACAAAGGTGCCCGGCTGAGCGGTCACTTCCCTCTGCCCGGCAGGGCTGCACGCGCCCAGCGGAGAGGCGTCTCTGTCCGATCAGGTGCTGCAGGGGCTCGTGCAGCCCCGTGGGCACAGCTCACTGGAGGGAGCTGATCTGGCCTCGTGCCTTGGCTCCGTCTCCCCGTGTGGACGGACTGCTAAGAGCACCTGTTCAGAAAATCCTTCCCTGAGTAGGACGGGCAGTGACTCAGCCCCACCTGGAGGGGCCCTGCTGGAGACCACCTGCCCCTAGGGTCTCCATCCCAAGGGACCCGCTGCCACGGTGGCCCACCTCCCAGCCTCCTGCTGGGCGCCTGGGCCTGGCCGAGGCTGTGCCTATCCTGGTCTCTGGCGCTCCCAGAAGAAGAGCCGAGCCCATGGAGGGCCAGGAGTTTGGGGGGATTCCAGGGGCAAATCCCCCAACCCCACCCGCTATCGAGCCTGAGAGCCCACTAGCCGCCCAGCTCTAAGGCTGAGGCATGGCCCAGAAGGCACCAGGCCCTGCACTCCAGCCAGCTCCGGCCTCTCTGTGACTTTGGGTGCGGTACTCAGCCTGCCAGACTCTCCATGTCTGCCTCTGTCTACTGAAGCTGTCAGTCCCACCTGCAGAGAGAGGGCGTGGGGAGGGGTCTGAGGAAAGGGGCTGTGACCTGCAGGCAAGTGGGCTATTATTAATGCAGCCTCCCTGGTGGGGCGGGCTCTCGATGCTCTTGTAACTCAGGTGGCCCAGCGGCTGCTCCACACTCAGAGGGGCTGGGACCCAGGCTGGGGAAGGCTGTGGGAGGGAGAGAGAGCAGGAGAGAGGGCACCCCCAGAGGGGCAGACTGAGGTGGGTGCCCAGTGGTAGGGGGCAGGTTCATGGCTGCTAGTGTGGGGGTAGGGGTAAACCTGGGGTCTTCCGTGGGCCGTGCAGCCTTGGCCAAGTTCCCTTCCCTGGAGCCTCAGTGCCCCCAGGAAACTACGGATCTGGGTTTGGACCTCTGCGAGGCCTCCTCCAGGCTCTGTGGGAGGAAGATGCTCGGCCCTGGACCCAGGGCCCCGCCAGGCACAGGGTCAGTAGCACACAAGCCTGGGTGTGGGGAGCTCATTCCCACAGCCTGCAGCCCTGTCCTTAGAACACTCTGATGGGTGGCCGGTGGCCGTGCTGATGTTCGTGCTGATGGGACGGGCCGGCAGACTCCTCAACCAATTAAGCTGGACTCCAGATGCTTTCTCTCCCGAGTCCTGCCATGCCCCCCCATCCTCCATGGGGATGGCACCCAGGGCGGGTGGCAGGGCGGGCACGGGCACCCAGTGAAGCGAGCGTGTGCTGGAACCAGGCCTGTCGTCCTGGCGATGGCTCGTGTCCCAGGCACCCACGGGGGCAATTAGTGAGTGTGGGCGGGGGTTTCCATGGTGGCAGCCCCAAGGGGTTGCAGCCAGGCTTCGGGAGGGGACAAGGGCCGGCGGGACCTTTCTTCTTTGTCCTGGACACACTAGGCCTTTGTCCCCGCCTGGCCCGCCTGGCTCTCTGTGCAAACAGGACCAGGATCACGGGTGGGGTATGGACTTGGGTTAGAGCCACCCTCCCCGGGGGCAGCTCCTGAACCAGCCTTGGGAAGAGGCAGAATAGGGGATAAGCCCCACTTCTGGGCCCAGCATCCACTTGGGATCCCTCTTCCCACAGGTGCTACCTGCCCCTAAGAGGCTGAGCAAGACAGCCCGCCACTGGGTCCTGTTGCTGGTAAACACCTTCCAGCAGCCAATGGGCAGCCTTGGTGTGTCTGGTGGACCCAGGGCTGGCCAAGGAGAGGCAGGGCTAAGGGGGGAGGTGGGCTGCAGGGAGAGGGGAGGTGGTGAGGGGTAGCTGGTCTAGGGTTAGGGATGGAGGGAGGGCATTTGATCCAACTCCAGCCAGGGTTCTGCTCAATCAGACTTTATTCTGGGCCTCCCAGGAGTCCTTTGGGGTGCCCTAGCCCCGCTGGCTGCCTAGACCCCCGTGCCGCCTCAGCATGCTGCCTCTGGGCTCACAGTAGCACAGCTCTGTGGGCTAACGGTGGGCCCGGGCGCCGCCCCCTGTCTGTGACCTGCCTCCACCCTGGGCCCGGCCTGGCCTGCGGGGAGGAATGAGTGAAGAAAAAAGGTGAACTCAGTGTGGCTAAGCTGACTCAAGATGGCGTGGGTATCGCCTGGCCGGCAGGACGGGTTCACGGGGAGACTGTTTACTTTTGCCCGAGGACTTAACCTTTTGAACTTTTCATTTGCGCGTCAACGCCTGGAGATTTATAAACCCCCACACTCGGGACTTAGGAAAAAATGAAGAACTTAGGAAAGAATGCTCGCGTGCCCGGACTGCCTGCCATCTGGAGCACGGCGTCCTCTCCGGGCCCAGAGCCGGGAGGCACAGGCTGAGTCCTCTGGAGGCCGCACTTTTCACTCCGGAACTCTCTGCCGTCTGTCCTCTTCAGGACACTCCGGGCACTGCCCGGCCACCTCCTGGTTTGCAAACCCCGAGCGTTTCGAATAAATCGCCCTCATGTCTGTAGCCAGCGCCTCCTGGTGCATGGACCCCCGGAGATGGGCAGGGCGGCTGGGCCACTAAACCCCGGCGGTCAAGTACAGTGCCCATTTGTGAGGGGGCGTCAGCTGGGAGGGCGAGTGGGGTCTGTGGTGGTGGGACCCTCAGAATCGGGTGTCCAAGAAGGAGGTGGAGCCTCGATGGGACCTGGGAGGGCCCTCAATCGGGGGGCCCTTGGACCGAGTCAGGAGCCCGTGGAAAGTCTTGCCTCGGGTCTGGGGCTTGCGCCTCGGTGGCCTGGGCTCCTCCGGGGGCTGCACCACGATGCGGGGCACCTCGGGCCTGGCGCTGCCCCGCGCCCCGGCCAGCTGCTGGGCCTCGAAGATGGCCTGGGCCCCGGCCAGGCGGGCCTTTGGCCGTGGGGGTGGCCCGGACGTGGATTCCGGCAGCTGGGCCAGTTGGGTCTTGATCTCCCGCTGCAAGTCCTGCTCCGACAGGGCCACGCTGTGCACCTGTGGGGAGCGGGGGGTACTGGTTGCCTGGACTGCGGGATGGAAGGAAGTCACGAGGCTCCCCCCACGCGGCAGGCAGCGCACCCCCGCAGGAAGTGGCTGAGGGCTGAGGGGCCGACAGGCAGCCCCACTGAGGGAAGCCATAGCGAGCCACGCGAGGCCCAGGGCTTTCACATTTGCTGCTCGGAGGAGGCCAGGAACTGAGTGCTGGTTCTCACTCCGAATCCCAGCTCTGGGACTCGGTTTCCCCAACCGTGCAGCCGGGGAGGGTGGGCAGGGCACCCACCTGGGCCATGAAGACCTCCTCCTGCAGCTGGGCAGGGGGGACGGCTCGAAGGGCGCCGAGCGTCTCCAGGAGCCCTGGGCAGGCCAGGCGCTGCTCTGCGGTGCCCAGCGCCAGGCGCACCAGCGTCAGCCCCACGCGGAACAGCACCTTCACACCTGCGGAGCGGGGCTCACTCAGCGGGACCAGCCCCGCCCTTCCCCGGCTCTGCGCCTGAACGCGCCCTCCCTGCCAGATTCCTCCCACCCACCCTCCCGTGGCTCTGCAGTCACAGCCCAGCCAGGAGCAAGGCCTGACAGGAGGGCTGCAGTTTGGGGCCCCTGGTGAGCATGTCTCAGCAGCCACAGACATTCCCGGGCAGAACAGCCTGCCAGGAGCCGAGGGCGACTGGCAACTGCACACCACGCCTCCTCTGTCTGGGGCTCAGCTCCTTGTCCCTGTGAGGAAGGGCTGGGGGCAGG
Organism: Tonatia bakeri; assembly: GCA_004024845.1. Classification (NCBI taxonomy): domain Eukaryota; kingdom Metazoa; phylum Chordata; class Mammalia; order Chiroptera; family Phyllostomidae; genus Tonatia; species Tonatia bakeri. The sequence continues at coordinate 167,897 of PVIA01001287.1, forward strand.
CGGGGGGTAGGGGGCTGCCCATTAAGGCCCTTCCAGCTCGGATCTGTGACCTTCTGGTTCCGGAGATTTCTGACCAGAGCCCTGCATCCCTAAGCCAAGAGCAGAGTGCACACTAGCACAACCTTGGGCCATCCTCAGCACCCCTTCCAGGCAGCCTCAGGTCTGCTGAGCAGAGCAGCCAGGGGACCAGAGGGCTGGCAACAACTGTTACTTGTTAAGGGATGACAGTGACCACTGATGTCATCTTTCTGAAAGGGAGCCCAGGGCAGCGCTTGTGTCTGCGGAGAGGGCAGGGATCGCTCAGCCATCCCATTGGGCCCCACCCCACCCGGCCCTGGAGGCCGGAGGCTGGACGGGAGGTGACCCATGACCCACGGATGGCCACTTGGACACCCATGGCCAGAGCTCTAAGCCAGCCTGAAGCCAACTCGACACACAGCAAGTGTTCAATAAATGGACTGACTATCCCACCACTTTTTTAGGTGCCACTGCTGGACGGCCACTAGGGAACAGAATGCAGGTGGCTTACTGATGGAGGAACTCAGGCAGAGTCCAGCTCGGCTCTGTGCTGACTCCCCCACCCATGGCCTGGCCCGGGCGCCCACCTCTCTCCACACCCACGCCCCCAGGTCATCTGTAGTCTGGACCCTGCAGCAGGCTCCTGCCTGGGCTCCCAGCATGCACTGCCCCTGCACATCTCCCCCTTCCGCGGAGCACCACAAGCATCTGTGAAAGCAGCAGTCCCTTCCTGCCATTCCCCTGACTCTCACTCACGTTCTTGCTTTATTTTCTTTGTGGCACTGGTGATAATCTATAAATATCTTAACTTTGTTACAGTTGCCTTCCATCCCCACCCCCTGGAATGTCGGTCTGTTCACTCAGGTGGCCCCAGTTTCCAGGGCAGCCCCTGGCACCAGTGGGCGAGCACCAAGTAGGGACCTGGGCTCCAGGAGGAGGGCCTCGGCCGCTGGCCATGCCCCCGCGGTGCCCGCACCCGTGCTCCGTACTGCTGTGATCTCCCAGCTCCTGCCCGTCTCCCTGGAGGGAGCCTCTGTGCCTCCAGCCTGCCCCCAGGCAGTGGCTGCCCTCTCTGTGGTGGTTCCACCGCACGGGGCGGAGGGTGTCGTTCCTTACACCGGGGGTGCTTGGCCTGGGGGCGGGGTTGTTCCCCCAGAGCCAGCAGGGTGATATCGCCCTCAGCACACCCCAGCACCCAGACCCATTGGTGGTGGCGGGTGGGGCAGAGCTGGCGGGCCGCTCCTTGAGCACCCTGACTACCCGAGGCTCCCGCCCGCCCGGGGCCCCACTCACCCTCACTGAGGAAGGCGTCCCAGACGCGCAGCACCGTGGGGAAAGGCAGGGAGCGGGCGAAGAGGCACAGGAACCACTCGGGCAGGTAGAGCAGGGGCCCGACGCCCACCTGCTGCAGGTGTTTGTGCACGCGAGGGAGCAGCCGCCGCAGCAGGGCCGTGAACACCTCGGCGTCCAGCCGCACAGCCTCCTGCAGCCACGTCGCGTCCGTCAGCACTACCCTCCCGGAGCCCGGGCTCTGCTCCCCTCGGCCCCGGGGGGCCATCCGCCTGCCCAGCCCCTCCCCTGTGCCCCTGACCCATGCCCCCGGCCCCAGCCCAGCCTCTCACCATGTGGGGCCCATAGTAGCCAGGCAGGTAGAGCTCACAGATCTGCACCAGGCACCAGAAGGCCTCCTGGGGGCAGAGCACAGGCCGTGAGTGCGCACCACAGAGCGGCCCGCAGGGCAGGCAAAGGGGCGGCTCTGGACACCATCTGCAGTGACTCTGGAGCCAGAGGGCTCTTACCCAAAGCCGCTCCATGCCCTGACAGAGACCTACTTGTGGGTTTAGGCGGTCGGAAGTCACAAGGCTCAGGGGATTGAATTTGAGGGTCACAGGGTTGGGTTCACTGGGCAAGGGTTGGGAGGATCCCAAAGTTCAAGTTCAAAGTTCAAGTTCTGGGTTCTTAGGGTCATTGGGTCAGGGATCATGATCTCAGGATTCAGAATCAGGAGTCATGAGGTCAAGTGATAACACCCAGACTCTGAGATCACTGGGCAAGGGCAAAGGTAAAGAGTCCCAGGTTCCTGGAGTCAAGGTTGTAGGGTATGGAGGTGGCTGAGGCTGGCAGTAATGAGGCCTGGGTCACTAGGACAGGAGCTGGGAATCAAGGATCCCAGATACCTGAATTCAGAGTCCCTGGGGCTTGGGGTCACAGGTCACAGGGGTTGGGGGTCAGGGTCCAGGGACCCTAGAGCAGGGTGGGGGGCACTCACCTCCGGGGGCAGGTGCATGAGCAGCACGGCAGCCACAGGGCCCTGGGCCTGGCAGTAGCCCTGCTCCGGCCGGTAAAGGGTGTAGGCCTTGAGCACCTGCAGGAGGCCCTGCTGCCTGCGCCAGAAGACCCCGTTAGGGGCAGGCCCTCAGCCGCCCCATCCCCACCCGCCAGAAGCCTCTGCCCAGGCCTCGCAGCTCCCCACCCAGCCTTTCTGTGTCCCCTGAAATGCAAAAACATAAAGCCAGGGAGGGGAGGGGTGGCTAGACCAACAATTGGGGTTGTGAGTCTGGGGGTCCCTGGGCATCACTGGCCTCGTACCCGTGACCCTGGGGTGACACAAACATCTCGTGCAGAGGGAACTGGCGGTGCAGGTCCCTGCCGATGGTCTCCATCCACTGTGGGTCTCCTGGGGCCTCAGCCAGTTCCTGTGGGTGTGTAGGAAGCTAGGGGTTAGGGCTCAGAGGGGCAAGGGGCTCTAGGCTGGGGAGGTGGAACCCCCTGCCAACTCCTTTACCTGGTAAGTGCCCGGGCTGTTCTTCTGACACACGTGGGCCCCGCACAGCAGGGGCCAGCACCGGGCGCGCAGGGCTGAAGGGATACCCTTCCGGCACTGCATCTTCACCTGCGGGCGGGGCCGGGGTCCCGTCAGGCCGGCCGGGCCAGCCTCCCCTGCTCCTCCTGGCGGGCACCAAGCCCAACTTTTCATCAGGCAAGGGCCACTTTGGGTGGTAGGGAGAAAAGGCAGGAGGTGCTGGGACCCAGGAGTGGTGAATGTGGCCTGGGCCTGGACCGAGGCAAAGGAGGGTGAGCCACGGTCCCGCTCACCTTCTTGTACCTCCGAGACATGGTCTTCTCCCAGCGCGAGGTCATGTCCACCCACTTCATCTCCCTCTGGCGGATGAGGTCCACGGAAGGGCACCCGGGCCTGGGGGCACATGGCACCGACACCCAGTGCAGGGCAGCTGTTCCCTAGAGCCCACATCTGCCACTCTCATGCAACCTGGGTAGCCACTGGGGGGGTGACCTATCACCCAGGAGTTGCCAGTGGTTGTCATGGGGACAGGAGAGGATGTGGCTCTGATGTGGGCAGAAGCAGGAAAGACTGATGGGGGTGTGTAGGTGTGAGTTGGGGGAGGGGCTGGTTGGCGGTCCCCGGGACACCGACAACTCCTAGAGGATGCTGGGTGGACAGAGCCCTGTGCTAGAATCCAGGAGTCCTGAGTTTGAGTCTGGTTCTGTCACTGAGCTGCTGCGTGACCTCAGGCAAGTTCCTTTGTGTCTCTGGACTTGTTATACTGCCTGCGTATCGGGAAAGTGGGGGGTGGGGGAAAAGAGTGCGTATTCTATGATTTATATTTGAGGTTCTTGGACCAGAGGTGAAAAGGGGAAGGATTATTGGCCCCAAGGGCAGGTGTAAACAAACCCTTGGAGGTTAGGGGTAAAAGAAACACACTTGAACACCTTACCCCAGCCCTGCCATCCTTAGGGTTCTACCTGGAGCCTGAGGAGGGGTAACACTGGCTGAGTTCCCAGGCCCTCCCAGGACCCTTGAGGTTGGGCCTCACTCTAGACTTCAGCCCTCAGCCCCCACCCTAAGTCCCGGCACCCTACACCCAGTCGGGGCACCCTTTCCCCACTTACCCCGGCTCTGCTGCGCTGCCCCCAATGAAGCCGTAGCGGTCAGCCCGGCGATATGGGCCTGGTCCGCTCAGCTCCGAGTCAGACCCCAGAGAGCTGGAGTCATCTTGCAGCTCACCAGGCTGTGCCAGGTCCTCACCCAGGGCCTGGGCCATGGTGCCCCAGACCCCCAATGCGACAGGCTGCGAGATGTGGGGAGAGCCAGTGTGAGAGGCAGCTCCCAGCCAGCCTGGGGCCTGGGCTCCCATGCACCAGTCCCAGCCCCAGAACCTGGCCTTGGGGTCAGAGGGAGGAGGTCTCAGGGCATTTCACCAAGACCCTTCTGTGCCCTCTCCTGGAGGGGGTTAGGCCCTGAAGTGGCGAAAAGGCCACGTTCTGTACAGAGACTCACTCCAGGCCTGGCCCCTGCCCCCGTTAGCCCAGCTTACCTCCCTGCTGCACCTCACCTCCTCTCACTTCCTCCTCAGCCACAGCTTCAGCCACCCGCTGGGGGCCCCTCCCCAGTGTGTTTGGGGGGGTCACCCCTTCCTCTCAGAGGCTCTTCCGGCCTACCCCAGTGCCCCTGGGCCATGGGCTCCGCCCACCCACCCCAAGACCGGGAGGCTTGTGTTCTTGCACTGTGTGTGATGGGGCTGGAGCTGGGGCCTGCCAGAGGTAGAGGGGACAGGCTGCCTCCAGTTTTTTAAATACTGGCATGTAAAACACTCACTTCAGGGAAGATATATTTATTTTGTAAAGATTTTATTTTTAGAGAGAGGAGAAGGGAGGGAGAAAGAGAGAGAGAGAAACATCAGTATGTAAGAGATACATCAGTCGGTTGCTTTGTGCATGCCCCCAGCTGGACCTGGCCCACAACCCAGGCATGTGCCCTGACTGGGAATCGAACTGGCGACCTTTTGGTTCACAGACCGGCACTCAACCCACTGAGCCACACCAGCCTGGGTGGAATTGCGGTCATTTAATGTTTGCTCTTTACAAATACTTTTAACATAAAGAAAATGCAGCATTTTTATGCAACTCAAAAGGCAATGGTGGGGCTATAAACATTAAGATTGCACCACAAGCAGCCTGAGTCAAAATGGTCCCCGAGTCCTGCCGTCTGGGTCTGGTCTGCGCCCGGGGGGCCGCAGAGATTCAGGAGGTAGAGGTCCTCAGTGAATGTCAGACCAGCCCCTTGCTAACTCTGGGTCTCCTTTTCTGCACTTGAAGGACTGAACCCAGCGTTTGGGGAAGCGATTATCAAGGTGCTCACACCGGGTGGGAGGGGCTGCTCAGTCACTGAAAGAGAAAAACAACTTCCTCAGTACTTCCGGTCCCCTGTCTTCCGAAACGGGCTGGGTAATCCCACAGCGGCTGAACTAGACTCTACCCGTTCCCACAAAGTCCCGCCCACCGACCAGGCCCCGCCCCGTCACCGAGGCCCCGCCTCCTGGGGCGCCACGGCCGCCGCGCCCGGGGTCCAGCAGAGGCGCTATGGAGCTGGGGCAGCAGGCCGGGAGCGAACGGGGCGGGGCGGACCGGGGAGGGCGGAAGGAGCGCCAGGCCGGAAGGAGGCGGCGGAGGGTGGGAGGCAAGAGCGGGTCCGGAGCTGCTGGGCCGGAGCGGCAGAGCCGCCATGTCCGACAGCGAGAAGCTCAACCTGGACTCTATCATCGGGCGCCTGCTGGAAGGTTGGCTGGGGGCGGGGGAGGTCGGCGCCCGCCGCACCCTGACCCCCGGCCCGGCCCGGCCCGGCCCGGAAGTGGCGCGCGGGCGCGTCTGCCCCTCCCAGGGCCAGTTTAGACGGGGCGGGGACGGGCCCGCGAGGTCCCACGGCCGCAGCCGCCCCCCACTCGCGACGCGCCTGGGAGTCTGGGCTGCTGGGGTACGGGGAGCAGCCCCCCTCTCCTGGGCTGGGGTCGCACTGGTTGGCCTGGTTTCTTGGAGGAAGAAACATGAGAAACCTAGCCACCCCCCCACACCCCGGGAAAGGGTCCTGGGCTGTGGGGTTCGGGGTAGCAGCCCCTGCCTCAAGTCCCTTAGAGCGCTTTGAGGGTAGTTGGGGAGGTAACCTCCTGTCCTGGGAGGCTCAGCAGCACCATCTGCCCCAGGCAAGGAGGGGCCCACGAGGCCCTGGCACCCCCAGAAGTGCCCACGGGGCACCCGTGTCGCCCACCCTCCTCCTGCTGGAGGGACCAGGGTCCTGACGCCCATTCTGCCTCCAGTGCAGGGCTCGCGGCCTGGAAAGAATGTACAGCTGACAGAGAACGAGATCCGTGGTCTGTGCCTCAAATCCCGGGAGATTTTCCTGAGCCAGCCCATCCTGCTGGAACTGGAGGCGCCCCTCAAGATCTGCGGTGAGACCCCTGCCCGGGCCCCTTTGCTTCCCGAAGGTGGTGGCACTGGCCTCCCAAATCCTTGGATCCTTGAGTCCAACCCTGGCCCTGGGTTCAAGTCTAGCCCCTGCACCTGGTGCTGACCTGGTTCCCTGGGTCACAGGTGATATCCATGGCCAGTACTATGACCTTCTGCGGCTGTTCGAATATGGGGGCTTCCCTCCAGAGAGCAACTACCTCTTCCTGGGGGACTATGTAGACCGGGGCAAGCAGTCGCTGGAGACCATCTGCCTGCTCCTGGCCTATAAGATCAAGTACCCGGAGAACTTCTTCCTGCTCCGTGGGAACCACGAGTGTGCCAGCATCAACCGCATCTACGGCTTCTATGATGAGTGTGAGTGGCTTCGTGCCCGCGCTGCCCCAGGCCTGAAGAGCTCTGCCTGCTATTTAGTGGGACTCTCACGGTGGCCAGCGGTAGGGGAGTATCCGTGTGTGACGGATACCTGCTAGACCAAACAGTGTGGAGGCAGGGTCCTGCCATACCCAGCAGGGGCACGCTGAAGGGCTGTTCACATTCTGATGCAGGGCCCTGTCTGGTGACACTCCCTCTAGTGCATCTCTACTGAACCACTTAGGATGCCTAGCTGGACGGGCCTCCGTGGCCAGAAGCTGAGAGGTGCTGGACCTGGTCTCGGCCCGGGCCTGTTCATAGGGTAGGGGTGGATGTCAGCCCGGACATTGTTCCAGATCGGAACTCGGGGCTTCTGTGGATGCAGCTGCTGTAGGATTCCTCCTGAAGGCTGGGAGGCAGTGGGGTGGCGAGTTTGTTCCTTGCCTTCCACACTCTTCTCCCAGCTGTGTCCGGGAAGCCCCAGAGGCCTCGTCACAAGCTGTCTCCTTCCTCTGCGCAGGCAAGAGACGCTACAACATTAAATTATGGAAAACCTTCACTGACTGCTTCAACTGCCTGCCCATCGCTGCCATTGTGGATGAGAAGATCTTTTGCTGCCACGGAGGTGAGGGCAGCTCTGGGGCACCTGCTTAGGGCATTCATGGGAGGACAAGCTAGGCCACATCCCTGAGGCCTAGGGAAGAAGCTGGCAGCTGGAGGCCTGTTCTCAGTCACCTGGGACGGCCCTCCCTGCCTGGGGTCTGGGCTTAGATGTCACTTACTGCAGGATGTTCCCCTGCTCCCCAGTGTTGGGTTGCACTGTCCGCTGCAGTGGCCTCAGCACTGTGCACAGAATTTGTTTGTTCTTTCTCTAGGGAACTCTGTGCTCCTGGGGGCAGGGACTGGGAGAGGCAGAAGGCACAGAATTCTGCCTGCCTGGGCTCCCAGAAGTTCAGGAGAGGGCCCAGGGGGTGGGGACAGAGGCTGACTGGCCAGGGCTCTGTTGGGGGGAGGGGTCCCTGTTGTGTGGCTTGCTTGAGGAAGTGATGTGCCGTCTGTGCCCCCCAGGCCTGTCCCCAGACCTGCAGTCCATGGAGCAGATCCGACGCATCATGCGGCCCACAGACGTGCCCGACCAGGGGCTGCTGTGTGACCTGCTGTGGTCTGACCCTGACAAGGACGTGCAGGGCTGGGGCGAGAACGACCGCGGCGTCTCCTTCACCTTTGGGGCTGAGGTGGTGGCTAAGTTCCTGCACAAGCACGACTTGGACCTCATCTGCCGGGCACATCAGGTGGGCTGGGGCTCTGGCCCGGGGGGGGACTGGGCCTGGGCAGCCAGCACCTGCTCAGTGAGCTGCCCCGCCCTTGTCCAGGTGGTGGAAGATGGCTATGAGTTCTTTGCCAAGCGACAGCTGGTGACACTCTTCTCAGCTCCTAACTACTGTGGCGAGTTCGACAACGCAGGCGCCATGATGAGCGTGGACGAGACGCTCATGTGCTCTTTCCAGGTGGGGATAGGGAAGGGTGGCTTGGCCCCATGGCTTGGCCCCACGAGCCTGACCTGTGCTCTCTTTTAGATCCTCAAGCCCGCCGACAAGAACAAGGGGAAATACGGGCAGTTCAGTGGCCTGAACCCTGGCGGCCGGCCCATCACCCCACCCCGTAACTCCGCCAAAGCCAAGAAATAGTGTCCGCGAGCCTGCCCTCTGCCCCGGATGGTGGCTTGTACAGAAACCACAATCATGGGAGTCACGCTGGCCTCCTGGCCCTGCTCGTCACAGGGAACATGGAGCCTTGGTGTATTTTTTTTTTTTTTAAACAAATCAATAGCAGCATCTAGTCCCCCAGGGCTCCCTTTGCCTGTGCCTTGGTGGCTACAAGCAGGATCCTGGGGCTGAAGCTGCAGCTCAGGGCAAAGCAGGGCCAGGTTGTGGGTCTCCAGCCTTGCTTGGCCTCAGGGCTGGCAGCTGCATCCTGGGCAACCCATCTGGTCTCTTTAATAAAGGTCAAAGCTGGATTCTTGCCCTGGCCTGTCTCCCTTGTCCTGAACGCTGGCCTGGCATCCTTCTGCCCAGAGCCACTTGGGAGGGCAGGCTTGCTGGACATGGGGCCCCAGCCAGGGCAACCCCGACCATACGGTAAGGCCCATGGGGCCTCCTAGAATTTCTGGCCAGGACCAGAATATTGAAAAAGCAAGAACAGCAGTCTGCCAGCCATAGCAGATCCCAGAGGTAAGCCCAGGATTGGGGGAGGGACAGGTCATGATTGGCAGAAAAGGTGGGGTGGCATGGGCCAGCAGCCTCCCTGTGATTCCTTAGGGGAGACGGGTGTGTCCAGCCTTGGCCACAAGGTTGGAAGGTGGACCTCCCTTCAGTGCCAAGCCTGGAAACAGACATGATTGGTTGGCGGTTGGGAGGACATGGCAGGGCCTAGGCCAGTTTCCAATAGCCACTTAAGGCATGGGGACACAGCAGGACCGGCCAGCTCAGCTGCAGCCCAGCCCACCTGTCCCACCCACCAGGGCAGAGACCCAGCTCTGCCTGAGAAGCAAGGGCTGTGGTTTCATGTAGTCCACAGCCCCTGGACACAGAAGAGGTTCTCGGTTCAGCCTTCGCCCTCACTGTCTTCAGCCAGCACAGGGCTGGGGTGCAGGGGGGAGTGTTCAGGGGTGAGGATGGAGCCAAAGAACAGTGAACGGAACTGGAAAAAAAGGACGCTGAGTGAGTCGTGGAGACTGTTCCCTCTGGCCTCCCATTCCCCGTCTCTACCCCAGGCCCCTACCTTCTTGGGTGGGGGGGTCCCAGGCACTGTACTGAGCTCAGCTTCAGTTTCATCTTCCTCCTCAGAGTGGCAGGGGGGCTGGAGGCCAGGTGAGAGGGAAATGCAGGGGAGTGTCCGGGACCTCTCACTGCCCACAGTGGTTTCCATGGCGATCATGTAAGAGTCAATGTCGTCACTGGCAAAGTCATCCAGGTGTGGGGTGCTGCAGGTAGAGATGAGGTCAGCGAAGAACAGGGGAAGGAGGCGGAGGGCAGAGCCCACCTTGGAGGGCCGGGGCGGAGGTGGTTGCTGTGGGGGCCTGTGGCAACTAGTGATGTCTTAGTTTTATTACTTCCTGATCTGGTTGGAGGAGAGGATACAGGGATTAAGTGGCAGTGTCCTGGAGGGGGTGGGCCTGGTCAGAGTGTAGGTAGGGGCCTGAGGGAGACATCCTGGGGGCCAGTTTAGCTCAGCTGGGGGAGGGGTGCAGCAAGTCTGGTGAGCTGCGCCACTTGGAGCCCAAGCCCCTACCTTCCCCAGGGGACTGGAGCTGGAGAGCACTAGGGCCCAGGGACCTGCTGGGCGAGGGGCCAGACCCAACTTCCTCTGCTTAACTATACTGGGCCCATCCTCCCCAACCCACCTGTCCTTCCAGCCACCTGCTTCCCACCCCAAGCAGCCCCTTGCCTCCAGCAGCCCCCTTTGCCTCCTTGCCTGGGAGGTGGCTCAGAGGGGAGGCCTCAGCCAAAGAAAGCTAGCCTGACCTTGGGGATACTTCCCTGGGTGGGAGGGATTTCTGAGCACAGCTGACCAGGAAGGCTGAGCCTGTGGGGCTGGGAGCTGTGAGCTGTGAGCACTGCAGGGGGCTGAGGCCTTACAGGAAGTAACTATGCGTGCGGAGGGGGAGGCACTGAAGCTGGGAGCAGCAGGCACAGGCCAGGGTGCACAGATGAGGACAGGAGTGGCCCTGGGGAAACCCTCACCTGTGAGCCTGGAGCTGAGGCGCTGGCTGGTGGACCTCTAGGGAGAGTAGGTCCTGGGAGTTTGGGGGTGGATCCGAGAGCGTGGCCAGGACAAAGTGGCCATCCAGCAGAGAGTCATTGATGGCAAAGATGGCTGGCCTGGGCAGGTGATGGGTCCCAGACAAGGTAAGGGCCCTGTGGCTCCTGGCACCCCAGAGCCCTCCCCTCCCTGTCCTGAGGCTGGGAATTACCTGCCCGGGGTATCGAAGTGAATGCTAAGAGACAAGTTTGCTGACTCTGCGAAGCTCAGGAGCCCCTGGGAGGGGAGAGGCAGAGCAGTTGAGGCCCTGGGCAGGGCATGGCAGGGCAGGGCAGGGCAGGGCAGGGTACAGCAGGGCGGACAGGGTGGGAAGGATGGGGGGAGGCTCACCCGGAACTCTTTGAGGCAGAAAGTGATGGCCACCCCTTCTTGGGCCTGCAGCTGCTGGAAATCCTCCTCCCCAATGCTCATCTCTGTCACCATGGCTTTGACAGTGCTGTCTGGGGGCAAAACCAGGAAGAACCTGGGCCCATGGGTTCCAGGCCCTCCCATCCCAGCCCTACTGCCCATCCCAGGCCATGCCCCGCTCCCTCACCTGCCTCCTCATCCTGGTAGCTGCGCAGGATGACCCTGCGGCCATGGCCGATGCCCAGCGTCACTTCAGCCAGTGCAAGGGGGAAGGGCAGAACAGCCTCCCCCAGAACCCTGTGAGGAGGGCACAGCATTATGCCCAAGGGTTGGCCCTGCCCGTGGCTCTGCTCTCAGAGGACCTAAGACAGAGCAGCAACGTGTTCGCCAGCACTGTAGGGGGACAGCCACGGGTCAGGCCTAGCATGTCCCAGGAAGGAGGACATGCCCCATCAGAAACTCCCAGGTTGTTGTAGGAGTGAAGGCCACCACAAAGGACAGGCAGATGAGCCTGGAGAAGGCAGCAGGAAGGATGGGCTGCGCCAGGCAGACAGCACCTGCCCATCCAGGGGTGGGAAACCACATCCACGCTGTCCTTATGAACTTGACCTTCAGAAAGAGCTTACATTCTTGTTTTTTAGGCATACATGGGTGACAGTTACAAATGACATAACGATCTAGAATTAGCTTCAAGACAGTTGGGACCGGAACTGGCATCTTTTTTTTTTCTTAAGATTTTATTTGTTTTTAGAGAAAGGGAGAAAGAACATCAATGTGTGGTTGTCTCTTGTGAACCTCCCATTGGGAACCTGGCCCGCAACCCAGGCATGTACCCTGACTGGGAATTGAACCAGCGTCCCTTTGGTTCCAAGGTTGGCACTGAATCCACTGAGCTACACCAGCCAGGGCTGGCATCTGCTTTTATAGGTACTTAACACTATCCTTGGGAAAAAGAGTACCAAAAAGAGGAATAGCTTCAAAATCCAGACCAGAGATGACAGCCTTTCCTCTTTACTCGAGGGAGCCCTCAGCAGCACTATCAAGAGAACTTAGAAAATCAGTCTGTAGACACCCAAAGGGAACTTCACGTTACCGTAACTTACGGCTACCCAAAGAAATGAACAAGACCTTGAGCTACTTGACTGCCAAGAGCATGCAGCACAGGCGCAAAGGGAGCCACCCCTCTGCACTGGTCTTTGCCAGGGGCCCGTGCCTGGCCTGGCGTCCCCCTCTCCCAGGCCAGGCACAGCCCCAGAGCGGCCTGTTTTGGCCATGCGCTAGGCCACAACCTCCTCGCCCAGCCTCCTGCCTTGTCCTGAGGGCTCCTCAAGGCCAGAGGCAGGGTAGGTAGGAAGAGAGGCACCCTGGAATGGAGCACACGCCCCGAAAGATAACCAAGCCAAAGAAGTTTTGAGCCCCTGAGCCACAAAACTTCGAGACAGACCTTCACGGCTGCTCAGGCCAAAGACCTGCTCTCTAGAAGAGAAGTCGGGACGTCTCTGACTGGCCAGAACGCCAAGCTGGACACTCGGCGTGGAGCACGCAGGCTCCGAAGACAGCGAGGAGCCTACGGCCAGGGAGTCCCTGCCCCTCCTCCGCTCGGCCTCTCCCCGTGCAGGGCCAGACAAGGGCTGGTGACCCCTGAGGCTCACACAGACCCTGCAGGGGAAATGGCAGAGGTGCTTTCTTAAGCTGACCCTGGAGGCCCCAAAGAAGGAAGGCAGAGACCCTGGGGCTCAGCTTTCAGAAGGGGGTGTACTTACTTTGCTGGGGCCCGGAGCACATGGGGGCACGAGGCTGGATCGAAGACAGCCTGCAGGGACTCACAGTCCTGGAAGGACAGGTTGTGAGTCTTCCTCACCCCTGGACAGGCAGACAGGGTCTCAGAGGGCCTCACCAACCCCCACCCTCACATCCCAGGGCCCCCTGGCTGGCCCGCTGCCCACTCACCATACTTGCAATGCAGCTGGACCACCAGGCGGCTGCTCCTCTCGTTTATGGAGATGCAGCACTTCTCCACCGTCTTCTCCAGCATCACCAGCGAGCGGAAGACGGACAGGAACGACTAAGTAGGGGAAATGTATCAGGCCAGCACTGCCCCTCCGCCGACCAGCTCTCATGTGCCCTGTAGGCCCAGCCCCATGAGGGGCTCAGCAGTGTCATATCGGGAAGAGTTCCCTCAACATGTCCGACATTTACACACTCCCAGGTCTTTGTTCATGCTGCTCCCCATCTGGAATGCCTTGAAAGACCTATCTGAATGTCACCACTCTCTCCAGGTCCACGGTAGGATGCATCACCCTCTCCACATCTGCCATTCCCTGCTGGGGATGCCTTCACCACGCCCCTTACTGCACGGAGTACCAGACTGCCCCTACACACACCCCTCTCCCCAGTTAGTATCTACAGGGTGCCTCGGAGCAGGCACTGCTGTGGGGCTCCAGGAGCGGGGGTGCTGCAGTGCGGCAACTGAGGGCAGGGCCTCACCTTCATCAGGATCTTACAGCGAGGTAGGTCCTGACCAGGGGTGGCCGCCTGGTACAGCTGGAAGAAGAGCGGGGAAAAGAGGAAGCAGGCATAGGCGGAGCGGGAGGAGTTCACCGTCCGGAGAGAGAGCTGGGCCCGGAGAAATCAGAGAGAGAGATGCAGTCAGGGGCAGCCACAGGCCCAGCCCTCTGGCCTGCTCTTGCTCATGCACTTGCCCTAAAGCCCTGCATCTCCACCATCACCTGTTGAAATCCTCTGTCCCCTTTCAGGCATTGGACACCTTTTCCATGAAGCCCTTCCTGAGTTAAGGAAGGGCTTGGCTGCTCCCACCGCCAAGGGCCTTACACGGCTGTCAGGGCACTGCCTGGTCCCCTCGTCGTCCCCACCCGCCACCTGGCCCTTCAGGGAGGGCAAGTGCTCTCAATACACACGCCTGGGAAGATGACAGGGCCCAAACCGATGCCCCAGCACCGGGGGTTGGAGACTGAAACCCAGCTGACAAATTCGTCCACGGGCTTCCTGCCGGCTGCAGGCGAGACTCAGGCCCAGCTTAGGCTCCCTGTTGGAATCCCACCCACCCGCACACCCCAGACACTCACCCCGTCTTCCAGGGGCTCCAGGTAGAGCTCGTCACCGATACGGGATAGAGAGTGGACGGCCTTGCCGAGCACTGCGAGGACGGAGAAGAACCGGGGGTTAGGCTGGCGCCCCGGTCGGTCCCACGTGCCGCCCCCCTCCCCGGCCAGCTCCAACTCACCCTTCACGTTGCCACCCGCGACCAAGCACTTCATGCCGCCCCCAGCCCCGAGGCCGGGCCTGGCCGGCGACCGAGCGGAGACTGGAGGCTGGCCGACGGCGGGGCCCAAACAGGCCTCGTAGTGACTTCCCTCCGGGCCTCCCAACCGTGGACCGCCTGGGTTCTCTTCGCGCGCGCCGCCCCTGACAGCCCCGCCCCAGCCTCCTTATTGGCCCACAGAGTGGGGTCTCCGTCACGTGAGGAAGACGTCCGTCAGATTCGCGGTCACGTGACAGAGGCGGGGCGTGGTCATGTGGGCTGGGAGCACCTGGCGCAGACCTAGTCAGCCTTCTCTCGCCTGCCAGGCCCACCCGAGCCACTTCGCGCCCCTGCACGCCCCTCCACAGCGGGTCCCAGGGTGGCGGCGCACACGAGCGCGAGGAGCAGAGGACACGGCCCCGGGTGCTGCGTGCGGAGCAGTCCGCTTGAGTCACCAGTTTTGTACGGATTTCCTGCGTGTCTGTCGGGGATACGAAGTCGAACCAAGACCGTCCGCACTCAGCCCGGGCTGGGGGCTCGGATGCTCGCAGCAACCACCAGCATTAAAAAGAGACAAAAGCCATTCTGTTCATTCTGGCTTCGAGGACCCTTCATTTATCGTTGAAGAGTGGAAGATTCTCGGGCATGGGAGGGTGGATGGGTGTGCATCGCAGGGGAAGGTGAGAAGAAAGGCTCAGTGGTGCGTGCAGCTTTATTCCGTGGGGAGCAAAGTGGGTCTGTGAGCCTCGCAGAGGGGTGAGGCTGCCAACTGCAAAGGACACGAGTGAGAAGCACTGGAAAGGTTTTACAAGGGTGGAATCATACTTGTGTGGCCATTTAAAAAAAGACCCGGACTGTCCAGAAGAAAGGTTTTCACCAGCCAGGAGTATCTGCCCTGGGCCTGGGCCTGGGCCTCAGTCCCCCTGTGTAATGTGGAAGGAAAGGCCTGGGGGGACTCGCTGACACCTGGTTTCCCACAACATGAAGGTTCTGGTGCTGCGAAGGGCCGGGGCATCCCTGCATTACTTTAGGGCAGGCCTGGCCTTGCCCCTGTGGTACAGGCTGCAGTGAAGAGGATACATTTTTCTGTGGACCTCTTGCCTCCATCTCCTAAGCTGCAGTGGTGAACGGCACTTTGTTTCTCCCTGTCCTTGCCCTCAGCCCCTCCCCCTCCCCAGGCCTCCTCAGAGCACTGGGAGAGCTTACTGGGGATCAGTGTGGACCGGACCACCTCTCCGCAAGTGTTTAGGTCGGTAAATGGGAGTCATCCTTGACCTCACCCGCCCTCACCCCACACACTGCAATTCTTTGGCAAGCCCCAACTCCTCTACCTCCCAAACAGATGGCACCTTCAGCCTTCCTCCGCGCCTCCAGAGCCGTCACCCTGGCTCAGGACACCATCGTCCTCCGCCTGGACGGCCGACGGTAGGAGCACTCGGAGTGGCCTCCTGCCTCCAGCCTGTCTCCTCCAGTCCCCTCTCCATGCAGCACCACTGCGACCTTCCTAAAATGTCAGTCACGTTACACTTCTTCCTTATTTAGACTTCCAGTGCTTTCCAACGGCTACACATGCCATAAAATCTGAATGCTTTACCCTGAACCTGCAGGAACCACCTGGTCATCTCTTCACCTGCCTGGCTTTCTTCCCTTTCAGAGCCTGTGGGTTCTCTGAACCCACCACACCCCTTTCCATCTTGGGATCTCTTCCTAGGCTAGTCCCGCCGCTTGGAATGCTCCTCCCCCTTCTCACAGGCTGGCTCCTGCTGTCCCTGAGGCTCAGCTTCAGCTGCCCATCAGTAGGCCTTCTCTGCACCCTCCTCTGGTTCAGCCCCTGCTCTGGGCTAGTCACAGCGCTTAGCACCACTCAACATTATTTCACACGTCTGTGCGTTTATTTAAAGGCTGTCATCCCCACTAGTATGTCAGCTCCTGAGCACAGGGACCTTGTCCGGTTTTTTTGTTGCTATATCCCTGTGCCTCTCATGACTGATCGCACATGTGTTCAGTGGATAAATGTGTGATCCAAATGAAGCTGAGCTGCCTCGAGTCACACTTAGCACACCCCCTACCCACAGCCCCACCCCTCCTGGGACAGGAGCTGCCCGGCATGTTCCATCAGGACAGAAGAACCCGACACAGCTGTTCTCTTCCTTGCTGGATCTGTCCCTCACTTTCCCCGCAGTGCACGTCAGAGCAGCCTCCCAGCGTCTGCCCCACACCATTCCCTGAGCAGCCCACCTGGAATAGGAGACAGAAGCTAAAGCTCCCTAGAAAGCCAAGGGCAAAAGCTGTGAATATTCACACAGTCGTGTCTGCCTGTGACCCCTAGGGCTGTAGGGTCCTGTGGCTTTGAAGTCTTTGGAGAAAGTCCCTGGAGAGAGGAAGACAAGCTCATTAGGACTTTCTTCAGTCTCACAGGTGCCTGCCAGAAGCGGGCCCTTCCGAAGGGCTCCGACAACTGAATGGAGCCTGGAGCTGAGAACCAGGGGTGTGGGTTTCTCATCTGTGCTTCAACGTGGACTCGCTGTGTGACTTTGCACAGGTCCCTCCCTGTCCGTGCGGCTCTTGGTGGCGAGAGATGCTCACTGAGTGCCCTTCATTGGGCCACAGCTCTGGAGAGGAGCTGCAATGGGCTGTCTGGCTTCCCCCAGGCTCTGGGGCTGGAAGGAGCTCAGCAACCTGGGGTCGAGCGGCCTCTCTGGGCTTGCAGCTGGCACAGCCAGTGACGCCTCTCGGTCTGGAAGGGAGGATTCTCAGCGGGGCGCAAGGGCTTCTCAACGGTCGGCAACACTTTGTGTTGGGTGGGGGCTGAGTATGGGGACCCCCAAAACAATTTGGGATCTATGCCAGAAGTCAGAGGCCTGGGGGGAGCCTCGGTCCTACTGACAGACAGCCGGAAGCAAGTGAGGACCCTTCTCTGGGCCTCAGTTTCCCCTTGATAAAATGAAGGCATTGCACTACATGCCCTCTCAGGACCCTTTCGACAACTAGAATCTTAGTCTCCGCCATACCCTGCGGCAGAGGTGGCCTCCCGCCAGCCCTGAAGTGTGGGGATGTGGGAGGGGGCGATATGGAACTGAGGAAGGTGCTTACCGTTTCACACTTTAAAACTAACTCTCTGTTGGGAAATCTCTCTGGTCCAGCCACCACTTTTCACCCATTTGGTTAGGGATCTCCAGAGCCCAGTAATCCATTCATTCAATGCATATTAGACACACTTTTCTAAGTCCAGGAAGGAGGGTACAGGACACAGGTCCCTGCTGTCTTGGGCTTGCACTGCGCTGCAGAAGGACAGGCTAGAGGGCGGTGATGGAGTCTGCGGGGCAGTGCACACACAGAAAATGGTATTCGTGTGGTTTTTCTGGAGTAACCAAGAGAGCTGGGCAGCACTGAGCTGCTGGGGGTGCTGAGCTGGCCGGGCACTACTTGAGCCCCTGTAACTGCTGCCGGTTCACCAGGTGCCGGCACGCCTAGAGCCAAGCTCTGCCAGGGCCTTTCTCATCCCCCGACATTTTTTTTCAATGACCAGTGCGAGCTCTGCACGTAGCAGGGGTTCAACGAGCACGTACTGAATGACCGAAGAGCACAGGACTCGGAGAGTTTACAGGACCTGAGCCAGGGTGTCCGTTGAGGTGGACGACGGAGTTCTAGGTGCCGGCCTGCCTCGGTCTGAGTCCTGGCTTCACACGACTTTCAGGTTGTGTGCAAACGGTCACATTGCTGCCGGTCTCTGAGCCTCGGGTTACTCATCTGTAAACTGGGGAAGGAAAGACTGTTGCCAGGGTTAACTTAGTCAATGTTTACAAAGCTCTTAGCACACGCCGTCAGTGTTGCTGGGGCGACTATTGCTGTGTCCTGCCTCCTCCATCATGGGTGTGCCCACGCAGGGTTCTAGGGTCAGAACCGAGAACAAAGGAAGTCATCACTGTGGATGAAGCCAGGGCGAATCCACACCAGGAGGCGGGGAGGAGAGCCCCCCCAGAGAAACATTATGGAGAAAAGGCCAGAAGGCCAGAGACCGGGAAGCACTCGCAGGCCTCCGGTGAGGACAGAAGTCAGCCCCAAGGAAGAGCTGTGGGGGAAGCTGTGGCCAAGGCCACTGGCCAGGTCCTCGATTCCGCGCCCTTGGAGGCGCCCTGGGTCTTGTGAGGACAGTGTGAGTTCTTCGGTCCTAGGAAGCTGCTGGAGGTTGGCATGAGGCGGGGGCTGTGCCCATGCCACCAGGTAGGGCACACAGACTGGACCAGGTCTCTCCAGTCTGCAGGGCCAGCGGCGGAGGGGAGACGGGAGGGAAGTTTTTTAAACCCACAGCGGGAATGGAACGGGGAGGCTTGGGCTGGATCACTGAAACCTGGCACACTGGAGTTACAGGGCCCCCTTGGAGCGCAAGTGTGGTGAGTTTAAGACAAATCAAAGTCGGCATGCTTCACCCAGCAGGGAGGACACCGATGGAACGCATTACTCCAGACTGCGGTCTCGGCTGGGAATATAAATAGCTTCACAAAAGGTTTAGATAAATCCGGGGATGACAGCTCCATTCATGGGTTAGGAGGGGAAGGAAGCTGTTCGGGGCCTGCTGGTTGGTGGGAAAAGCCTCAGTGCGGCGACCCGGCATCTCTAAGCGCACTGCACGGGCCGCGGGCCGCGGGGACCCCAGGTGGCGGCTACGGTGCTCCTACAAGCTGGAGCCCCCCTGAGTTCTTGGGCTCTTCCTTCAACCCCCGCCACTCGCCATCCACTGTTTGGGGAGACGGCACCACCAGCTCTCGGGAGAGAGCCCTGGCCAGGCTGTCCCCTAAGGGACCAGCAGAGGGAGACAGACACCGTGTCCTGTCCAGCTCCCAGAGCAGAGCCAGGCTACTCTGCCAGGTAGAGCAAGCACGAACCCCGGGGCCCAGCTCTACCCCGACGCCAGTAGGCACCTGAGGAAGGAGGGGCCGAATGGCTTACCACGGTGGGGGCAGGAGTGGGAGGAGAGACTTCTCAGGGAACTGGGGGCAGGGTGGTGGGAAGGGGTCCAGTAATTAAGAGCTGAGTGGCTCTGGAGCCATCTTGCTCTGTCCCAGGAGACCCCAAACCTTTGACTGGCAGGCGTGGGTCTCTACAGGTCTGAACTGTTCTGTGGGGAACATATAGGAGGTGTTTCTGAGAGCTTTGGGGGGAGACTGGACCCCGTAGGCCTGTGTGCCAGCTGCCCCCAAGCCCTGGTACAGGTGCCAGGCCAGGTGTGGCTTTCCCCCTTTTGCCACTCAGATTCTGCCAGCCCCTTTGCAGTCGCCCTGGCACCTCTGCCCGCTGGCCTGTCCTTTCCCTGAAGCACAGCCCCCTACAAACCTCCTTAAGTTCTTCAGACCTGCGTCATTTAACACAGGTTGTAGCAGTCGGTGGCTGAAACTGCCATGTTGGCTCAGAGCGCTCTGTTAGGAAAAGGCGACCTCACGACGGTGCCCTTGGGGCCTGCAGACAGGCAGCCTGAAAGCCCAGAGCAGGGCCGGTGCCCGGCACAGCCCGCTTCAGTCGGCTCCTCTCGTCTCTCCTGGGCCCTCCGAGTGGCCCCTCCGGCTTCAGCCCTCCGTCTGAGGCAGTCTGGGATGCCGGGTCAAGCAATCAGGAGCCACTGCTTGCTGGGGAGAGCTGAGCGACAGCCCTGTGCCCTGCCTCCAGAGCTCTGCCTCCGTGCCCTGTGGGGAGAGTGGGGAGGCGGAGTGGGGTGATGGGGACAGGTTTCAGGAAGGCAGAGTCACAAGAACAGAGAAGGCGCCGATGTGCAGACACAAGGCATGCGGGGCCTCATTAGCAGGGGCAGGAGGACAGGGCATGAGGGGCGGATAATAGTAATATTTCCCATTATTGAGTGAGAAGTGCCAGAGATTTGACTCGTATTAACTCAGTCGCCCCTTATTCTGAGGTGGGTAATGTGGTCATCACCCCCATCTTATGCAGGGGAAAACTGAGGTGTATACAGGCCAAGTGACTTGCCCAAGGTCACACAGCTAGGAAAGGCGGAGTGCTCACCCTCAACCACATCACTCTGCCCACAGTGCAGGCACTTGGGATGATGGGCACTGGGGGTGGGACTCCTGTCGCTATGCCACAGGGGTGGCCCTGGGGAGGTTCTCCCTGTCCTCCACCCGCCAGGGCCCCTGAGAAGCCCAGGCATTCTGGAGAAAGCCCTGGGAAGCCCTAGAAGAGGGTGGCTGGTGGGGAGGGAGGGGACAGAGCGGGAGGAGCCGGCAGTGACTCAGCAGGGCAGGATAAGGATCTTCCAGCCCAGGGAGAGGTAACCCCACTCCTCTGCCAGGGGAGACGGAGTCACGGAGCCCCAGGCATGGGCTGGCCAGGGCAATGGAACATCCTGGGAGAGTAGCAACAGGGAAAGCTTCTGGCAGGCAAGGGAGGAGTCGGGATCTGGGGGTATCCCTTCTGCCCCTGCCCATCTCACATGCCTGCCACCCAGTCACCCAGACATCCGTACAGATGGGAAGCTAGATCCCAGGTAGGGCAGGAGGTGGCCGGCAGCAGAGCCCAGTTCCTCTCAGCTTCCAGGGGAGGCAGGTGGGGGTGGTGTCATCCAAGAGGCCTGAGCCAGTCCAGGTGTAGGTGAGGGACACAGGGCAGGGTAGGGCCTTGCTGAGGTAGTAGGAGGCCCAGGGGCTTCCGCTGACATCATGGCCAGCTCAGGGTGAGGCAGGGCCTTCTGGACTCCTGCCCACTGGAGGGAGAGGAAAAGTGCACACCCCATTGCCTTTCCTCACCCCTCCCCTGCCCTCGGGGGCCCCCAGGCCTGCGTATTCACACGGGAGTGTTTGCACGTGGTGGTGGCTGGGAGGTGTTCTTCTCAGGACAGATGCGGAGGGGCAGGCAGCCTTGTTGGCCCTGGCAGCCCGGGCAGGGCCTCTGAGACCACCTGCCCCCCTCCGTGCCTTTGCAGCCCTCAGGAAGCACGGGGCGCCCTGTGGCCCTCTAACTCCCAGCTTCATCTCCATGCTCCTGGAATCTACAGTTCCCGCAGAGAGGCCGAAGCTCTCCTGGGGGGGGACCTCACACTGACCAGGGGGGCGATGTGGGGTGACAGTCAGGAGAGCCCAGGTCTCTGCTTCAGGCAGAACACCTCAGTGTCCCAAAGAGACCAGGCAGGGCCCCGGTTAGAGACTGACCGCGCAGCCGGGCGCTGGGCAAGTCCCCCTGTTTCTGGAGCCGCTCTCAGCACCCAGCCTCCTGTCCTCTCCAGAGTCCTCTGCCCCGGAGCCCTCCCCGGGTCTGCATCTGCGGGTGTGGTGACAGGGCAGGGCACTGAAGGCGGACAGTCCTGGGCTCCGGTCCCGTTCTCCTGCCCGTGTGACCTCAGACAGGTGACTTCTTCACCTTGCCAAGCCTCAGTTTCCTCCTATGTCAAAGAGGAAATAACAGTTCCCATTTTAGAGGGTTATGGTAAGAATGAGATGAAATTGTCCACTTAAAGCCTTAGTTGTAAGCCCGAAGGAGGAGCACGTCACCAAGCAGCCAGGTGTGGCGGTGGCACTGGGGGAGTTGCGGGGCAGTGCCCTATCTCTCCCGCGGGCACTCAGGTCGGCCTGCCCCTCAACCCCACAGCCCTGGAGGGCTCCTCTCTGTGTCCCTGGCACTGGAAATGGAGCAGGGACTCAGGGGTGTTCGGTGGACAGATGAATAAGTTTGTGGGCATCTGTGCTGGCCTCTTCAGGTGTCTCTCCCACCACACTCCTGCCCGCCCACCGCCCACCAGGAAAGGGCCGGACCGGGATGGGACGCCCAGAGGCCAGGGCCCGCACAGGGCCAGTACTTCAGCTGCCTGGGGCACGGTGTCACTGGGGCATCTGGAGAGCCTTCCTTGGGGGGACCAGTTATGGGGGAACAATGGGAGGGAGGGGCAGGAACCTAGCTTGTCCCTGAGCCACCCAATCACATTTGTAGCCTGAAGCTCTACCTCCCCCAGAGCTTTCCTGCTCTGACCATCCACTGACCTCAGATGGTCTGATGGGTGTCCCTTGTCGCAAGACTGGAATTCTTGATGGCAGGAGTGGGTGCTCCTCCCTTCTCCATCCCTCGTGGGACCCAGCACCCAGCACCCAGCAGGGGCTCAGGAAAGGCCCGCAGGACACACCAAGGATCTGGGGCTGGGTTGGGGGACATCTCCTCTAACCTCTGCCCTGCCCCCCCGCCCCAGCAATCCCAGGTGGTTCAAGCAGGAAGAGCCGAGGGGGAGCAGGAACCTTCCCGAGGTCCCCAGCTGGGCAGGAGAGGGCAGCCACCTGCGCCCTGCCACCCCCAGAAACCCTGTAGGTGTCACTCCAGTCTGCCTCTCTTTCCTTCCTTCTCCCCTGATCCCAGCAGCCCACTCCCATTTGGGATTTGGTAGAATAAAGGCACAGTCTTACTCCAGCCCCCACCCCAACCCAACTGGCAGCTCCTAGC
This sequence comes from Tonatia bakeri, assembly GCA_004024845.1. Lineage (NCBI taxonomy): Eukaryota > Metazoa > Chordata > Mammalia > Chiroptera > Phyllostomidae > Tonatia > Tonatia bakeri. Next base: position 190,395 of record PVIA01001287.1, read on the forward strand.
CTGCTGCCTTTGCCCAGACATGGCAGAGGGGCAGAGGCAGCTCGGAGACGGAGTTGATTTTCCTTTGGCAGTAGGGAAGAGGGGGCAGGGAGAAGGTCCCTCACCTCCTTGCGAGGGGAGAGGGCAGGGACACAAGTCCAGACAAGAGCCAGGGCGGAATACAACTTCCCCAGTTTGCGGGGGGTCACAGCATCAAGCCCAGGGGCGGTCTGTAAAGCCAACTGCCCCTGTACCCACCTGGCCTGGTCCTCATTTTAGAGTTGCAGCCCTCGGTCCCTGCAAACCTGCAAACCAATGCTTTCTAGACTCTTGAGGTAAATGCTCGGGTGGGGGGGGCAACATGGTAAGCTTCCCCCAACTGCAGAGTCTGCTCCTCTTCCTCCCTGGGCTCCTGCCTCCTCCCCTCCTTCCCATTCCCACCCATTTGTTTGCCTTTGTGTCTCCTCTTTCCTGCCCTGTCCCTTCTCCCCTCTTCTTCCCTCAGTCTCCACCCTCCTCCTTCAGCTCCCCTCTCCCCCCTTCCCCTCCTGGCCCCCTCCTCCTCTCCCACGGTGGGGCTGCTTTCTCCCTGACTCAGCAAGGTGCTTTATAAGGTGCTGAGGGGCTCAGCCAAATCCAAACCACATTGTCTGTGCAGACACTCTCCACGAGGAGCAGGCTGCAAACCAGGGGGAGACTTGAGCGCTCCCCTCTCCCTCCCCCCTCCCCTTCGCCACTTCCCACCCCAACAGGGCGGCTGCTAGGGGACCTCCTGGCTGGCCTCAGTGCCGGTCACCCACTGGGCATCTGCCTTCTTGACCTTGGCGTGGGCATCAAAGATTGTTGGGCCCACCGGCCAAGAATGTCATTGAAACTCCAGCGTCCAGCCTGCGGGGTGGGGGGGGGCAGTGAGGGGAAGAGGGAGGCCTTTTTTGAAAAGGCCCCTCCAAGGCAGGTTTCATCAGAGCTGCTGCTTGAGTCCCAGAAAGTCCCCTGCCCCCAACCTCAGGCCAGCGCCCCTTTCCCAGTTCTTTTTCTTGTTTAGGGAACAAAAAAAAAAAGAAAGAAAGAAGAGGGGAAAAAACAACAAAGTCTGTCCCACTCCAGTGAGGTAATTGAAAACAAACTTCTCCCCCACCCCCCCCATTCTCCCCCCACCCCAGTTCTCAAAGTGCAGCACAGGGAAGAGCTGTCCTGGGAGCCGGGCCGCCTGCTCTGACCTGCAGCCTGGAGGGGCTGTGGCGGGGCTGGCAGGCGTCTGCCTTCCTCTGGGGGCACCGGGGCAGCGAGGGGCGAGGGGTTTCCGATGCTGTCCCAGAGAGAGGAGTCACCTTCCAGGTCCGGCCCACCATCGCCTCTGTCCCTTGACACAACAAATAAACAATAACAAAAGCAGCTCACTACCAAATGATTTTATTGCTGGTCTGCTTCTGGGCATTGGAGATCGAATGACGGCACGACCCCAGATGAAAGCTGTTTCCCTGCACTCTTCCTAGCAGTCCTCTGTAGCTGGAGGTAGCCAGAGGAAGACCCTCCAGGGAGGGTCTAGGCTTATGGGTCCCCTGGGTATCCCGCTTAAGCGAGTCCCAACACAGGCCTGAGGGAAGGAAGAGGAGGGAGGGCCCTCCACAGCCAGAGCACCCCTACCCCAACATGGGGAAAAACCAACAACCTGAACACTACAGGCGGGAGGAAGCCAAACGTCTTTATGGGGAAGCATTTCACAAACGGGGTCTCTCCATCGCCTTGAATTGGAGCATTCTTGATGAGTCACCCATGAAGCCCTGGTGTCGAAACTGGTCCGGGTGCCTCGTGCTGATTAATGAATTACAAATCCCCCACCCATGTGCACTCTTCTGGCCACTGGGAAGAAGAATGAAGAACCTTGTGAACTTGAGGGACGAGCTCTCAGCCAAGTGCCCTCTGCTTTCCTCCCAGCCGGGCAGTGGGCCTGTGGTGCCCTCGTCCTCCCCCTGGGGGCATTGTGAACGGGTTAGTCACCTGCCCTGGCCAGCGCCTCACTGAGCCCCAGCTTTTGGAAATGGGACAGGCCACGGGACAATAGGCAAGGGGGGCGGTCAGCCCAGACAAAGGGCAGCAGGAAAAACACCATCACTCGCTTGGAGGCCAGCTCGCTGGCATTTGGGAGAATGTGTCATTGCATTTACTGTGTGTGTGTGTGTGTGTGTGTGTGTGTGTGTGTGTGTGTGTGGCGTGGGGGTTAGAGATGAGAAGGCAGAGGTAGGGTGAGAGCGGGACCCACGCGGGTCAAGGAGCAGCACCCTAGGCCGACACGGAGGGCAAGGAAAAGGAGCGGGCCGCTCCCTCCCCGAGCTCTCGGAGTTTGCAGACGGACTGATGCCCTCCCCACCTCCTCCCCCAGGAGGCCCAGGGTGGTACCACCGCAGCCTCGCCTCACCTCACCCCCCCTCGGTGTAGTGGGAGGGAAAGGAGCCCCAGAAGCCCTCCCTTCCCTCCTCCCCCCACCCCAGGGAGGGCCGCTACAATTTGTGGTTACAGCTTTACACGTCAGAAAAAAAAAAAAAGTTTGCAGAATGTCCCACACTGAAAAAAAAAAAAAATCCGAAACCGAGCGAAAAAAACCTGCGAGTGGGCCTGGCGGATGGGATTATTAAAGCTTCGCCGGAGCCGCGGCTCGCCCTCCCACTCCGCCAGCCTCCGGGAGAGCAGCCTCGCCCGGCCGGCCCGGCCCCCGGCCCCATGGACCTCCGAGCAGGTAGGAGCCGGGCGTCCGAGGCCCCGGCCCCCGCCCAGGAGCCTCGAGATCCGGTTCCGTTCTTCCCCCGGGAGCCCGGAGCCGAGGAGCCCGGAGCTGCACCGCCAGCAAGGCTCGGGCCGGGGGAGGCACGGCTGGGCACCCTCGAGAGCGGCCCGGAGGGGACCGCATTCCTGGAGTCCGCTCGGCGGGGCCAGGAGGTCGCAGGGAGCGCGGCGGGTAGTCCCGGCGACCCGCAGACCTGGGGAGCCGGCCACCTGGAGCCCCAGCGAGGCGGGGTCTCGCGGATCCCGATGGACAGATCCCCGTGCACAAGTCGAGGAGAGCGAGTCCGAGGAGGGAGCGGGGCTGCGGGAGGAAGACGCGGAGCGCGGGGAGGTGGGGGCCGGGAGAGGAAGAGGGGGGCGGGAGGAAGGGAGGGCGGCAGAGGGGAGCCCGGGGCCGGGCCAGCGGGAGGCGAGGGGAGGCCGACACCTCGGGCCGCGCCGCTCTCCCTCCCCGGCCCGGCGGGAGGAGAGGGCGGGAAGCAGGGCGGGCGAGAGGGGAGAGGAGGCGGAGGGCAGAGCCGAGCCTGGCCGGGCCGGGCCGGGCCGCGGGCGGGACTCGCGGCTTCCTGGCTGCGCCCGCGCGGCCGGAGCCCACCATGCTGCCCGCGGCCGGGGAGCCGGCGGCAGGTAGGGGCCGGGCGGCGGGGCGGGTGGCGGCCACGAGCCCTCCGCTCGGCCCGCGGTGGCCTGGGAGTGATTAGTGCAGGGGCGGGGGGGGTGGGGGCGGGCGCCGCCCGGCCGGACGGGGCAGGGAAAAGTCAGTCACCCACCAGGGAGCGGCGGCACCGGCCGCTCGGCGCTGGCGGCCCGCGCGAGGGCGGGTGACCCGGCGGGGAGTTGACGCGCGGGAAGGGGCAGCGGCCCGGCAGAGCCCACAGCCCGGAGCCCCGGACCCCGCCCCCGCCGACGGGAAGGGAGCGACCGCGCGGGAGCGGGCCGGGGGCGGGGCCGGGGGCGCCGGGGCCACACAAGGGGAAGGCGCTGCTGCCGCAGCAGGGAGGGGGCCGGGAGCGAGAGGTCACCGCCGAGGGGGGAGGGTCAGCAAGCGGCGGCCGCCGCCGCCCAGTTCCCGGGCTGAGCCCCTCGAGGGAAACCCCACGTCCCCGAGCCTCTCAGAGCCCCCTAATCTCTGCTCTCCCCATCTTCCTTCCCAGCAACTGCACAAGACACTCCAGGAACCCTCCCCAGGGACCCCCAATCCCAGAGGACCCCGTCCCAGTGTCCTTGAGCCGAGCCTGGCCCTCCCCCTTAGGGTAGGAGAGGGCTGCCGGGAGCAGAGAGGAGGCTGGCGGTCACCTCGGCAGGAGCCCTCCGAGCCTCGGAGAGAGGCCGTTGGTGGGGGCCCTGCCCACGCCGCCCTGTCAGGCGCGCTCTGAACCGGACCCAGGCGGACGTCCCCGAGCTTTCAGTGAACCCACAGACCCCTCCTGGGCTCCCAAGCACACATCGCCCCCACCCCGCGGGGCACGGGGGCGCGCTCCCCTGACCCACCAGACCTCCCACCACTGGCTCAGACACGCTCACTGCCCTGGAGCCACGCACTCCACAAAGCTGAAACGGGCACCAAACAGGGATGGCAGCGACTGTCACCTAGCAGCCCCAGACATCTCTCCTCCTGACTGGTGTCATGGCTCCCTCTCCCGCCCCACAGAGCCCGCACTTCTGCACACCAACCTGCCACACCAGCCAGTCTGTTGGTGACACTTCACATTCCTCCCCATAATCCCACCTGCTTGTTCACACCCTGGCTCCTGCGGTCCTTCCGAGCCCCTCCCTAGCCTTTTGGATAACAACACCCTTTGAAATTCACGCTTACGCTTACCCCGATTGTTTCCCCACTTCTCCCCCTGCCTCAATTTCTGCTGGTGGCCCAGCTCCCCCTGCTTCAGCTCTCCCTGAGCACCCCCAGGGTCCTCGTGCAGCACCGGCCAGAACCCTCTCACTCCAATGAAAACCCAACTCAGGTGTCCACACTGACTTCACAGGACAAGGCAGCTGGCCTGCCTGGCTGCTTCTTCCCCAGGCCTCAGTTTCCCCTGTCATTCAGGTGGAAGAGAAGGGCAGGGAGGGGCTGTTGAAGAGGACGGCAGAGACAGAGCCCCATGTGGTTCTGCTGAGGAATTTCAGCATTCCCCCTCATGCAAGCCCCATCACCTGATGGCTGGGTGGCAAAGCAAGGTTTCCTGGCATCTGGGGGCCCATGCGTACCCACTCACTAAGCCACCTCTTCAGCAGCCTGGGGGCTGAGGGACAAAGGAGGGGACCTCAGCCAGGCAGCCCAGAGGACAGGCAAGTCCTGCTGTTTCTGTGGGCTTCCTCCTGGGAAGGCAGGTTGGGAAGCTCCCCAAAGCCCTTCCTTACAGTCTCACCGCCTGGATCTCACAGTGCGGTAGACACCGCCCCCCAGACTGCTTCATTTCCCCAGTTCCCCTCAACAACCCCTCCAATGGCACCAGAACACCGTCCTGGTCTGGCCTGAGGGCAGAACTTTTCCTTCTGGCTCCCACATTTCGCCCAGCACTTCTGGAGCTTGTTGATGCCTCCCCGGCTCCTATGCTTTCAGCTGATAGCGCTTAGCCACCAGTCCCAGGTGCAGAGTCTCGGGGCTGACTTGTCCTACCCACACTGACCTTCCTGCCACATCTGTGCCGCTGAGACCCCCTCCCTCACTGAATGAGGTCAGCCCGGGGGATATAGGCTAGGGACTGAGGGGCAGCTGGCTGAAGACATCCATACATGGGTGTGCCTGCCTGTGCAGTGTGTGTCAGGGTGCCCATGCACTTGCATGGGCTCAGTGTGTGTGCATGTGCACACACGTGCGTGCGGGAGTGTTCATGAGAGGGGCCCTGGGAACCAGGGCCCAGGGATCTGGATGGAATTAGGGGCTGGCCCAGGCGGGGGGCCAGGATGGGGGGTGAGGGGGCTGTAGCAGGAAACGTGAGCTGCACTCATTAGCTCCTCACGTGCTCAGCCGGATTTATAAACACAGGGGAAGACGGGATGTAAACAATCAGTGGGCAGCAGCCAGAGGCAGAGCTGGGGCGGGGGCTGGGTGGGAGCCAGGACTGGAGAGGGGGCCCAGGACACAGCCCGCAGTGGCCAGGTCCACCTGCACACCAGGAGCCTGGAGAGGAGAGGGGTAGATGAGAACTCCAGGATGCCCACTGCACTCTCCTAGGGACACCGGCAGGCTGCTCACTGTTTACAGCTAAGCCACAGGTGTTTTCTGCCAGGGATGCTTTCCGTTTTGCTGCCTGAGATATGGGAACGTTTTACCCAGAGTGGAAGCTGCCATAACCGAGGATAGAGCCCTGGTCAGCTCCCTTTCTCTTCTCCTAGCCTCTTCCCCTCTGGATTTTGGAGACTCCTTCCCTCTTTCTGATTCTCTCCATGGGTCAGTCAGTTGGATCCTTCTGCTCTCTCCCCTGCCGCCCCCCCCCCCAGCCTGCAGTGACAGTTACCTCAGAACTGAAATATTCCTGGAAACACCGGCCTCGTCTGGTTAATTTCATGAGCCGTTTTTCTGCCCGGATGACTTAGCTCTTGTTTATCCAAAAGCTTCCCCCCCTCTTCCCCTGCTGTCCCTGTGTGGGGAGCCAGTGCTCCCCAGGGATGTCCCACAGGGCCCAGAGGGGAGGGAGAAAACAGGACCATAGTGGGGTTCCTGAGTGGCCCCCTGTTGTGGGATAAGCAGAGCCCCATCCTAGAACTCCTGTCTAACAGGGCTGCCCAAAGCAGGGTGGGGTAAGGAGGCAAGCCCAGCTCTGCAGTTGCCGCTTTAGCCAGGACCCTTGGCATCGTCACTAACTGCTAGCCAGGCCAGACTCCATCCTGAATCTACCGCTTGGGTGTGATGCTGCTACCTCCCTCAGCAGGTCTCCAACCTCCAGAACCAACCAGCCTGCCCCCAAGTAGAAACTTGGGGGTGACTCTGCCAGATATGCAGGCTAAGGGTAGCCCAAGGCTTCGTGCAGAGGAGAAGGGCCTGGGTTGTCTTCGGATGTGAAGGACAGGAACTAGAAAGGAACTCAGAGAGTCAGCAGGAGCTCAGAAGGAAAGAAAGAACAAGGAAAGGGATGTTCCAAAGGGAAGGTATAGGCTGCACATGGGGAAGAGGAAAAGGGGAGACTGTCTCCCCAGGGGGCAGCTATGTGCCTGACGCTGTTCTCTGTCCTAAAACACGCATGCGTGTGGGTGCACGCGCACACTCCTCTCAGACCACAAGCCTGTCACCCAAGGGGGCAGGGTTCCTGAGACTAGCAGAACCCCTACTCCCACGCTCCATCAGTAAAGCCAGCCAGTTGGGCATCTGAAAGAGTCCAGACTGACCACTTCAGAAGTCCCCAGCTGAGCCCGATGCTCTGTAAGAGACATTCTGTACAATTGGAATCCTAAATCCTTCCAAGTTTTACCCTCTCTAAAACCTCGATCCAGCATTATGACTAACTGTGTATGTAACCTAGTCTTAACTCCAAACCTATCTTAACTCTAAGTACTGTTACACTGTTCAACCCATATCCAAATTATTTCTATCAAAACAACATATGTCATTGCAGAAAATCTGAAAGTATAAAATATAAATTAGAGGCCCTGGCCCAGTAGCTCAGTGGGTTAGAGCATTGTCTGATAAGCCAAGGTTGTGGGTTTGATCCCAGGTCAGGGCATATACAAGAATTAACCAATGAATATATAAATAGGTAGAACAACAAACATCTCTCTTTCTTTCTCTATAATCAATAAATTTTAAAAATTAAATATAACTTAGAAGAAAAAAACACTCATGATCTCACACCCATCCAAGCTCAAAATCCAAACCAGCCTACTCATAAGGCATGGCATGCACCGCCCCATCTGAACTCTGAATCAACACATTCGCAAACCTTCGTCCCAGCCAACCCTCTGCCTGCCCAGACCTAACCACATCCCCCAGCTGGACCCAAACCTCAACCACACTCACTCAGCCAAATCCCAATAAATTAACCTGGAACTTTAAAAGTAACCCAGTCCTTAAAGCTAACCTATGCCCAATGCCAGTTACAGCCTTACCCCATCCTAATTCTAATGGCCTTTACCCAGTCCCAATGCCCACTGAATCCTGGCCAAGTGCTCTTGACCTTGGATATCACCTAAAAGTTGGGAAAATCCTGTTTCCCAACTGCCTATGTCTGTTCTCACGGCACTGACCCCTGGCCTCTGGCATCCCGGGATGCCCAAACTCTCCAGCACCATCAGCTGACAAGCCCAGTTCATTGAATACACCATTCTCTCTCCTTCCTCCCCTTTTTCCCCCTTCTTCCTTCCATCTCTCCCTCCCCCTCTCTCCCCTCTGCAGGCTCACGGAAAGCCTCTTTCGGGTCAAACTTTTCCTAAAGCCCTAGATAAGAATGAGGCAAACTTCCACACTGTAGCTCGTGTCTGAGAGTGAACGTTCCATCCCATCCTACACTTCCACACCAGGGGTCATGCCCTAGAATGTCCCCACACCGCTGACCACATGAGCCAGCCCTGTGTCCTTCAGCCTGACCCTGGTGCTCTGACCCTCTACCTTGCCTCCTATAGCTCGACTGGGACTCGTTTGCCCCTTCTCAAGAGGCAGCCTCTGTCGCATCCCTCCCAGGGCTGACTGCTCGCAGCTGGCAGCTCTGACATGTGCTGCTTCCCACCCCTTGGCTCCCTCAAGCTGCAGTGGGACGCTGGGAGAGGAGGCTGCGGTACACCTGGAACTCGGGAATGCTGATTTGTGTTCCTAGGCCTGGCCCTCCTTTTACACACACCTACGTGTTGGCACACATACAGCAAGTATTAGCTGACCCACACGTATACTCTCCAGTATCTGCTGGCATAACATGTATAACATACATGCCTCCACACACACGCACTTTCTCAGGCCAGGAACGCTCCTCTCCTCCATCCCCCCTGCCTCCCATCTGGCGTCCCACCCTCACCCCTCCCTCCCATCGCAAGGTGAGGACAGACACCTGAGGGGCTGCCAGCTGCTTCCTCTAAAAGGCCAGACCCGCCCTCATGCTTCTTGCCCATCCTGTCCACAGGGGACTCGTGGGGGATGATAGCTTGCCTGTGCACCGTGCTCTGGCACCTCCCTGCAGTGCCAGCCCTCAATCGCACGGGGGACCCAGGGCCTGGTCCCTCCATCCAGAAAACCTATGACCTCACCCGATACCTGGAGCACCAACTCCGCACCTTGGCTGGGACCTACGTAAGTATCTAGGGCAACTTAGGGGTCTAGGAATTGGGTGAAGAATGAGAAGAGGAGTTGGGGGAAGAGAGACAGAATGGTGGAGGGGTCCTGATGAATGTAGGGTGATGAGGAAGGGACCTTTGGCTCTAAACAGTCTCTGCGTCTGGCCTATCTCTTGCCTTTCCCTCTAGGGTGCCCCCTCCTCCCCATCCCAGGCCCCAGGACTAGGCATGTGGGCAGGCCTCGCACCCGCCTTGGCCCATTGCCCCACTGGCTGACTGCCCAGCCACCCGCCTCCCCCTGGGGGCCGGGGAAGTCTCCTCTGTTTACACCGTGTTGTGGTGTCTCTTGCACGGGTGGGGCTGGGTGGGGATGGAGGGGCCCCACCTCCCATGCCTGTGTTCCAGCTCGCCTCTGCCCCAGACCTGGGGCCCTACTGCTCTGGACCCATGGGCCTCCCTGTCTGCCTCTCCCATCCTAACTGGGCCTCCTAGGGGGGACTTGAGGAGAGGGCGCTGCAGGGAACCCGGGCCAGTAGTGGCAGGGGGCTCAGAGTGTGCATTGAAGTTCTGCCATAAGAATTTGGGGGCAGTCCAGAGGTGTTCAGAGAACCCAGGAGAGGAGGAAGGAGGGTCAGAGTTAGCAAGGTCCGTGGGGAACTGGCCCCCTCTTCCCGTGTTCCTCTTCCACATCCCAGACCCTACTCTGAAGCCAGGGAAAGAAAGGGGAGGAGGGTGGCGGGGGAGCTGGCTCCAGCCCCAGGATACACCGAGGAAATTAGTTTGTCTCTGTGCTTGTCAGCGTGTGAACCTCCCCCTGGGCTCTTGCCTATCCCAAGCCTCGCCCCTCTCTTCTCCCTTTCTCTCCCCGCTGAACCGTCTCCCTCAGCCCTTTCCCTGGGCCCCAGGCTTCTCCCCCGGGGGATTGGCAGGGCTCTGTCCTCTTCCCTAGACTGACTTCCATACCCTTCCTCCAGCCCGAATATTGAGACTGCCTCAGTTTCTTCTTACTGCAGCCCTGCTCCCATGGGCTGAGCCCTTCCTTGGGGGTTAGTGTGTACCTTCTGTCCACAGCCCTTCAGCTGCTGGAACTGGGCATGTCAAGAGGCAAATGGAACTCCGATGCCTACAGGCCCCTCTGCCTTTTGACCTGCTTTTCCTGTCCAGAAAACCTTTGCTTGACTCTGCTACCCCCTCTAGTTCCCGACCCTTTTTCTCTCCTGGCTTTCCCTGCCAAATTTCTCGAAGGAGTGGTCTACACCCTCTGCCTCCACTTCCTCTCCACCCACTCACTCTTTAACCCCCTGCAATCTGGCTTCCAGGCCACTGAAACGGTTCTCTCCAAGGTTGTCAGGCACCTCCTTCTCGCCAAACCCAACAGCACTTCCTAAGGCTCATTCTCCCTGCTCTCTGTTTTCTAGCCGCACTGTCGAGTACTGCTGCCTTCCTGAACTCCTCCTCTTGGCTCTGCATTCTCCTGGTCCACCTTCTGCCTCTGCGGCCTGGCCTCCTGGGTCCCCGTGGCTCCTCTTCCTCTTCTGCCCTGCCTCTCTGGTGGGTGGGTGCTCTCTGGAGGCTTGCACACCCAACCAGTCGGTGAGCTCTCCCCGAGACTCTGCTGCCCAGTTTTTCTCATTCCACACCCTCCTCAGGAGAGCTTGTTGCCTCCATCGTTTCAATAGTCACCTCCACGCAAATGCCATTCACGGAGAAACTTAGGGTTGGACTGTGAACAGAGAGGCCTGGTGTAGAGACGGGGCCAGTGTCAGGGGACACAAGAAGTAGAACTTAGGGGACAGGTATCTCCTGGTGGCAGCAAGCTGGCTGCTTCGCCCTCCTCCTTCCCCATCGCCCTCTCCTTTCCACAGCTGAACTACCTGGGCCCCCCTTTCAACGAGCCTGACTTCAACCCACCTCGGCTGGGGGCAGAGACTCTGCCTAGGGCCACTGTCAACTTGGAAGTGTGGCGAAGCCTCAATGACAAACTGCGGCTGACCCAGAACTACGAGGCCTATAGCCACCTTCTGTGCCACTTGCGTGGCCTCAACCGCCAGGCTGCTGCTGCCGAGCTGCGCCGCAGCCTGGCCCACTTCTGCACCAGCCTCCAGGGCCTGCTGGGCAGCATTGCGGGTGTCATGGCAGCCCTGGGCTACCCGCTACCCCAGCCTCTGCCTGGGGCTGAGCCCGCCTGGGCCCCTGGTCCTGCCCACAGTGACTTCCTCCAGAAGATGGATGACTTCTGGCTGCTGAAGGAGCTGCAGACCTGGCTGTGGCGCTCAGCCAAGGACTTCAACCGGCTCAAGAAGAAGATGCAGCATCCGGCAGCTGCGGTCACCCTGCACCTGGAGGCCCATGGCTTCTGATCTTTGACCTTTACCACCTCCTCTTCCCTTCCCCTTCCAACCCTGCTCCCACTCTGGGAGGGAGAAACCTGTATGCCAATACCTGTTGAGCCAGGAGACAGAAGCTGTAAGCCCCTGGCCCTTCCTGGACTTGGAGGAGGGTGTGAAGCAATAAGGACCATCCCCTCCCCACTTCCCAAAGTTCTGCAGGTCTGGGGAAGAGGTGCAATAGGCCCCGTCCCATCCCATTTCTACAGGAAGTAATGCTCAAGGGAGCCTGAGGCAGTCCGGGTCGGTGCCGAGGCTCTCCCAGCGTCCGGCTTCCTGCCCGCCGCCTGCCAGTGCCCAAGAGCCCTCAAGGGGCACTTCCAGGAGGCATGCCTCTGGGGCGGGGAGGGGCCCCCACAGCACGTGCCTTCTGGGTGATGCCCATTGCTGCCCCAGTCTCCTTAGATGGGTGTTGCTCCCCTACCCCCAATTAACTCCATACGCTCAATTCGGGAAACGAACACAGTGGCAAGTCTAAACGGGAAGAGATGGGATTAAAAATGGGAGAGGTGGGGTCTGCAATGGAGGTAATACTGAAAGCAGAGGGGCAGGGACAGACTGAACCCAGGGGTCACTGAGGCACAGGGTGGCAACTGAAGGACCTTGTCTGGAATTTTCTTGCCAGCATCATGGTGCCTCCTCTCCACCCCCTTTTCCAGGGTATCTGTGGGTTGCCCGGCCTGGGGAGGGCAATCATAGCCACAGCCACAGGATTTCCTGAAAGTTTACATTGTAATAGCATTTTGGGGGTGTGGGGGTGGCTCCCCCAGGCCCTGCACCCCAGCCCCAACCACTCATGACTCTGTTTGTTGTATTAATATTTATTTATTTGGAGATGTTATTTATTAGATTATATTTATTGCAGAATTTCTATTCTTGTATTAACAAATAAAATGCTTGCCCCAGAAGCATCTCTTCACCCAGCTCTGCGCCTCCTCCCAGCTCCCTGACTGCTGGGAGGGCTTGGCAACCCCACGGTCAGCTCAGGAGATGCAGAGGCGGGCAAGAGGCTCTCCCCATCTTGTCGTGGGGGGCGTGTGCCCAGCAGACCTCAGCCCAGTTCTCCCCACCAGTGCCAGGTCCCTTTAGTTCTCCTAGATGCCTCTTGTCTGCCGTTGATCTCCCGTCTTCCAGCCTTGGCTCGGTCTGCCTCACCTCTCTGGATTATTTTAATGTTCTCATAGGTCTGTCACTCTGCAGAGTGACTTATCTGTCCCTCTGGTGTTCTCTCCAAGCAGTCAGCCTACACTCTCAGCCCTCAGTTTCCCCAGAACCTGCCCCTGTGGTTGCCTTTGGGCCCCTCCGCAGCAGTGCTCTCACCTTCTCCATGCCCTTCCTCTCCTAGAGATGGTGGCAGACCACAGCCAGGTGTGGTTCTCAGCTGTGACTGCTCCCTTCTCTCAGATGCAAGACCATAGATTCGTGGGAAAGACAGAGACTCCTACTGGAGTCCAAGTGATTGGGACGGGTGCTGTGCAAGGGGTGGCCTAAACTCAAGTTCCAGTTTCATAATCTATGAACAGAATGACCTCGGACAAACTAGTTAAAGCTCTCCATTCTCCAGTTTCTCCACCTGTAAAACGGGCATTTTAAGTAACCTTATAAGATGTTGGGAAGGACAAGAGAGAATAAAGTTAAGATCCTTGGCTGCAGCAGCAGCAATAAGTAAACATTACTTGGAGCATATGGCACGCCACGATGCTCTAGTGAAGAGCCTCTGGGTCACTTAATGGGCTAATGTCCCCAGGTAACACGTGGATGTTTTACAAGGGCCTCCTGGAGGCAGTGCTGTAAGCGAAGGAATTAACAAGTGACGGTGATGTCAATTGGTTGACAAATATTTTAAAGACATTCCCTGCCCATTACTAGGCTAACCAGTGTAAAAAGATAAAAAAAAGTCCATATCTAACTTGGCTCCTGCCCTTACGGGGGAGCCTGTGATCTACCTGGGAAGAGACCACCAGCTTACCTGAAACATAACAAAAGCACACGTGTGCGACGTGCACTGGGAGGCCCCCACACGAACCTCTGGAAAAGGGAGAGGCCGGAATGTAGGTGCAGGAGCTATTGGACTTGCTTGTGGGCGGGGCAAGCCAGGCTCTGCTGAAAGTCCCTGAGTCACCTGGCCTAAGTTGGAGGGAACATGCCCACCCTGAGGGGTCCAGACTCTTCAGGCGGAGGCATCTGCCCAGGCACGGCCCTGCCTCCTGCCTAACAAGACAGAAGGAGAGGGCATCTATGCTGTCTCCACGCAGGGGCAGGATGAGCAGCAGCCTGTTACATGCGAGCCACCAGGCGGGGGCTGTACAGAGCGCAGGGCGAAGAGGGGATGCCCCACACTAATGTGAGTTTACTAGGGGCAGATCGGAGACTTTTCCATCTGTCTATCTCAGCACCCAGCTCAGGCTCCAGCCCAAAGACGGTGTTCAATTAGTGTACTGAACAAAACAATCTGGAAAAAGGACTAGGACCCTCTTCTCCAGAAATGCTAGGATCCAAGGTAGAGTTTAATTAGGTGCAGAAACACGCAAGGGAAATACTGTGGATGTCCAGGAAGGAGTGACTGCTCCCAGTTGGGTGCAGGTTCTGCTAGTCTGTGAGCCCTGGAGGGGGGACAAGGGAGTGTCTGAGATAACTGCTGTATTTCAGTGTCTTGAACATATTAAGTGCTTTTGCACAGATGCAGAAGGTGGGATTTGACCCCCTTCTCGGAGGGTGGGCAGGACAAGGGCTACTTAAGTGAGTCCACTTCCCTTTTAAGGAGGTGGTATCTGAAGGGCAGGCTCTGTGATTTACTCATCTTTGCATCCCTGCAGCATTTTAGCACAATGCTGGGCACAGACTAAAGTTCTCCATAATTTGATTTAAATGGATTTAAAGCCCGTCAAGACACTGGTATATGCTCAAAGCAAAAGAGGGGAGCAGCTCCTCTTTTTTTAAGGAAGCAGCTGACAGGACCAGGTGCCCTGGAAGAACTGTAAGAATGCAGGAAAACCCACGGGCTTCGGTAAATCAGGAAGTCACTGGTGACCTTTGCAGGAGCCGCCAAGAGGCGGATATCAGATTGTGAGATTCAAGAAGCAGATGATGAGGAGAAGGAGACGGGGTAAACACATGTCCGCAGGAGTGTGGTGGCAAAGGGCACATCTAGAAAGGATGGCACAAGCATACAAGGTCGTTTGGTTGGTTTGCTTTGTTGTTTTCAAACAGAAGAAACCTAAACATGTTATTGAGGTGTGAGTGGTGGCAGCTGGAGGGGAATGGAGAGACTTGAGGAATGGAATCAGAGACAAGCATAGGAGAATCAAAAGGGTTTCTGGGCAGCCACATGGGACCAGGTGATACCAGCAAACATAACTGTGGTCCCTGGCCCATTTGGCATGGATTATGACATGCCCTGCCATCCCTAGTAAGCCAGAGCTGCCTAGCAGTGTGGGCAGAGTGGAGAAAGGGCATTTCCCAAGGCTGAGGACTGGCCAGACAGGGATGGCAGCAAATCACAGGACAAAGGACTCTAGAGGGTTAGAAATTATACAGTGGCCCTGGCTGGTGTGGCTCAGTGGATTGAGCACTGGCCTGCGAACCAAAGGGTCACTGGTTTGATTCCCAGTCAGGGCACACGCCTGGGTTGCGGGCCAGGTCCCCAGCTGGGGGTGCGAGAGAGGCAACCACAGACTGATGTTTCTCTCCCTCTCTTTCTCCCTCCCTTCCCCTTTCTCTAAAAATTGTTTTAGAGAAGAAATTATACCGTGGAGTGTCTACGAACCTCACAGAGCATAGTGCAGGCACATAGGTAACAAAAGGAAACAGGAGTGAGTGACCTGGAGAAGGGCGGGGTGGAGCACTGGCGTTCACTCCAGCTAAGGATGCAGAGGGTGCACCCTAGGATCATGGCAGGGGAGGCAGACACGGAGGCGAGCCCAGGCAAAGAACATTCCAAAGTTTGAGTTCTTGAACTCTCCCCCAAAGAGCTCCCTACTGATGCTGCTGGTGGCATGAGCCGCTCCTTTGGGTTTTAGTACTGTGGACCAAGGGGCAGGTCGCTCCTAGTAACTGACAGGTCATCAAGTTTTTCTGTGAGTGACTTTGTCCTTGCTTCCGCAATCACAGTTATTTCAGGAGAGGTGTTGAGTTTTCTTTGGTTGTCTTAGGTTCCACCTCTAAAGCTCGTTCTTGTGGTCAGGGGCCCAGGTATCAAGAGGTCACCCTAGGAACTTGGAATACCCGAGGCCTGCAGTGTCAATGGAGAGAGGGTGTTGTCTAGAAGTTCTTCTGTCCCCAGAAAGGCTAAAAACAGTGTCAGGAGGGAGAAAAGGCTCTCCTCTCTGTCATCTCCAGGCACCACAGAGCGCACTAGAAATCTCGTCTTCGTCGAAATAGAGGACTGTCATTTGGGGGAGACGACTTCCAGGGGTCTAGGAGTGAGTAAAGAAGGGGCTCTGATACAGGATGGCAAAAGGTAGTATGCCTTTCCTGTGCCCACTTTGCAAAGACTGACCCAACATCCAGGCCTTAGGGCCCCTCGGTAAGTTAGGAGACTCATTCAGGCACTCATGCCTCACACGCACACACTCACCCACAAGCCCCGGCCACCCCAAATGTTGAAGGGCCAAAGGAGGCCGTATTTCCCCTTAACCTAAAGGGCAATGGCCAGTGATCCAGGCCTGGCTGAATGCTCTGCCGGGTGGCTCTCAACTCCCCCTTCTCTGGAGCCACAACTGTCCCTGCCTTTGTCACTTCAATTCTTGAGCTCCCTGACTCAGCCTGGTTCCCCCAATTTCCCAGCAGTGGACAAAGCCCTTGTCAGCGGGTTGGGGGTGGCGGCAGTCAGAGTAACTGTGAGCTTTAGAACCAGAGATCCAGCCCTTTCCTCATCTCAACCTTCAGGGCCCTTCAGCCTCCCTAGTTCAGAGGTCTCCTCTCCACCCCTCCTCAACTTGCCCTCATCTCTGAGGCAGGGCTGATAGGGTTGAAACCAAGACCTTCCCCCCAGCTGGACAAAGTCTGACACCTGGTGGCTGAGGCAAGGAATGGCTAGAAGGGCCCCTTCTCAAATCTGAGTTCACCGGGCAGGATGATAGCCATGGTGAAGGAGAGGTGATGGGAACAGGTTTGGAGTGGGTGGTTGGGACAGGACAAAAGAGACATACGGTGGCAGAAAAACCCAGACCCAGGGGAACTTTTGCCTTCCACCAGACTCCCATCCCTTAAAGCCCACAGCCCAGAGGACCTGCAACAGCTTGAGGTGGGCTGTTTGGGAGGGTAGTGAGGGACTAGGAGGAGCTGCCTGAAAAAATTTGGGCCCTGGGGAATGGGGCCCAGGGTATGTGAGTATGTGGGGGCTTGGGGTGTGAGTCTGGCTGCCCAGAGTCTCCAGCTCAGGGTGGGTGGCAGGGCCTGAGGGCCTGAGGAAGGGGTATGCTGGGGAGAGGGAAGGGAGCGGGCAACGCCCCACAGCCAGTTGGGCCCCAGGCAGCTGCTTCCCTCCCTCTACCTGTCCCCACCTTCCTAGCTGTAGCTGGCTCTCCCCACAAGCTCCATTATGAGCTGGGGGAAGGGAAGAGGTTCTTAGGGCGCATGTGCAGTGCTGAGGCACCCCTATCCTGCCACATTGTCTGAGCAAAGCCAGGCTTAATCCCCCTTCCCCTTGGAGCAGTCAGGGGGTGGGCCTCAGCCCTCAGGAAGATTCTGGGCTCCCGTTCCAGTTCTTTTCTTTCCTTTTCTCTTGTGTTCCCCCAAGATTTTGGTCTTGACCATGAAGCAAGTGACTTGAGTATTCCCAGGCCAAGGTGCGAAGGTGACTCCTGGAAGTCCATCACTAGACTTTGGGGGTCAGAGCTGACACAGTAACCTAGACCCTGGTCTCAGGAAGTTCCCTAAAGGACAGAGAAGTAGCCCCCAGCTCAGACCTCTAGCCTGAACTGTGACAGTCCTCAGGACAACAGCTTTGGGGATAGGTCAGAAGGTCACCTAAGTAGGGTAGGGGTTCCAGGAAGGAAGGTGATAGAGGGCTGACAAGATCAGGGATGTAAAAGAAAGAAAGACACATGCAAGGATGGGTGGGCCAAGGTCCAGTCTAATTGCCAGCGCACTTTAGGGGGTCAGATGCCAATTACAGGAAGGATGCCAGTCGGACAGGGATGGTTCTGCACCCCAGGGTGCCAACTCCTTCGAGCCCTGGGAGCGTGATCCCACAGCTCTCTGACTAGGAGAGGAGGGCAATGCTGCCAATGGAGAGTTCCTGCAGCTCCAGGCTGGAAAGCCAGCCTTAGGGGGCTGGCACTAGAACTGACTGCCCTGGTTCTCTTTCTTGGTACTGGGTGAAGCTGAAGGCTAGGGGAGACATTTTCCAGGCTGGGTAGGAGAGGCTAGTGGGGCCTGGGCCAGGCAGAGCTGGGGGAAGCTGGCAGGGATGGTCCAAATAGTGTCCACAGAACAGGTCAGGGTGCCAGAGGGGAGAGGGAATAGGCTCAGGCGGTAGAAGGAGCCACTGTGGCCTCCCAGCGGCACACCCCATTTCACGCTTCCTGGGCGGTGGCAGGGCCTCACGGCTATCAGCTTTCAGGGGTGGGAGGGACCAGGAATGAGGAGGGATCTGCCCCACCCATGGCTCCCTACTCCCTCAGGGCTTTGTGGGCTCAAGAGTTGGGTACCACACACCTGTGGCAATGCTCCCTGGGGAGGGGGTGGTCAGTCCCACAGTGTTCCCTGGGGAGAGGATGGTCAGTCCCACCATCCCTCCACAGGGTTCTCAGTGCCTGACTGGACGCCACACCTAAGCCCTTCATAGGCCTGGTGGAAAGGGCCTCCCTGCTTCCCTCCCAACACAGCAGGGCCCCTGTCTCCCTCGGTGTGGGCCCCACATAGTCCATAAGGCAGATGGGGGATTAGATCAGGCCCAGCCCAAACAATAAAGCAGGGAAAGGCCCTCCAGCTCTGTACAGCATGCCACGAGCTTGCACTCCTCCACACTGCCTTCCTCAAGGAGGCAGATGGGGAGAACCAGGTGGGAGGAGGCTCCTGAAGACATGGCCTTCTCCTGCTCCTCCCCTTCGGTGGTCTACTTTCCAGAGTGTTCTCTTTCCTTGTGCCCACCTTCCTCCCATCACAGGGCACCCAGACTCCAGAGCGGTGGAAGAGGAGAAAGGCAGTGCCCTGAGTAGGCCCTTACATCCCTGCAGGGGAGAACCAGATGGGATCTCTAGAGGGCGATTAGAGCAGGGCTGGTCCCCATGCCCATTCCCAGACTCCCAGTGGCCAGCACTTTTGCCTGCTGCCAGGAAATTGGTGAGGGGGAGGCGGGATGCAGGGGTGAGTCAGCAATGACAGGAGCCCAGGGACAAAGGTCATGGGCGGAGAATTGTGAGACACTGTTTATGTAGCCTGCCTCCTCCAGGAGGTCTTCCAGTGTTAAGCCAGCGTGTGGTCCAACCCATCTCTGACCCACACCCTCTTCCCCCTCTCCTGTTTGCAAGGAACTTCTTCCTTGCATGGACAGCTTGTGGGGCCTATCTGCCTGCCTCTGTAGCCTGTGAGCCCCTGGGGAACACCGAGGGGCTGAGAGTTAACTGAGTCCCCACAATGCCTGTGACTAGCAGCACTTCATACTTGTAAGAACCATTTCACATCAATTTCAGTTGAGTGAATCTGTGGGAAAGTGCTTAGAACAGTATTTGGTGTTAGGTTTATTGTCGGTATTTTCTACGCACACGCGCACATCACTGTGCTACAGACTTGGCAGATTTTGCTGTGAGGAACTGGGGATCCGAACGCACTCTGGCCTCCTGCTCAGTATGGAGTCTCCTAACTAGTAGGGCCGGCAGGGAGCAGGCTGTGGGACCCCAGGAGAGCGAACAAGGCAAATGCTTGCTTGGACTAAGGGTGGGCAGTATCTTTGGGCGCCGACTGTGAGAAAGGAGATTTCCAAATCCATGGGCTTCTCCAGCCAGCTCTCCTGGGGCCAGTGGGGGTGGGGTGGGAGCAGGGAAGAGGGCTGGATTAGCCCAAACTCTCTTCGGACCTCGTGCCCCACAACATTCTATGTGCCAAGGAGGGTGGGGGTGGGGAGTGGAAGGCTACAGCTGGGCTCTGGGGAGTTACAAACCTGCCACGGGGATTAGTGAGGCTGAAAAGAACATTTGCCTAGGAAGGGAAAACGGGAAGTGAGAGGCTGAGGATAACGCTCTGTAAGTCCCCAGAGACTCACTGCAGGCCAGAGGGGCGGCGCAGGAGGAGGTGGTGCAGTCTGGGGCGTTTTGACAGGTCCCTCACCCCTTCTACCCTGGGACACAGCTGCTGCAGCTGCCCCGCCCCCTCTGCATGTGATGTCTGCTATTGGCTGGACCCAGGCCACGCCCCTATGAGGCAGCCTGCCATTGGCTTAGGTCTTTGATGTTTCCGTGCTTGTGGGCAAGGGGAGAGACGTCATTCTCTGGAAACTGCGGACTTCCTCTCTGCTTGTCTGGGTCATCCTGTCCGCCCGTTGCTGGTCCCAGGCTCCCTCTCTGGCCCCAGCCCTCTCTCACTCTCTCTCTCAGCAGCTGTCTCTCTCGTGACCACTGGCCTTTCTCCGCCTGCCTGGGTGGGCGCCATGGACCGGAAGCGGCTGATCACTGACTCCTACCCAGTAGTAAAGAGGAGGGAGAGCCCCACTGGACACAGCAAGGGGAAGCTGGCACCAGAGCTAGGTCTCTAAGGTGTGGGGAGGGCGGGAGGAGTGGACACCAAGGGACATGGGACATGGGTGGACGGGGGCAATGCAAGGGGAAGTGAAGTATGTCCTCTACCTCCTACACCAGGCCTAGTAGCGGAAGACAGACGCAGAGGGGCGGGGAGGGCTGAGGAGCCACGGGACAACTGTGAGGCCAGGGGCAGGGAACCCACCCTGCAGGGCACAGTCCTGAGCAGGCCTGAGGAGCAGCTTGTTGTTGCAGAGGAGGAGATCCAGCCCCTGAGCGTCAATGAGGTGGAGCTGGAGTTGCTGAGGCAGTTTGACCTGGCCTGGCAGTATGGGCCCTGCACAGGTGAGAACCCCTCAGGTCCCTGGAGCATGTGCTGGAACCAGTCCTGTCACCCACATGTCTTGAAACTACCCAAGCCCCTGCCTGGCCCTCTCAGGCACTGTGTTCTGAGCCTGGGGAGTGTCCCGACACGGCTTCCACACACACTCTGTAGCCTGGACTCTTCCTCGCCCACCCTGAGGCCCCAATGCCTCCTCCCCTCCCTGGCAGGGATCACAAGGCTGCAGCGCTGGCACCGGGCAGAGCAGATGGGCTTGGACCCTCCCCTAGAAGTGCGTCAGGTGCTGCAGACCCACCTTGGAGATCCCCGCTTCCAGTTCAGGTCAGAGACAGGCCAGGGAAGGCTTTCGGGGGAGCCAGAGCCTTCTCCAGGCACTGCCAGTCTGCTGACCCTGGGGGTGGGGGCTGCTCTGACCTGAGGGAGAAATGGGTGCTGGCTTGGAGGTCCTGGCAGAGCAGGCAAGAAAGTTCTACAAGGTGTCTGGCTCAGGAGGGCAGAATTACTGCTGCTTTAATAGTTCCTATCTCTGAGCTAATGGTGGGGGAAGGGTATACCAAGGCCCAAGGTACTATTTCATACTGAGGGGATGACCAACGACTATAGGCCATGGCCAGCAACTGGTGTTGCTGAAATCAGATCAAGGGACTTAACGACCCTCTCCGGTCTCTCCTTGACCCCATCTCCCCTTGTACAGCCTCTGGCATCTCTACCCCCTTTGAGGTACCACCACCTGGGATCTCCTGCCCGCTACCCAAGAACCTCAGGACGCAAGTGAGAGCCCACTGCTGCCTCTCAGCTCGGCTCTGCTGTGGAGAACGTCTAGCAGGAAGGAGTCTTGCAGGGAAGGAAAGACGCTGAATCTGGATGTCTCCCTGCTCAGCCCTCCATCTAACCAGCAGGCCCCCGGAGCCCCTCGTACAGCCGAGGAGCCCTTCCTGCCTGGGGGTGGTCTCTGAGGGCAAGGATCCAGCCGTGAGGATTCCAATGCCTGCCGCACGCCTCCCTGACCTAAACACTGCGATCCTGGGGATGGGGTAGCAATTTAGGCACAGCCTTAGCTGAGCAGACTCAGGCGGATGCACTCCCTACCTAGGGCTAGGAATCTGAGGGCAGAACTGGTGGAGGTCACAGGGCAAGGGGTTCACTAATGCTTATCAATAAATAACACAGCCCAGAAGCCTAAACTCCAGTCCTTAATGTGTCCCTGCTTGAGTTGGCAGCACGCACAAAGTTGGGAGGTGGGAGGGAGCCAGCAGCACGCTTTTTTACAATGTGCATGTACCCCCTTCGCTGCCTAACCTTAGACCTGAGAGAAAGACATCTTTGAAGCCCAACGGACAAGTCCTCCTGAGCCCTTTACAACCTCTGGCGTCCCCTGGTGGTGCACAGGGAAACTACTGTTGTCACCTATACAGACCAGCTGGAGGAAACCTGAGACCAGCCACCTCGCCTGCCCAGAGTTCTCCCCCTCACAAAAACAGGTCCTTTGTCAGAGGATCCACAGGTTCCATGGCCCATAAAGTCCAGACAGACTCACACATTCCCAGCAAGCACCTCTGCTTCCCACATGGGGGGTTCAAAGCAGGGTTGGGGGAGGGTTTTGACCCACAGGACCTGCTCAGAGATAGCCAATGTCTGAGGGTCTTTGGTAGGGAACTGGATAGTGCTGGGGATGGAAGAGAACTGGCTGGAGCAGAAGCAACATTTAGGGGACCCCGGGACAGTATGAGACGGAGAACGTAATCAGTACTCACATGACATCACCCTTGTTTGCTGTCCCAGCCCTCCGTTCTGGGGCAGAGGGAGAAGCACAATTTGAGTCCCTGCAAACGGGCCTAGAGAACGACCGAGTGGTCTTTCTAGCCCCCATCTTGTTGAGCACTCATCATGCCTCAGAGACTTTAAATGTTTTATCTCTAAACTCCCTTAAAAACCTTCAACGCAGATTTTACAGGGAGGGACACCGAAGCCCAGGAAGGCTGTGCCAAGGTGCCTGGCAGCACTAGCAGGACGTGGCGGCGCAGAGACGGGTCCATGTGCATAGGCTCTTCCCGTCCATACCACGTCCTGCCCATCTGTGGAGAGCCTGGGTGTGCCGGACCGAGAGGTCCCCTTGGGTGTTATTAGTGGTGAGGAGGTGGACAAAAACAAACATGTATGCAATATGTCGTCGGGTGGTGGTCCATGGTAAGCGAGATTTAGGTGAGAGGCCAGACAGTGCCAGAGCGGCTGGTCAGGGAAGGCTCTCTGGCAGATGGCCCTGAAGCAGAGCTCAAGGAAGTACGGGAGTAAGCCTTGCAGCTATGTGGGTGCTCCAGACAGAAGGCACGACAAGTGCACCCTCCCCAAGGTAGGAGTGTTTCCAGCTGGTCAAGGAGGAGCATGGACGCAGTGCGGCCAGGGCAGAGGGAGTGAGGGGAGTGTGGTGGGAAATGAGGCTGGAGACGCAGCAGGTAGGTCCCACAGGGCCTTGCAGGCCAGGATAGGAATCTGGATTTTATTCTGAGTCGGAGGAAGGCATTGGTGGGTATGAAGCCAATAAATGACGTAATCAAACGTGTTTTGAAAACATTATTCTGGCTGTTGGAGAAGAGATCCTGGGGTTGGGAGAAGAAGACGCAAAACCACTCAGGAGGCTATTCCAGTTGGCCTCGGGAGACGTGACAGTGATTTGGACCAGGGCAGGGAGATGGTGGTAGTAAGAAGTGCCAGATTCCTGTATTTCGAAGGAATAACTGACTGACAGGACTTGCTGATTAGTTGGCTGTGGAGCTTGAGAGAAAGCAGCCAAGGATAACGCCAAAGGTTTTGGCCTGAGCAACTGGAAGGACAGAGTTCCCATTACAAAGATGAGAAAGACTGTGGGAAGGGAATGGCGGGGTGGGAATCAGGAGTTTGGATTTGACATCTGTGACACATCCAAGCAGGGATGGGAGCAGGCAGAGGATACGCAAGTCTGGGGTTCTGGGGAGAGCTATGGGTTTGAGGCACAAGTTTGGGCATCTTTCAAGTGACATTTAAAGCCATGAGTGTGAATGAGATTTCTTGAGTGAGTACAGACAGAGACAAGAAGTGGCCCAAACACAGCCCTGGGGCCTTCCACGCTTACAGACAAGGGAGAAGAGGGCATGCAGCAAAGGAAGCTGAGGAACTGCAAGACTGGAGGAAAATAAGGAGAAATTAGGGCCTGGGAGGCCTGGGCAGGAGGTGTTTTCAGGTCTCATGGTAGAAGAAGCCTGAGAACAGCACACCGCACTTGCAATGCAGAGGTCGCGGAGATGAGCAAGTTCCTGAAGTGCCGGGGCTGAGTGAGCCTGGGGTGGGCTCGCAGGGAACGGCAGGAGTGCCGACAGGGAGCACGCCAACTTTCAGGGCCTTCTGACGGTAAAGGGAGCAGAGAAATAAGAGTGGTACCTAGAAGGGGATGTGCGACCAAAGGAGGGTTTTTAATTTATTGTTGTGTTTTTCTTTTGTTTTAGTATGTACAGCATAATTACATGGTAAATAGAGTGAGCCTACAGGGAGGGAAGCTGGGGGGACAGCTACATGGACGAGGTCTTTGTGGAGATGAGAAGAGCCATGAAGATGACCTTACATAGGAACATCCACTGTGACAGGAAGGGCGTCCGAGGACGCGGGACTAGGCACAGGACAGGGGTGCAGTTGGGAGTGGGCACATTTGAGAATCAGACATTTGCTGAGAGCTAGGTACAACTAGAACAAATCTGATGTTTACTAAATGCCATCCATGTCATCTGCTGCGCTGAATGCTGCACATGCTTTATCTAGCTGACTCCTTAGGACAATCTCATTAGGTAAGTATCACTCATGTTTCACAATGAGGAAACTGAGGCTGAGAGGAAAAGTGACTTGCTCGCCAGTAAAACCCAGGGCCCAATTCACACCCAGGCCTGTCTTCCCATTCTATTACCCCGCACCTGCCCTCCCATCCGCACCTGTGCTGCAGGTACTTAGGAAGATGTTGGGGAGATCAGACCTACTCACGTAGAAAGGTGAAAAAAATGTAATGTGAGTGCTACCTTGGGACAGCCAGGAGTGGTACAGACACGAGTTCTCTCAAGAGCACCCACCTGTTAAAGGGACCCCTGCAGCAGAGGCCTTGAGCACAAGAACTGCCACCTCGGCTGCACTGGCACTGCTTCTGCCTTACCTCGTCCGCGCCCAGCCCTCCCACTCACCACGTCCCTGCTCATCAGACCTGTTTGCGGCAGGATGGACGGAGACTACCCACTAGAGCTGGGGGGTGGCCCAAGACACCTCCGCTCTGAATATTCTTAGCAGTTGTGTATTTGAGCTTAAAAGCCTTCGGTTAATTTTGCATTCTACTCCATGATACACGTGGACATAAAAATGAATGAACTTACTTATCAAGTAAAATGAAGCTTCCAGGAAGATGTGCTACGTGTGGCCTATGTCTGGCTTCATATACCCTGACATGTCCACCACCACCCAGCCCAGGCTGAGCAACATGGCAGAAAGCCCCATACAATTGTTTACCGGAAGGAAATGGGTGATAAGTGGCCCTTGAAGGGTGAGTAAGAGTTAGCCAGCAGAGAAGAGCATTCTAGACTGAGGGAGTGGGCTGAGCAAAGGCAACTAGGACGTGTGCACCCAGGGGAGAGGTGTGCAGACTGCAGCTCAAGCTACATGGAAATCAGCACAGTAAAAACTAGCATTTCAGTGCTTATGCATCTGGCACTGTTCTAAATGCCTTTAATCCTCACAGCAACCCTAGAAATTATTATAACATTTTTATAAAGTGATTTTAAAGAAGAAATCAGACACAGAGGGGTTAAGAACTTGCCCAGGGTTACGCAGCATTTAAGTGTCAAGAATAAGATGATCCCGGAGTCAGGCTCCAGAGCCCTGACTCATGTCATGAGGGTTGGTGCCAGTGAGACAGGCTGGGGTCAAACATAGGGTCTTGGGCCTGAGGAGTTTGGACTTATCTATGGTGATGAGAACTCTTGAAGGTTTTTGAGCAGGAGAGAGAGAAGATAAAAAAAAAATCATTCTAGAGAATGTTTCTGACCAGGTACGAGAGACTAAAGGGGAAGGGGGAAGAAAGTGCAAGTAGGAAGACCAAGTGGGAAGCCATTAAGTATTCAAGACACAGGTCCTGGGGCCCTGGATTAGCAGGCAGAATGGAAAAGACAAAAAGCTAAAGAGATGTGCAAAGGGAGGTGGCAAGACTTGCGCTCGGGAAAGGAAGAATGGGGAGGAGGCGTCAAACATGACTCAGGTTTTGGACCTGGGTGGGTGAGAGAATCCTGATGCCACGGGCAGAGAAATGGAAACTGGGAGGCTCGATTTCAGGCACGTTTAGTTTGAGAGGTTGACAGGACACCCAAATGGGAACATCTAGTTGGCCACGGAACTCTAGAGGTCAAGTCTAGTAGTGCAGTCAGGAGAGAATGGGGTGTCCAGGGGCTAAAGGGAAATCGCCTGCGTAGAACTGACACTGGAGCCCATGAGCACGGCTGAGTTCTCTGAGAGAGGGGAGAGAGACAGCGAGGGTGCAAAGTCAGGACCAAAAACGGCCTTGGGTGGAAGACGTGCGGTTGAGAGGGGAGTTGTCCGAGTGGCAGGAGAGGCAAGGGAGAGCAGTGTCTAGGAGGTTCCCAAGAACTTCACAAGTACTAGTGGGTGGTGTGACGCTGCCAAGATGTCAAAAAAATATATATCATTAGGAGGAGATGGAAACACCACAGGATCGCGTTTCTGTCCCCGAATTCTGTCCCCATTTTGTAGTTCTCTCTGGCATCCCAGCTGTCATAGTAACTAACTACCAGGACCACACCCATCAATGAGGGCCATACTGATTCATTCTTTATTGACTCAGGTGTGGCAACATTTACTCACCCTCAAACCCACACACACTCACTAGTAGTGTGAAGGTTCAGAGGAGCTAATTTACCAAGAAACTCAAGTAAACAAAGGCAGGGAACTCAGACTTCCTGAAGACGTCCCTTTAGCTGAGTGTTCAAAGACAAGCAGGGGTTTCCACAAGGTGGACAAGTGATGCTGGATCATATGTTGAGTCCTGAGTCCTTCTTGAGTCCTCCTTTGGTCTTTGGTTCTTGAAGGCAAAGACATTTTCTAGAAACCTCCTCTGGGGTGGATGCCTCCCTCACCTCACCTGGAGGTTCTGGCGGCTCCCAGTCCTGCCAGTCTCACCCATGATTTCATGGCTGTTTCTCTCTTGCGCTGTCCTCCCTAAGAAGAGGCAAGGCTTCGTCTTCTGCTCCCTGTGGTAACCTGTTTATATTCTATTACGGCTCATCACATTGCCGCAACAATGCACTCCATTGTCTCCACTGCTGGAGAGTATTTTACCCACGTCTGCATGCGCCTGCACGGGGCAGCCACATGGCAAGTACCCCACTGTCAGTAGGCCGACAGAACCTTCCCACTTCACTCACACCTACTGTTGGGTCTGCTGGTCTCGTCCACCCTGTGGGAACCACTGAGGTACCAATTGTGAAGGCCAGTCCTAAACTTGAGTGAAACTTGGTCTCTATCTAAGTCAGTTCTCTTGGGGGTAGTTAGGCCTTGGTAGCAGAAGCCATCTCTTCCTAGAAACTTCTCAGCAAGGAAGGCATCAAAGCAGTCAGCTTCAGAAGCAAGCAGGCCCCTTTCCATTTCCCATTGCGAAGCCTGCGCCCCACGGGCCGGTCAGCTGAGCGCTCGTCCGAGGGCCTCTCAGATGCGGAGTGGATGTGATCACCGTGTCCCAAGAGCGCAGGGCCATCCTGCCCACTTCGTGACAGGCTTTCTGACCCATGGCTGCTCAGGCTCCTACTATTACAGCCCCACAGTGATGAGGCATAAACTAATACAACTCCAAGAACATCGATTTGGCATTGTTTATCAAAATGCAGGTACACCTTTCGGTCCATATCTAGAAATTTATCCTATTCGTATACGCGCACGTGTAAAGTAACACATACGAGAGCATTTATTACAGCACTGTGTGCCATAGCAAAGACTATAAACAGCCTAAGCGTTTGTCAGTCAGGAACCAGCAAGCAGTGCACAATGGGCACCACACTGTGAAAAAGTTTGAGGAAGCTCTTTCTGTACTGGTGTATGTAAGATTGTCTCTAAAATACAGAGTTACGTGGGGAAAAAGAATTTCTAGGAAATATGAATTTTGAAGTATGTAACTATATTACCCATTTAACTGATCAATCAGTAAGAAAAAAGTCTTACCATGTGCATGTTAATATATTTAACAAATATTAACAATAATAGAAACGACTCCACTAGGGTAAAAAGGATTTTGTGTCGGGTATTGCAGTGGCTTTATGGAAGTCCCGCGACTCACGACACTGTTCTCCTTTCACTGCATCCCACTGGGAGAGAAGTGTCTTCTACCCGTCCTCATGGGGGTCCCAGCAGTGGGGAGGTCCAGAACGGCCCTCTAGAAGGCCCAACCCCTCTTTTACAAGGTCTCTGCCACGCACTTGGTACTGCCGCACACTGCGACGGAGAGTTAACTTGTCATGACAACAGGGTCCACAAGAGTCCAGTGTAAGTCCAACCAGTTCATTCCTTTATTACTTTATCAAGTGCATACAGACCACATGTTAGGATGAACAGTACGAAGAACAAACAGCTTGGGTCCCCAGTCTAGAAGAGTGTTCAGTCTACCCTTCACTCTAATTACGACTGGCAAAGGCCAAAAACATTGGACGGTATATGTTGTTGAGACTTCGGGAAATACCCAGGAGCCTCTAGGGGGCGGGAGTGGAATCTGGTCATACTATTAAGACATAGCATTTGTCCTTTGGCCCAGCAACCCCACTTTTCTTTCTTTCTTTTTTTTTTTAAAGTACTCTTTCTTTCTTTTTTTTTAAAAAGATTTTATTTTATTTATTTTTAGAGAGGAAAGGGAGGAGAGAGAGAGAGAAACATCAATGTGCGGTTGCTGGGGGACATGGCCTGCAACCTAGGCATGTGCCCTGACTGGGAATCGAACCTGCGATGCCTGGTTCACAGCCTGCGCTCAATCCACTGAGCTACGCCAGCCAGGGCGCAACCCCACTTTTCGAAATTTACACCAAAGATCCACTTGCACAACCCCTCAGCTCTGCCACTGCAGTGTGAAATCAGCCACTGACAATCCATAAGCAAACGGTAGGCCACCACGGGCAAGATCTGTTCAGGCTACAGTCTGCCAACCCCTGTTCCAGCTCATGGCCTTTCTGGTCTCTCAGCCCAACGCCCAGAGTATCAGTGAAGTATTTCCACTCGGGCTAGGACAGAACTCAGACCGTCCCAGCACTGCGCAGTGTCCAGCATCTCCATTCCACTCCCAAACCCACAGCAGCAGCTCTCTGCCGGGTCTTACAGAGTCTCACCCTACATACCTGCAGCCCAACTTTTCAGCTAAGGACCCACAGAGAACCCGCTTACGGACTTCTGGGCACTCTGCCCTCTACACAGCTGCCCCCACAACACCTGCCCCGAAGTTAGCTGCTTCAGCAGCCATCACTCTGCTCTCTGTCTGACCCGCTCAGGAGAGCTGGTGCGCTCTGCACGGGCTCTACCTCTGTGCTGTGGTCGGCACACTGTCTCCAGGCAAGAGTTCAGGGGCTCACCTCAAGTGTCTTCCTTCTCTCGGTACTCGGAGCTCTGCTCACTGTTCAGAGCCTTACACTAGTTGACCCATATACGTCTCCCAGTTTCACAGCTGTTTATGATGGGAAGGCTCGACATGGTCAGAAAGCAGAGTCCTAGAATCTAATGATTTAAAAAATTCATTCTCTGCCCACTGACAAAGCCTAGAAGCAACACGACTCTAGTAGCAACAAGTAAACCTAGAACCTGGACCTCAGTTTCTAAATGTCCTTTCCCCACACAAAAGAAACTAGAGACCTCTGGACAAATGGCTGACCCCATACTTAAGACAGGGAAGACCCTAGGTGCAGCTGGAACACTATGTCGTGGGACAAAGTGCTCAAAGACTAACGGGGATGTGACAGAAGGACTTGGGGCCAGCTTGAAGGAGTTCTCGCTGGGCAAATGTAAGAAAATCTGAGCATCTGAAACAATAATGATGGCAATGGCTTATAACACACTGAATAAAAAAAAGAATACATTAATCTGTGGTGATACTGAAAAGGGAACAAGGGAAAATTCTTTACTGAAGATAATAGCTTATTATATCAAATGCATGCTAAATATAGAAAGAATGACATAAATAATTTAGGCAAAGATCATTATTTGATGCCGAAACTAACACTTGACAAGACTGTTGAAGACAGCATATTCACGTGGTCTCAATCTATCACTCAACAGATTACTTACGACTATAAAAGGAAAAGGGTTTCTTGACTATGGAGAGATCTAGCAGATACCACCTTAAACAAGTACTCAAGTGCAGTATCAACAATAATGGGATAAAGCAATATTAAATGACTAAAGTAATACAACAGAAAGGACATGTCACTTATGTAACACAATAACCTTTTTTTAAAGATTTTATTTATTTGTATTTAGAGAAAGGAAAAGGGAAGGAGAAAGAGAGGGAGGAAAACATCAAATGGATGCCTCTCGCACACCCCCAACCGGAGACCAGGCTTGCAACTCAGGCACGTGCCCTGACTGGGAACTGAACCAGCGACCCTTTGGTTTGTAGGCGCTGGTGCTCAATCCACTAAGCCACACCAGCCAGGGCTGTAATGTAATATTCTTACAAAAGATTTAACCTAAATCTAATTGTGAGAAAACATTCAAACAAATCCAAGTGGAGATATGTTTTACAACACAACTAGCTAGGGCTCTTCGAACACGCCAGGGTCATGAAAAACAAAGAGGCAGGACTACTCTAGATGAAAGAAGAACTGAAAACATAGCAACCAAATGCAGCCTGTGATCCCGTATTGGATCCTGAATCAAATTTTTTTAAGAAGCTGTAATGGAAAATTTAGGGATATTTGGAGAAATGTAATTATGGTTTGTAGTCTAGATAATAATATTGCATCACTGTGAAATTTCTTGGTTGCTATGGAAAATAGTTTGGTGGTGCCTCAGAAAGTTAAACATAGACTTATATGATCCAGCCGTTCCACTTCTAGGTACGTACCCAGAAGAACGGAAAGCAGGCACTCACGCAGAGGCTTCTATACCCACGTTCACAGCAGCCTCATTCACAATAGCAAAGGTGGGAACAACCCAAGTGGTCCATCAACAGACAAACGGCTAAACACAATGTCAATGTCATGTACACCTACACTGGAATATTATTTAGCCTTAAAAAAAGAATGAAATTTCGACACACACTACATATATGAACATGGATGAACCTTGAAGACATTATGCTAAGTGAAATAAGCCAGAAACAAAGGGACAAATTTTATATGATTCCACTCATATAAAGATCCTAGAATAGACAAAACAATACAGACAGAAGGTAGAACAGAGGTTATTAGGGGAATGGGACATTCAATTGATAGAGTTTCTATTTATGGTGATGAAAAAGTTCTGGAAATAGACAGTGGTGATGGTTGCACAACACTGAATGTATTCAATGCCACAATTATACACTTAAAATGGTTAAAATAGCAAATTTTACGTTATGTGCATTTTACCACAATTTTTCAAAGAAAGTCTATTGTGGTTACATAGGTCAATGTCTTTATTAAGAGAAATGGGCCAAAATATTTAGGGGCGAAGTGTCTTAATGCCCACATCTTATTTTCTATGGGTCCAGAAAAAAAGAGAAAAGAGAGAGAAATGTGCAAAAGACTAACAACTGGTGATTCTACATGTAGAGTACATATGTATTCATTGTACTAACCTTTCAACTTTCGTAGCTCTGAAATTTTTCAAAATAAAAAGAAAGTACTCAACAAATTTTTTAAAGGAATAAATAAACATCAGAGGGGGCCCCCCCGACTCTCCTTCCCGCTGATAGAGAGAACAGTATGAGCAAAAAGGCGAAGGGGTGGGACAAGCGTTTTCAAGGAACAGTCAGCAGTCTGGTTTGATCTGAGTGAAAGGTGCTTACAAGGACACTGCGTGACACAGCCAGAAAGGCCAGCTGGCGCCAGACTGGGAAAGTCCCCGAGCGAGAGAACAGAGTCTGCACTGCACTTGGCAGGCAACGGGAGCCCCACAGAAGGCAATAAACATGCGAAATGATGGAATATCCACAAAGATGACTCCAGTCGTGATGTTCTGGAGACAGACTAAAGGATGTAAGCAGCTTGGAGGCATGGGAGCAGGGACTTGGGCTAGGCAGAGAAAGCAGGAATAAAAGGCAATTGTTTTCGTGAAGGACCGGCAGAATTTGGTGACTGATTAAATGTGCTAAATGAGAATGCTTACCCTGAGGCCTACACCTGGGTGCAGGACAGAGGGAATGGGAGAGTCAGCAGGAGGGGCTAGTTTGCAGCTCAAGACTCAGAAAAATAAATTGTAAGGAAGAATGGGTTTAGTTTTACGCCAGCCTTCCTGTCAAATGGATCCTTAACAGGCCCTCAGCCTGTCAAACAGGGGTCCAATTAGAAACAGAACTCTCTTTCCAAGGGCGGCTTCTCCATCAGACCAGCCTCACCTGGCCCCACAACCCACCCCAGGGATCAGCAGGCCCTTAGAGCTAACTGGTACCTGCAGTCCTTCAGTTACTGTCCCATCAATCTGGTTCCTTTCACTTCGCCTGCACATAGTTCTGTCTTCTTGCCATAACCTCCTTTCTTATCTGAGTCCTTTTTCCTTTGTAAGAGAGGAATCGGGTATCTGCCCAGGAGCACCAGTCCTGTAGCATGCAGGCCAAGATGAGCACTCCTAAGAAGCTCATCTGCGGGTAGGCCAGGGTGGAGAGAGGGGGAAACTGATAAAAGAGCAGGGCTGAGGGGGAGGGGGAGGCAGCAGCAGGACGGTGGGTAGGGCAGCAGGGACTGCCTGCAGCAGACTTGGCAGAAGGGAAAGCATCTGGCTATGCTCTCACCAGCCCCACCCTCTACACGGGATAGCCAGCGGTCCTGGGGTGGGGATCTCTGCTTGTCAGCTCAGGCACCCCACTGGCCCCAGAATAGTTCCATCTGTTGCCCCAGACCACTCTCACTCTGTCACGGCACTCTGCCTCCCTCTTCCAGTCTCCCATTTCTGTGTAGAAAACAAGAGTCTGAGGTCAGCAGAAGTGCAGACACTGTGATGAGGCAGAGTTCAGCCTAGCACAGGAACGTCTGGGACCCTGAGATAACCAGGCTGTGGACAGGGCTGCAGGAGGCATCTAGCTGAGCCAACAGCGAAATTGGAAGCTGTGGAGGTGTTTTGAGGCCTTCATTGGATGGGGGTCTGTCTGCCAGACCAAGGGATGAGCTGCGCAGCAGCGTGCGCTGCCTGGGGAGACACACCTGTCCAGCTCCAAGCCTTCTCGGGCCACGTCAAGATAATGCACGAAAACCACAATCAGTTCTGCCTCCTCACCCCAGCCCTCAGGAGCGTCCCCCTTCGCTCAGCCTGTAGCCCGCCCCACAGCCACTTCTAGCTCGAGTAGGGCCAGCATGGGGGCCTTGCTTCAGTCTGGGCTTGTCCTGCACGCCCGTCTCTGCCACACCCACCTCCCCACCTTCGCCTCCGCCTCCGAGGCTCACTGAGCTGCTGCCAGGGGTGTCAATGGGGTGCGGTGTGGCGTTACTGCCCAGGCCAGGGAATCCCGCTGGGCAAACTTTGCCTCCCTACCTAGTGGGAAAATAGCTTTTGCATTCTGGGTCCTCTGACCCAGATACAGAAGCCCCGAAAGTGTCCCATCTACCCAGAGTGACTGTGTGGGAGTGGACACACCTGGCAGAGCAAGGGGAGGAGTGCCCGCTCTCTGAGGGGACCTCCTGCCATGGCAGCCCAGCAAATGCTGGGCAGTGATAGACTCTAGTCAAATGTCTTCAGACGGAGAGAAGCTGGGCTGGGCTGGAGAACTGAGGAAAATGGACAGGAAATTCTGGCTGAAAAGGGAAGGAAGGGGAGTCTTGGTCTAACTTTGGGTTAGTCTAGGACTGTGCAGTGTGCTCCTTCAGTGACAACTGAAGCCATGGAAAAATCACTGGTCTCAATGCTCTTTGACTTACAGCCTGAGAACTCAGATCTCTCAGATGGAAAAGCAAAAGTTGTAATACAAGACTTTCTGGCTGTTGTGAATTGTGAAGGATCATCATGCCTCCGAAGTGGCCTGAAGCAGGCCTCCATGGTGGGCACTGAGCTGCAGTAACCTCTTCTCCAGAGTTACTAAGGCTTCACGTGGCACCTAGCTCCAGGGGATCTTGACACACCTGGCGGGCACTTACCAGCAGCCAGCAGAGTGGGTGTGAACCAGAGAGGCAGGACGAAGAGGAAGGGCAGCTCCGGGAGGAGAGCACAGACTGTCACTGCCGGGAAGATGGCGTCACAGCTCACCTCGGGTCACAGCACCAAGATAGAGAGCTTTCACGGTTCCCAGAAGTCCTGCATCATCCCACACCTAGAGATGAAACTGGCAGTCAGTGGCACCCCATCCCTTCTTTGGTTGTACCCACTTAACCTCTCCCCAGATTCCTCCTTCTGAAAACCCTGTAACCTAGTTGGTCCGAAGGCTGTGGGTTATTGTTAAGCTGAAAACCCTGTAACCTCTGTGAGCCAAAATAGAAGAGAAGTCTAAATAGGACTTAGGAGGGTTTTCCCTGTCCTCAAGATATTCTTTCAATCTTCTCTGCTTTGTCCTCCTCAAGTGACATCTGCACCCCAGGGCCTAAGGCACTTCTCCGCCCCCCAGGTCACCGGACAGCTGCTCTGAGTGGCCTGTTTCAGTACTGGCTCCTGGCACAGGCTCAGCCCTAGGCAGGGCTGGACGAAGGCCAGGGCCGGGAAGCCGGCCTGAAGACGGTCCTGCTGAAGCCGACTTCCTTCCTGTGCAGCAGGTCTTGGCGACCTGTTGGCGTGGTGAACGCAGTCTCCCACTCCAGGTGGGTCACGGACTGGAGAAACTGTCTCTGGGGAGGAGCGAGCCACAGAAAAAGAAAGGCCAAGAAAAGACACAAATGCCACATAAGCCAAAGAAATATCCGTCAGTAGTTGTCAAAACTGCTTTGTGACCCTGTGCTGCGGTTTCCTCCCCTTGTGCTTTGCAGCTCATTTCCAGGAAAAAAGGCTCACAAACCCCCCTACTCATTCATAAGACCTTATTCACTCTGCTCCCAGTTGGCTGGTGCTGCACTACATAGGCCAACAGTACGGCCCTTACCCCATAATCATCTGTCTGTTCACATTCTTCCCTGAGAAGGGTAGCTGTAAGGGGGCATGTGGGTCTAACAGACAGGCCTCAGGGTACTACAGAGACCAATCTCGGTTCCTCTCCGCAGGACATTCGCAACTCCTGTTTCTGCACTAATATTTACTGTGTGCCACCCATGCACTGAGCTGGAATAAAATACTGGCCAGAACTCAGTCCCTGCCTTTTGGGAGCTCACCGTGGAGTGGGTGCTACAGACATTTCTCCGCTGGGTCTCGGGCTGTGGGGAGGGTGCCCAGAATATCTTTTCCCTACTTCTTGGCACATCTACATTTTCTGCATTCTTCAAGGCCTGACTCAAATGCTGTCCCCCCCTTGCTCTCATTACATAGCCACTGAGCAGGGTTCTGTCCTGCCTCTGCAAGCTCACAGCACAGTCGCTTGCACCTGCCTCATGACACCTTACGAGAAGTACTTGTATTAGATGTGTTTGGATGCACAGTGAGTGGGCCGTCTCTACCAGACTCTAGGTTTCTTAGCACAGAGACCGTCTTATGCGTCTCTGTGTCCCCAGAGCAGCCTACACAGCACAAGGTACAGAGGAGGAGCTCAAAAACACTCAGACGTCCACATGAGGGTGCCTGTTGGCTGCGTGGAGGCTTGTTTGTGGAGCTACTGGTAGTTCCCAGATTAAAAAAAAAACAACACATTTTATTAACTAATTTAAAATGCTTTGTTAGGATTTTCCCAACTAACACAAAGCTTGAGCTCCGGGCCAGTAGCATGGAATTCTCACATATTCCTTTCAACCATGTGTATCCAGCCTTATATAAGATTGTTACAGCAGTACATAGATTGTCGTTCTGTATTCAGCTGTTTCTGCATCCCGACACGTAAGTGCTGACATCCTCCATGAACGTTAGGGAGGGGGAAGCACAATACCTCCTGCACTGGGGGTGTGGGGCCTGGCACCCTCCCTGGGCGCCGCTGCCGCTGAAGGGAGGAGACGCACCAGCCAGGCGCACCCAGTCCCGGGCGAGAGGACGCAGGCTTCCCCATCGGCTTCGGCCTACAAGACCATCCTGCCTAGAAAACCGGACTTGCCCAGCACGAAAAGGAATGGCTCCGAAAATCAGGGAAAAGTCTCACAGTGGCTAAGGAACATATATTTTTTTCAGTATCAGAAATGATGACTGGTCTTGGGGCGCCGCTTACTACGTACAGTCCTCTGGCTAAATTTACATATGAATTGTCTCCTTTAGTGTTCAAAAACCTGAAGTGGCACTATTATTACCCCCAGTTTTGCAAATGAGGAAGGGGGGGCTCAAGAGATATCGTAACTTTGCCCGAAGTCACATACCCCCGTTCCTCTGACCAGACCCTGAGCTGAGACTCCAGCACAACCCGCCAGTCCCCTCTCCCCTAGAGCTCGGCGTGCAGTGTGCGGCAACGCTCCACACCCGCTGGAAGAGGCCCCGGGCACCCGCGGCTTCCACCTCCTTTCTTTAGAAAGAAGGGAACTTGGGCTCAGAGCGGTAGAGGGGCCTGCCCCTCGTCACACAGAGCCACTGCGCCACGGAATCAAAGCGTGCACTAGAATTCCAGCCCGGGCCCCGATCCCCAGGAAGGGGACCTGACGCCCAGCAGGCTGAGCCCCGCGTCCCGGATCCTGCAGACACAGAGCCGGACCCGGACCCCGCCCCCGGCGCGCCGCTCGCCGCGCCCGGCGCTCCTGCACGTCCACCTGCCGCGCCCGGCCCGCGCCCGGGATACCTGTCGGCGGCGCGCAGGCCCTCGGCCGGGTTGCTGGGCGCCGGCGCGGAGCGGGCGGGGCTGCGCGGGCCGGAGACTGACCGGACTGCGCCCGGCCAGGCCCCTGCGTCTCGGAGCGCGGAGGCCCCAGGAGCGCGCGGGCGCCGGGACGCTGAGGGGAGTTTGGGAGCGCCGGTCCCGGGAGGCGAGGCCGTCTGGCCTCCTCCCCTCAAGTTCCCTACTTTTCCCCCTTAACTGGCTGCTGACCCCGTCCTCGCGCCAGGGCACCTGAAGGGAAGGGACAGCTTGGCGCTCCACGGTCAAACTGCCGGGACTCTGAAGGGCGAAGTTCCCATGGAAACCTGAGGAGGCTCTAGGCGCCTGCGCGGACGCGCTAGGCACTCTGGGAAACGTGGTTTCCGGGCTGTCACTCGGCGAAGAGAGGAACTGACGCAAGATGGCGCCCGAGCGTCGCGGTCGGTTCGCAGTCGCAGGGTTCGCCGGCTCCCGGGCGCCGCCGGCGTAGGAGAGGCCGCGGAGGCCTGAAAAGTAGTTTCTCTTGGCAGCCGCGGCTCTGCGGAGTCTGGGATGCCGGGGGCAGAGACGGGGGCGCGGTCTCTTAGGCGCGTTCATTTTTGCCTTTCGAAAACTTGTCCGGACGAGGGGCCGCCCCGGCCTTGGTCCCTTCCCAGCCCTGGCTGAGCCGAGCCCCGCGTAGGGGGAGGAGGTGGGAGCGACCGCCCGAGGGGCGCGAGCTCCTTGTCGCACGAGTGTTAAGTGGGGGCTGGGCGACCGCTCCTGCTCCTGCTCCTGAGAGGCTCCTGTATCAGGTGGGAGTTGAATGGGGACTACGTGAGCCGGGGTCACCCAGACCCTTCCCCCACTTCCTCCCGGGAGCTCCCAATGCTTCCGGACCCGGGACCTGCCATGAGCAGAACTGCGAACTCAGTGCCCTTGGCTGCCCCCAGCCGCCCTCACCGCCCCGAGTCAGATCTCTGGACTGAGACCTAGAAACCTAGGATCTGGTTCAGGGGTCGGCGTGAGACTCGGTTACTTCTCCGGGCCTCCGTTTCCTTATCACTGAAACAGCGGTCATCCTAACGCCCGCCCTTTCTCCCTGGGGGTGTTGTAAGGTTCAAATGAGATGACATTGACGTGTAGGCTGGTCGGTCCTCTATGGACAGAAACAGTCATTCCCAATCGCTATATATTGGTGCAACTTCTTGGGAGGAAGTTAGGCAGTGCCTTTCAAAATGAAAAGTGCACAGAGCCTTTGCTTCAGCAACTCTAGAAATAGGTTTGTCCTACAGAGAGTGGCCATGTGTACGCAAGAAAGTCTATATAAGGGCGCTTACCTGGAGAGGGGAAAAAAACATTCCATCAGCAACCTAAATGTTCATCAGTAGATGGCCACTTAAGTAAGTGATGGATTCAATAAAATAGAACGTGTGGTTATTTTTGAAAATAAGGCAGAGCAACAGCTCCTTCTGTTCAAATAAATACTTTTTAGTCCAAAAAAAAAAAGAAATAAGGCATAGCTTTTTGTCCTGGTGTGCAACTCTGTGATATTAAAATGTTTTGAAAGTGCAGAATAGTATGTTGATGTTATAATTTATTTTTAATTATATTTTATTGATTATGCTATTACAATTGTCTTGATTTTTCCCCCTTTGCCCCGCTCCATCCAGCAACCCCCACTCCCTCAGGCAATCCCCCCACTGTTGTTCATGTCCATGGGTCATGCACATAAGTTCTTTGGCTGCTCCATTTCCTACACTGGACTTTACATCCCCATGGCTACTCTGTAACAGCCTATTTGTACTTCTTAGTCCTCTCACCTCTTCACCCATTCCCCCACCTCCTCTCATCTGGCAACCATCAAAATGCTCTCTGTATCCATAATTTTGTCTCTATTCTTCTTGATTGCTTAGTTTTTTAAAAATAGATTTTATTTATTTATCTTTAGAGAGACAGGGAGGGAAGGAGAAAGAGAGGGAGAGAAACATCAATGTGTGGTTGCCTCTCGTGTGCCCCCCACAGGGGACCTGGCGTGCAGCCCAGACATGTGCCCTGACTGGGAATCACTTTGGTTCACAGGCCCGCGCTCAATCCACTGAGCCACACCAGCCAGGGCTGTTTTTTACAATCAATTGTTGATAGACATGTATTTTTTTGTCATTCTGTTGTTCATAGTTTTGATCTTTTTCTTAAATAAATCCCTTTAACATTTCATATAATAATGACTTGGTAATGATGAACTCCTTTAGTTTTTTCTTGTCTGGGAAGGTTTTTATCTGCCCTTCAATTCTAAATGATAGCTTTGCTGGGTGGAGCAATCTTGTCTGTAGGTTCCTGCTTTTCATGACTTTGAATATTTATTGCCAGTCCCTGCAAAGTTTCTTTTGAGAAATCAGCTGACAGTCTTATGGGAACTCCCCTGTAGGTAACTAACTTCTTTCCTCTTGCTGCTTTTAAGATTCTCTCGTTATCTTTAACCTTTGGCATTTTCATTATGATGTGTCTTGGGGCTTCTTTGCATCCATCTTGTTTGGGACTCTGTGCTTCCTGGACTTGCATGTCTCTTTCCTTCCACAAATTAGGGAAGTTTTCTTTCTCTATTTTTTCAAGTAGATTTCCAATTTCTTGCTCTTTTGCTTCCCCTTCTGGCATTCCTATAATGTGCTTGTTGGACCTCTTGAAGGTGTCCCAAAGGCTGCTTATACTATCCTTTTTCTTTTTCTTCGTTTTTCTTCTTGTTGTTCTGATCGGTTGTTTTTTGGTTCCTTATGTTCTAAATCATTGATTTTATTCTTAGCCTCATCCACTCTACTGTTGTTTTCCTGTAAATTGTTCTTTATTTCAATTAGTGCATCCTTCGTTTCTGCCTCTTTTTTATGCTGTCGAGGTCCTAAGTTCCTTGAGCATCCT
Source organism: Tonatia bakeri (assembly GCA_004024845.1). Lineage (NCBI taxonomy): Eukaryota > Metazoa > Chordata > Mammalia > Chiroptera > Phyllostomidae > Tonatia > Tonatia bakeri. The sequence goes on from PVIA01001287.1 coordinate 229,680, forward strand.
TATAACCAGTGTTTTGAACTCTGCATCTGATAGATTGCTTATCTCCATTTCATTTAGCTCTTTTTCTAGAGTTTAGATCTGTTCTTTCATTTGGGCCATGTTTCTTGGTCTTCTCGTTTTGGCAGCCTCCCTGTGTTTGTTTCTGTGTATTAGGTAGAGCTGCTCTTGATCGTGTGGCCTAATGTAGCAGGAGTCCCATAGGGTCCAGTGGCACAGCCTCCCCTATCACCCAAGCTGGGTACTCGAGGTACGCCGTTCATGTGGGCTGAGTACACCCTCTTGTAGTTGAACCTTGGTTGTTGTTGGCAGGTCAATGGGAGGGATTTACCCAGGCTCGCCGGCTGCAAGGACTGGCTGTGACCACTGGCCACTAACTTCTGCCCTCTGTGGAGGATCAGCAGTGTAGGGGCAGGGTGGTGGTGCTTTGACATGGGCTATAGCTGTCCACTGGGTGCACACGCTCTGCGGTTTCCCGGGTGGTGCAGGCCAAGGTCAGCCCCCACTTGTGTTTTTCCCTGGGGCCCCTGCCAGAGCAATAAAGCAATCTGAAGCACCTGCTACTTGTACTGGGCTTCAAGCTTCCCAGGCAAAGCTAAGCTGTGAATCTAAGCTGACTGCTCCTAGTGCCTGGCCCGGGGCTCACTGAGGCCAGCTGTTGCTTGTTTGATAGGATTCAGGAAGTTGTGAAGCATGAGCCAAGATCAGCCATTCACACGGAAAAGCAGCCTGGGTGGGCCAGAGTCTCTAGAGATCTCCAAGGCAGGTGAGACAGTGTTAGCCAGGTTGATGGAATCTCCGGTGGCACCAGCCCACTGGCTCAGTCTGGATGGATGTGGTTTCTTTAATTCCATAGTTGTCAGACTTCCACTCAAGTGATTTCTGATGATTCTGAGGGATGGTTCTATATTTTAGTTGTAACTTTTAAAAAAGATTTTATTTATTTTTAGACAGAGGGGAAGGGAGGAAGAAGTAGAGGGAGAGAAACATCAATGTGTGGCTGCCTCTCACACACCCTGCACTGGGAACTTGTCCCACAACCCAGGCATGTGCCCTGACTGGGAATCAAACCGGCGGCCTTTTGGTTCGCAGGCCAGTGTGCCATCCACTGAGCCACACCAACCAGGGCAATATTTTAGTTGTAGTTTTGATGTGGTTGTGTGAAGAGGTGAGCCGTGTCTGCCTACACGGTCATCTTGACTGGAAGTCCTTAATTTGTATTTTTAAAAATACACAAATATATTTGATGACATAAGCACAGAATGTTTTTAGGGGGACTCAAGAAGTTGGTGAAGTAACCTGTAAGTCATACAGCCAGGGTTAGAATCCATCTCCTGCTCCTGGGAACTTGAGGGTCAGAGCACCAGGGGGTGGGGGAGATTCATTCTTAAAACCAGCACGAGGTCTCAGTCAGTGACATTTGGTGCCACTTCCTCCCAGGTGACCCCCTTCAGCTGTCCCAACCAGCCAAGCGCCTGCTGCCCAGTGTAGAGCTGTACCCCGCCCCGCCCCACCCCAGGGGGCATGGGCAGCTAATGTCCACCCAGGCCCTGCCCTCTGACATTAGGGGACAACACTGGCCTCCCCCTTTCCTTCTTCCTCCCACCCCACTCTAAACAGGCTGTCTCAAGACACCTGTGAACTGTGTGGAGCCTGGAAGGGGTACAGAGAGGCTAGACTCCTCCTGCAACCACAGAAGAACTGGACTGACAGGTAAGTGGCTTTATCATAAAATTGAAAATAATATGAAAATGTCTTTTTATTTCTGAGTACAAAGACAGATACTGTTAAGACTATGAAAACTGGTCAGAGGCCATGAAGGACAAAAAGAAGGCTCTCCTGGCCTGGCACCCTGTGTCCCAGGGCCTGGTCATGGGAGGGATGTGGGCAGGGATTGGAGGGGCAGCAGCAGAGACCCCGGCCGGCTGTAGGGTATGTGAGGGAGGCCGACCCACTCATCCCATCAGAGGGCCCAGCTCTCTGTCCCTCAGAGCCTCCCAGGACTGGGGGCTGAGACAGAGGTTACTCTAGGCCTTTAGGGGCCACTGGGGCTCTGGCCTAGAGGGCCCCAGGGTGAGGCAGCCAGGTGTGGGGGAGGGAGGGAGCACGAGGGGATAGTGGGAAACTGTCTTATTCTATGGCTGCAGGAGTCTCAGGCAGCAGTCGAGAATGCCCCCAGGGCACCTTCAGTCTCTACCGTACCCCCAATTTCAGAGAAAGTCTTGAGCCCTTGGATGGGTGGACACGGGTCTGAAACTTCGGGCTGTGGGAGCTGAGGCTTGAATGACAGGGTCTGGACCTCCTGGGGCGGAGCTAAGAGGAGTGTGGACAGGCTGATGGGAGTGAGGGTGCTCGCCCCAGGGGCTGTGCTCAGGCACCTCTATCTGTGCTTAAGGGGGCGTGCGTGTGGCCGTGGGCGTGCATGAGGGCTCAGGCCTCGCCCTCCTCCCCACTGCCATCCACGCTGGCCTGCCTCACCACCTTCCGGACCCTGGGTATGAAGGAACGGCCAGCCTCCTCCTGCTCCTGTTCCTGGAAGGCCCGGGTCCGGCTGGCCACCAGGGCGGCGCTGTTGAGGGCAACCACAGACTGGCGAGACTTAAGGGCAGGCCAAGACCCCTTGTGGGCCTGCAGGCCTCCCTCTGCCTTTGAGAGCTGAGGGAAGGTCCGAGGAGGGTCTTTCTCTGAAGATTCGTTTGAAGAGAAAACCTGGAAGGGTGAAAGTATAAGGAAGAGAAGTGGTGGAGCACAGGGCTTGGAAAAGGGCAAGTGCAGAACGTCTGTTGACTGAATACAAAAAAACCTGAGCTCCTCATGAGTCACATTCCCCTAGGAGGAAAGCCAACATCCCAACCCTACTGCCCTTGCTCTGCAGCCCTCATCCGTCTACAGCTTCTTTCTGGCCCAGGGGCCTCCTCGGCTCCCCGCACCTGCCACGCCGCTGGGTCCTCATCTCCTCCTCTTGCACCCTCTGCCTTGGACAGTCAGCTGTGAAGCACCTTCCAGGTGCCGGGCCCTGGGCTGGGTGCAGTGAGCACCTTCTGCCTTTAGGAACACCCACACCCATCCACTGACCATCTGTTCTTCCCTGTCCTTCCACGCCCAGTGCCAGCCCCTCCAGGGAGACACTCCCAAACATCCCCTCCTTCTGTGAGATGAGCCCTCTGTCCCCCAGGCCACCCAGGATTCTGGGTGCATTGGCACTATAGCCCCTCTGTACCTGCCCCTTAACGTGTTGCCTCTCAGATTTGGGAGGGGCTGCCGAGATCACTGCATCTGCCCCCATCGAGGGTCAGCAGTCGGCGGTCTAGCTCCTGGCCCGGGGGGGATGCTCTTGCATGGTGGGGCAGCCCTGTCCCTTAGGGAGCAAATCCTTCCGTTGGGCTGACAGCTGCCTGCGGCCTCCAGCCCAGGACTGGCTCCCAGAGAGTCCCCTGGGTGCCCCTGGTCCCACAGTTGCTCTCCAGCTCCCATGGAAGGCAGCGTTCACCTGCCCTCATTAGGTCCGCTCGGCTGCTTGAGGGAACCAACGGGAGCTGCCTAGGGTCTGGTCCCCCTGCTCAGGAGGCTCTCACCCAGCACTGAAAGCTGAGCACTAGTCCTGGTCTTTCTCCATCCTCCTGCCACTTGCCCCCTCCTCCTGTTGGACCCGACCCCTCCTCAGCCTGGGCTCCTTCCTCAGCCCCAGCCTCACCTCTGGCAGGTCACCGGCCTCTGCGGCGAGCTCCAGCTCTGGCGGGGGCTCCAGGAGGCTGATGGACCTCATGACCCCGCGGAGGTTGATGCGGGGCCTCGGCCCAGGCTCTTCTTTTGTGGATGCCTGGGTCTCCTCCAAGCCCACAGCCATCACCTCCCCACTGCCCCCTGGTTCTGGCGGAAGAGGTGGGAACGGTGTAGAGACCTCGGGGGCCAGGGACTCCTCTGGGGAGACCCCACCCACTTTCTGCTCCCAGACATGGCTCTGCCGGCTGTGAGAAGGTGGCCCTGAGTCAGCTCTGAGGAACCCAGTAGCCACCCCCGGCAGCCACCTCCACCACTGGTCTCCCCCCTGCCCTCCACTCTGTACCTGGCAGTCAGGATGCCCTGGTAGGTCTGCAGCTGGCGCAGGAAGCCGGGGTTGGGGCGGGCGATGGGCCGGAGCTCCTGCACGTGGCGCAGAGCCTGCTCCAGGCTCCAGCCGTACTGCTTCATGGCATAAGCCACCACCGTGGCTGCTGAGCGGCTGACGCCCATCTTGCAGTGGACTAGCACTCGGGTGCCCTGTGCTCTGTGGACGCAGGACACAGTCAGCCCCCCTTCCCTGTCCCCTCTCTGTGAGGGCTCCTGCAGTGTGGGGCCAGGGCAGGCAGCAGGCTCATTCCCAAGACAGGGAGGGAAGGAAGGGTCCTGAGGGTCAGAGCAGCCAGGAGGAGGGCATGAGAGCTCCTGACCCTGGGGCGGGGCAGGCAGTGGGGGTGGGGACAGCCTGACCTCGCAGCCTCCACAAAGCTGTGTGTCTCCTTCCAGTGAGGCAGCAGCTGGGCTGACTCCTCGTCCCAGAGGCGCACATTGTGGTAGGTGAAACGCTCGGGGTAGAAGTTGTCGATCTCCCGGGCCATGTTCAGGATGTGGCTGACCCTGCAGCAGGGAGTGTGAGGCCAGGCTGACGTGGCCAGGTGCCCCTGGCCCACTGGCCAGCAGACCCAGCTGACCTGGGTGTTTCTGTTCAGTTCTTGGTTCTGAGTCCGGTGGGGGATGGCACAGGGCTGGTGGGAGGAGAGGACTCTGACCCCGAGCCAACAGCTTCACCCAGCGGGCTAATTTCCCCACTAGTCCAGGTGGCTGCTGGGGTGGCCTGCAACACTAAGCCTTCTGTTAGTCCCAGAAGTCAGCTCGAGAACAACTTCTAAGCACAGCTGAGATTGGGTGGGTCTGCAGCAGCTGGGTTTCCCAGCAGCCCATGGTGGACAAATGACAGGAATGCATGGGAGCAGGAGGCCAGGGGTCCCTGGAGAGGGGCACTTCCATCTGCCCTTCACAGAGTGGGGAGGGAGGAGTGGGCCAGGGAGCTGCCAGCAGACCAGCATGGTGGCTGTTCTGGCCTGGCCCAGGTCCGTGCTGAGGGGGGAAGGGCCCCAGGACCAGAGTTGGAAGCTGAGTTGGCAGCTGCTGAAGGGAGTCTGGGGGCTTCTGACTAGGTGGCCCCTCGAGGGGCGGCCAAGCATGGGGAATGACAGAGGGTGGGCAGGCCTGAGGGGGCTCAGGACCCTACCTGTTTCTCTGCAGCTCCTCCAGATTTGCTGCATTCCACTCCGAGCCCTGTGGACAGGGAGAGGGCCGGTCTCCCTCTGCCCCGACTGCGTGGTCCTTACCTCCCACCCCTTACCCTGCAGCTCACCAGGTAGAGGTGGGGGAAGATGCGGGAGGCCCGGTCTTGCTGAGCCATAAGCAGCAGCATCTGGTTATCGATGAAGTCACGGTACTGTTGGAGAGGGCATCCCAGGCGCAGCTCCAGGGCCTGGCGGATCTGGAGGCAGGAACCTATCGTCAGAGGTTCCCCATGCCTTGCCCATCCCGCCAGGGCTTCTGAGGACAACAGCCGTCCCATCTAGGCCGAGCAGCTGAGGCCAAGCATCTGACCCCGGCTCGGACAGGAGGAGAGCCAGGTGGGAAGGCTCCGCAGAGAGGAAGACTCTGGCCCCCAGCTGGAGGGCCCCACCCCGTCCAGACCCAGCCCCAGCCCCGCCCCCGCCCACCTCCTTGGAGGTGATGCTCTCCAGGTCACTGGTGTCCAGCACCTTCCACAGCTCAGCCCGGATCGCCTGCTCCATCTGCTCCTGTTCCGAGGACCTGGGAGCCGAGCCCATCAGTCCAGGGGCCCCCTCCCTGCTCTGCCATGGCACCCCCTTTTCCTCCCCTCCCTCCACTGACCGGCCAGGCTCAGCACTGGGAGGCCTCGGAGACTCCAGGTCAGCCATGGTCGTCCACTCGTTGAGACAGGTCTGGTCAGAGCTCAGTCTGTCCTGGTAGTGGCTGGCCCAGGTGAGGGCACTGCCCCCTGGCACAAGACCACTGCCTAGAGCCGCCTCACACGCCTGGTGCAGTGCCTGGAGCGCGGCCCTGGGACAGAGGAGAGGCTGGGCTGCGCTGCCTTCCCCGCGGCTCCTACCCAGACCCTGCAGCCGCCTCTGGAGAGAGGCCAGCCCAAGGCTGGCCTGCCCCGGCTCTCACCACATGGTCCGGATGGAGATTGGCTTGAAGATTCGGCTCTGCCCACCAGACGTCACACTGAAGCCCCTGAGGGAGACCAGGCAGGGGTGGAACCCTACTCCGGGCCTGGGACAGAGCCTTCACCAGGCCCACCCACTAGACACCTCACGAGGCTGGCCCTCAGAATATGTGTACATCATTTGAGCTTCAAAATAAGCCCTTTTGCCAGATATGGGGCAGCTGAAACTCAGAGAAGTTAAGTGACTTGCCCAAGATCACACAGCAAATCTGAGGCAGAGCTGAGAGTAGGCCCAGGGCCCAGCCAGCCAGCCTGGCATTCTGCAGCAGCTCCCCAGTGCCCCACCCCCAACACACACGTCACTCTCTCTGGCCCCTCTCCTTTCCCCACGCTCCTGGTACCACCTCTTACCCATCTCCATCTAGGTACACCTGTGTGTCACTCCAGAGAGGCAAGACCAGGCCCAGGGTGCAGCTGGGGGAGCTGGCGGGACACAGAGGAAAAGCCATTGTCCCCCAGCACCTCACTTCCTCGACGCCCCCCTTCCTCTCCCTGCTCCCACCTGCTATCAGGGAAGTCCACTCCCAGGAGGACCGTCTCATCCTGGCTCATGCGTTCTCTTGTGGAAACTACCAGCAGGTAGCGGAGCCGGGGAGGCCGTGCTGCCTCCAGCTGGACCGCCTGGGAAGGTGGGGAGAGGGAAGCCCAGAGGGCCCTGTGCCCCTGCCCCCGCCAGACACACACGGGGCCTGGAACAGGCTGGCTGCCTGCTCCCTCCATGCCCACCCCCTTCTTCCCAGATACCAGATCCGTGGTTACATTCCAGTGGTTCCCAACTTTTGGATTCATGGCCCAACAAAACGTCTTAGAAAATTTTTCTTAAAGGGTGTGTGTGTGTGTGTGTGTGTGTGTGTGTGGAAAAAAGGAAGAGGCCTAATAAAGACTGCCCACTTTTTATTTCAGCCCGGGAAGGAGGCTTAAAATAACCCTTTCACTCGCCCTTACCGTCATTTCATTCCAGAAATGTTTCTCACCAAAGAAACACTAAGAACACAATCTCACAATAAAAGACCGTGTTTCTGTGGAATTAACTCAGCTTCATGAAAGACTGACTGCACCTTCTTTTCCCCGTTCTGCTGCAGTGAGATGTCCCACAGGCAGCTGGGAACCGGTCCTCCCACTCCCCCAGCCTGCTCAGCCCCTCCCACACACCTGCTCCTGGGGGGCGCTCAGCAGGCCCCCTGAGCTCCAGTCTGTTTATGGGCAACAGGAAGGTCTTGCTGGGGTTGCACAGAAACCCGCCCTGTGCAACCCCGGTTCCTGGGCCTAACTGGGCCCCCAGGGTTCAGGCAGAACAAACCTCCTCATCCTTCCCCAGCCCTTCAGAGACCTGAAGACAGGCCCTCACCCTGTTAAAACAACTCCAGCATGGTCGCCAGGGTTGGTGTAACCCCTCACTCCCAAGGGAGATCCCTTCCCTCACACCACAGCTCCCCAGAGACACACGAACACTGGCTCCGTTCTGACCCCCCTCCCCCCACCCCAGGGGTGGCTCCCCGCCCCCCCCCCCAGGTCTCTGGAGGGCACCTCACCAGGCGGATGTCATCCTGCGGTCTCAGCAGCTCCACCATGACATGAAGATGCTGACTCTGCTCCTGCTTCTGGGGACTCTGGGGCTCGTGCCCATTGTCTGTCTGGTCCCTGTGGAGCTGCTCCTCACCCAAGGGTTCCTCCTCCTCCAGCTCGGGGCTGGGCTCGGCTGCGTCTCCACTGTCCCCTCCATCCTGCAGTCCCAGGACGGCCCCGTGGAGCACTGCAAAGCTCTGCCTGGCAGGGCAGCAGGGAAACCCTCAGGGCCAATTGTAGGAAACCCTACAGGACGAGGGTGCATCAGAACCCCCTGGAGGGGGCCCATTAAAACAGTTGTTGGGCCCCGCCTGCAGTGGGTCAGCAAGTATGGAGTGTGGAGGCCTGAGAAAGTGACTTTCCAACCAGTGCCCGGGTGATGTGGCCTCCACACTTTGAGAGGCACTGCCCCGGAGGCTCTCAAGCACCCCAGTTCATCTACTCTTGTCTGAGGGGGCTGCGTGTCGCTCCCTTTCCCTTGCCACCTACCTAACTCAGAAGATGCTATAAACTTGACGGGGACCCAGGAATCCTCTGGCCCCGTGGCCCCATCCTGACCTTTGGCTTGTGACCACTGGCCTGAGCCATGGTCTAGGAGAAGGGCTGAAGGAGCCCCAACTGACCAAAGGAAAAATGAAAGCAAAGGCAGCCAGCCCAGAGCTGCCAGCCGTGCCCACTGGCAACATCACCCCACGTATCTGGCAGTTGGCTTTGGCTGCGAGCCAAGCTCTCCAGGAGGGCAGGGGCCAGGCGTGGTGGCCGGATGGAGGTTGCAGGGAGATGCTCACCTTCGCTGGAGCCGGCTTCTGCGCTTGGAGGCCTGGTCCTGCTGGGAAAGTGGTGCCCAGGGCAGAGTTGGGGGGTGCAGGGTGGGAGGAACTGCCGCCCCCGCCCACTCGTGTGGGAAGTGAACCAGAAAAGGTGTCAGATACCCTTCTCACCCCAGTCTACCCGTCCCCAGCGCCTCTGGGGAAGCCAGGACCCAGGTCCAGGTGGGGCAGCAGGGGGATAAATGTGGGTGGGGTGCTAGGGTTTGGCACAGATCTGGACCAGAAAGGGACAGGGCCTCCACTGGTTGCTCTGGCGCTCAGCACTCAGGGTCTTGCCTTGGTTGAAGTTCGTGGGAGCTTCAAGCCTCCTCCCCGTCCCCAATCCCCTACAGCCTAAAACCTGGGGTCCCCCTCCCCACACCCGCAGCCACGAGAGGCGGCTGCCCGTAGGCGGGACGCGCTCCCCTGGGCCCAGCTGGTCGCTGACTACGTGGGCAGCACCTCCGCAAAGTCAGACTCACCGGGGGCCCCACAGGCGTGGAGTAGCCGCTGGCCGGGGGCGAGCGGCTCACTGTGACCAGAGCCATGGGGTCAGGTGGGAGACACCCGGGCCAGCACTAGGCACAGAGCCCTCCCACAGCCACAGGACAGCCCCTGCTCTGCAGGACCAGGAAGGAGAGACGGGAGCTACCAGGACCTGGCACCTCCTTGGGGGCGGCCCTTAAAGGGCCAGACGCTCGTCCAGCCTGGCCAGCGTAGCCGGCACTAAGCAAACGCCGCCCCGCCCCTCCGGCTCCTCCGGCTCTGCCCGCCTCGTCCCAGCCCCTCACACACTTCGGGGGCGGAGCCGGGGGCGGGGCACAGGTGCGGAGCCCCTGCCCACGACCTGCAGGGAAAAGGCCGGAAGGTTCGGTCCCTCCTCCCAGGAAACACCTCTGTCCCTGCCACGCCCAGTTAGGTCACCTGGGCTCCGCTTTGGGCCTCGGCAGGTCTATTACCCTTCGGAGGTGGGGCCTAGAGAAAGCCGGGCCGGGAACACAGGTATGAGAGATCAGAATGGCTCTTAAGTTGGGGGGTCCCCCAGCCGTAGTTTTCCATGCTGGTGGGTGCTTCCACTGTCTGCACGAATCACTGGGAAACTTGCAGAGCTTCAGGGGAAGTCACCAGGGCTTTAGGACTAACCCCTGAGGCTGACGGGAATCCTCAGGGCCACCTGGGGGGTGAGCAGGGCAGGGCTGCGCAGGTCACAGATGGAAGTGACTGGCCCTGAGCACTCCCACAGAATCCACCGGAGTCAGAGCAGGAACGCAGACCTGGGGTGCAGGGGCCTCTGGCTGCAAGCAGAGTCTGGAAGCCAAGCCTCTCCTCCTCCTGACGGGAGCACGAGTGGGTTCTGGGGAAGCGAGACTGGGTGGCAGGAGGAACCCGGGTCTCTGGTAGGTGGGGCAGGGTGAGGGAGCACTGGCGTTTATGGAGCACCCGCTCTGTACGGGTGCCGACACGTGTGGGCTCATTTTCCCCTCCAGGCAGCTGAGGGGGTTGGGGTGGAAAGTAGTCTCATTTTACAGCTGAGGAAACTGAGGCTCAAAGAAGATAAGGGGGCTGCAGCCAGGATTTGAACCCAGGCCTGAGGCCCTCGACCTTGTCTCCCCTCAGCTTTCCCCACACTGAGCAAGCAAGCCTGCTGCTGAAGGTCTCTTTATTTCCGCCTTGGTCTCCAGTGCAAGCCCACCCCCAGGGCTCCAGGCCCCGAACTCAGTAGCAGACAGTTTATAAATAAGTAAGTTACAAAAGCGGGTGGGGGAACGGCCGGCAGCCCTCCCAGGGGCTGGGCGGTCAGTGCTCCGTCAGCGAGAGCTGCAGGACCCGCTGCAGGTCTTCCTCCTCCTGCTGTCCTCGCCGCTCCCTCTCCTCCTGTTCCCGCGAGGACAGCTCCAGGGCCAGGCGGAGCTGCTCCTCGAAGCTCGGCGGGGCTGGGGCTGGGGGCGTCCTGTGAGGGGATCCTGGGCCTGCGAGCTCAGTGGACATCTGCAGGCTTTCCTGGAGGGCCCTTCCAGGCAAGATGTGACAGGGAGAGGAGACAGGTGAGCACCAAGGCTGGGGGCGGAGGCCGAGGGCTGGGACGTGGCTTTAAAGGACAGGGACAAGGACAGGGTAGCTGGGAGACCAGAGAGAAGAGACAAGGTGGGGCCCTCTCTTCCTGTCCCACACGCCACCTTCAGTGGTGGGCTGTGACGCTGGTGGAACCACCCCACCAGCCAAGGACCTCCTGGCTAGCAGGTCCTAGAGAGAGGGCAGGGCTGAGACAGGGACCTGGTAGGGCCCAGAGGACCTCACCGCTCCAGCTGCAGCTGCTCCTCATACACCGTGGCTTGGGGAGGAGGGTGAGTGCCAGGCCGGGTGTTGGTCAGGGCTTCCCAGACAGTCACCTGCAGCAGCCAGAGCCCAGAGCTGTCGCCCTGCCGCCCCTGCCCAGACCCAGGGCCCAGCTCTGCCCTCGGCCCACCTGCTCTGCCTCCGTGCCGGCCTCAAGCAGGCTCTGCTGGATGGCGAACTGCAGCAGGTCGTCGCCCTCGTCACGGAGGGGCTCACTGCGCTCTGTGCCCAGCACGCTGTACCCCTCGGGCACCTCGAACACAGCGGGGTCCACCTCACACGGGAACGGGCTCCCTGGGGTGGCAGAGGGGCCACGTTCGGACCCCAGGACTCACATGCCAGGGAACCATGTGGCCCCTCCCTTCACAGTGGTACCTGAAGCTGTGACAGCAGAGCCAGGGGCTGGCACCCACACCGAGCTCAGGGGCTCATCACAGCCACACAGGTTGCTGAAGGTGATGCGGGCGTTGAGCACATGGAAAAGGGGAATCTCTGTGAGGAGACAGCCAAGCCTGAGCCACTGCGGCCACAGACCCACCTGTGCCTGGCCCCTGTGGCCGCAGCCACCCCGCTCCCCGGAGCTGCCCGAGGGCCCCCTGCCTGCCCACCACCTGCTCACCGATCTTGACCGGGAAGCCGGGTGGGAGGCGAAGGGTGATGAAGTCCCGCAGCTTGGCAAAGTGAGCGTTGCTGATGGCCATCAGGTCGATGATGGGCGTCACCTGGTCACCCAGGGACAGCGGGTGCTCCTCACTCAGCCACAGTGTCGCCTTGAATCTACCCAGCCAACCATAGGACGTGGGCCAAGGAACCTCTGGTGGCCTCTCTGCTACAACTCACCCACTCCAGACACCTGCCTTTACTCTTGCCCTTCGCCTGGTCTGGGGTGCCCTCCTCTCTGCTCAGCCGCCCCTGCCTGCCTCCCCCAGGAGCTTGCGTCCTTCTGACCCTGTCACCCGAGCTGCCCCCAGGCCCTGGGCTCAGGCTGGAGCCATGGCGGTCTGTGCCGGCTCCACATGTCTGGGTGAGGGCAAGGCTGGGCTGCCACCGTCTTCGGTCCGGCCTCGCCTGCAGCCCTGTCCTACTCAGCCTGCAGCTGGCTGGTGCCTCCCACTCTGCAGGACCTGTGGGCCCAGCACAGCCCACAGGCCAGGGCTGCTGGGGTTCAAACACACTGGGTGGCTGAGAGAGTCACGTGAGGTCCCTGGGACGGTGCCGGGCCCACTGTAAGCTCTGTCTCGGCTCCTCAGACCCTCATGGCGCCCTTGTGAGCAGGTGGCCAAGTGTGACTTCTCATTTACTGGAGACCACGCTCCTGAGGGCCATAAAGCCAGGAGGTGGTAGGGCTGCAGGCCTTTCCCGCTTTGCTCCAAGCCGGCCCCCAGCAAGTGCTCCTTACACTGAATAGAAAACCATACCTGGGTGGTATAGCTCACCCATTCATTCTCTCACTCCCCAAAGGAGAGCGACCAGTGCTCTGGGCCAAGCCCCAGGCTGGGGGCCGAGGACCACGGCTAACCCAGGCCTGGCTCCTGCCCCCAAGGAGCGGAGTCCAGAGGGAAGTGAGCTGACTGAGCAGGCTCCCCTCCAGTGGGCCCCTCTGACAGCAGTTTGTTAGCACTAGGGAGACCAGGCAGGGTCCCTGTCGTTGAGGGAAGTCCCCAGTTACCCCCGACCTCACCTCTGCACTTTGCTGGACATCTCAATGGGGCGGCCGATGTTCCGTGACTCCAGGCTGAAGTTAGGGTCAAAGTATTCATCCGGGGAAATGGCTGTGGGATTGGTGGGGCTGGCTGTCTGCTGCACGGGGACCTGGGTGGACCCCAGGACCTGGCTTAGTGCCCAGGACGGTGCCTGCCTGGCCCTGCCCAGTGGCCCCGGCCCGCCCCCGGCCTCGGCTCACCCCGTTGTGGGAGGAGTGCTGCTGGGCCATCCCCAGGAAGGACTGGAATGGCGTCTTTCCCCCTGAGGAGAAGGGTGGGGGCCCATCAGGGAACTCTGAGCCACTGTTCCCAGACTGTCCCCACCCACCCTTCACCCTGGGAGCCTCCTGTCTGGCGGGAGATGGAACAGGCGGGAACAGGATGACCTCCCAGCTTGTCTGGATACGCTGGCCCTCCCAGCCCCGGGCTACCCACCGCACGGTGTGACTGGGCAGCAGGCAGGCGCACCTGAGTTTACCTTTGCTCCTCGACTTGTCCTGATCAGAGAGGTGCTCTGTGCGTGTGCGTGTCACCAGCTCCACGTTGGTGGCACTGTACACCTGGAGAGCAGGGGGAGCACAGGGCGCTGGGGGCTCAGAGACTGTGCCCCACAGTCGGCCTCACCAGCACAGGGCCCAAGTCTGGCTGTCCCCAGGAACAGATGAGATCCCACTCCCCACAGTGGAGAAGGGGGCAGGTTCTGAACCCTAGGAGGTCACTAATGAGGGGAAAATGGCCCCAGTTTCATCTTGTGACCCTGGGTGGGGACCCAAGCTGTAGGTGATCCCTACGTGCTCAGCAGGGGCTGGGCGCTCGGCTCGGGCCCCGCAGAGCCCCAGGGCCGCATGGGGCTTCCAGAGCTCACAGGCTCTCCGTCTTTCCTCCCCAACAGCAGATGCCAGAAGGAGTGGAGTCCCTGGGCCTTGCCTCCCACCCCAGCGCCCCCACCAGCCTCGCCTGCCTTGGCCTCGTAGCCGCTAACAGTTTCCATCTTCTCAGACCGCCAGCCCCAGATGCCGCATTTGTTCCTGAAACAGACCGAACAGCAGCTCACGAGGATCCATCCTGCCAACCCGAGCCGCAGCCTTCCCTTCCGGAGACCCCTCCAACCAGCCTTCCCACTGTGAGACTGTGGGGATCTGAGGAGGATGCTGGGACAGCTGGGACAACTGAACACGGACCGGGGACTGGGAAGTCCTAAGGAATCACCGTTGATTTGGTTAGGTATGACAATGGCATTGGGGCTGGGTGGAAAGACATCCCTGTCGGTCCGAGTCACGTGCAAAGGCATTGACTGTGGAAGTGATACGCCATCTGGGATGTGCTTCAGGACAGTCAGGGAGCCCCGGCTGGTGGGCTTGGTTGGTCGGGCGTCTGCCCACAAAGCAGGTCGCTGGCATAATTCCTGGTTGAGGCACGTGCCTGGGTTGAGGTTTGGTCCACCGTTCGGCATGTGCGAGAGGTAACTGATCAATGTTTCCCACATTGGAGTTTTCCCTCCTTTCTTTCTCCCCCCTTCCCCTTTCTCTAAAAATAAATAAATAAAATCTTCAAAACAGTCCAGAAAAAAAGGGAAAAGGTCAGGAAGGACAGATTCAACAACATTGGCAAAATGCTGATAAGGTGGAAATTGGGTAATGAGTATTTCATAATATTCTCTCTTCTTTCATATGTGCTTGAAATTTTCCATAATAAAAAGTTAAAAATAAAAGTATGTCTGATTCAACATAATAGTTAGAGACTTCAGTACCTCCCTTTCATTAATGGAGAGGATGAGCATGCAGAAGACCAGTGAGGAAACAGACGGCCTGAACACCACAGACAGAACCTAGCAGGCTCCCTTGGACACTCCACCTAACGACAGCAGAAGGCCCGTTCTGCGCCAGCGTATGCGGGACACCCTTCAGGGGGACCGTCCGCTAGGCCATGAAAGAAGCCTCGGTGAAATTTAAAGGAGAGAAATCACACCACGTGTGTTCTCCAGTCACGATGGAATGAAATTAGAATTCAATGACAGACACAAATATTTGGGAAACTCACAAATATGTGGAAAGGAAACAACACACTCCTCAATAACCAAAGGATCGAAGAACAAATCAAAAAGGAAATCAGAAAATACTTTGAGATGAATGGAAATTAACACACAACATATTAAAACTTATGGGACATTGCTAAAGTAGTGCTTAAAGGGAAATTCATAGCTGTAAATGATGATATTAAGAAAGAAAAACATTTCAAATCAATAATCTAACCTTCCACAGTAAGGCACTGGGGAAAGAGTACACTAAACCCACAGCAAGCAGAAGGAAGGAAATAATATAACAAATATGAGAGTGAAAATTAACAAAATACGGAATAGAAAAACAACAGAGAAAATCAATTAAACCAAAAGCTAGTTCTTTGAAAAGATCAACCAAATTGACAAACCTTCGGCTGGACTGGCCAAGAAAAGAGACAGGACTCAAACTACTAAAATCAGAATAGAAAGAGGGGCCATTCCATGGACATTACAGAAACAGAAAGGATTATAAAGGAATACAATGAACAATTGTACCCAAACAAATTCGATAATTTAGATGAAATGGACAAATCCTAAAGGGACAAAAACTGCCAAAACAAACTCAAGAAGAAATAACCTAACACACCTGTAAAAAGTACAGAGATTGTAGTGATACTAAAATAACTACTCACAAAGAAAAGCACAGGCGAGAGGGCTTCACCAACGAGTCCCACCAAACCTTGAAGGAGAATGAATACCGATTATTCACAAACTCTTGTAAGAAACACACCAGGCCGTAACACTGCCTGCCCCATCCTGGGAGGCGCTGCCCAGACACCAAAGCCAGACACGCCACCAGACAGCTATGGACCAAGTCCCGTACTAAATGAGTATAAAATATGAGCCGACCAAGTCTAGCAACATAGGAGAAGAATCACACCCGTGACCAAGCGGAATTCATCCCGGAGTTCACGGTCGATTGGACATCTGAAAACCAAGTGATGGAACACGTAGCAATAGAATTTTTTCAAGGTACATGATACATGGATAGACACAGAAGAAAGCATCTGACAAAATTAAACCCTTTCATGATTAAAAACAAAACAAAACACTTAACAAAGTACAAATAGAAGGAAACTTCCTCAACCTAATAAAGGGCACCCCTACTTAATGGTGAAAGGCTGGATTCCTTTCCCCTAAGGTCAGAAACAAGACAAGGATGTCTATTCCTGCCACTTGTATTCAAAACTTTACTGGAGATTCTAGCCAAAACAATTGGACAAAAAAAAGAAATAAAAGAAATCCAAGCCCTGGCTGGGTAGCTCAGGCGGTTAGAGCATTGTCCTGATACACCAGCATTGTGGGTTCATCTCCAGTCACAGCACATACAAGAAGCAACCGATGAATGCAGAAATAAGCGGAAAAACAAATACGTTTCTTTCTCTCTCTCAAATCAATCAATAATTTTTTTTTTTTTTTTTTTTTTTTTTTAAGAAAAGAGCCCTGGCTGGTGTGGCTCAGTGGACAGAGTGCCGGCCTGTGAACGAAAGGGTCGCCGGTTTGATTCCCAGTCAGGGCACTTGCCTGGGTTGTGGGCTGGGTTCCTCATGGGGGGCGTGCGAGAGGCAACCACATATCCATGTCTCCCTTTCTCCCTCCTTTCCCCTCTCTAAAAACAAATAGATAAAATATTTTTTAAAAATTACAAAATAAATTGTGCTGGGACAACTGGAGAGTCACGTGCAAAAGAATGGAGTTGAACCTAAACTTCCCACCGTCTATAAATATTAACTCGAAATGGCTCAAACACCTAAAAGTAGGAGCAAAGACTGAAACTTGCAGAAGAAAACACAGGAGAAATCCTCATGACTCTGGCTGGATGTGGCGAAGTATTATTTGACATGAAACTAAAAGTTCACAAGCAACAGAAGAAAAAAGTAAACTGGAGTTTGTGAACATTGAAAACGTTCGTGTTTCAAAGTGCACCACCAAGAAAGTGAAAAGACAACCCACAGGATGGGCGAACATACTTGCAAATCATTTGTCTGATGAGGGACTTACGTGTAGAATTTGTAAAGAACTCTTACAAGCGAATAAGAAAAAGATAACCCGACTTTTCAAATGCGCAAAGGGTCCGAACAGACACCTGTCCCCAGAAGACACGCAAGCGGCCGAAGTGCACGTGGGTAGATGCTCAACGCCAGCGGCCAGCGGGGAAAGCAAATCAAACCCCAGTGAGACACTGCTGCATGCCCGTAGGATGGTTAGAATCCAAAGTGCGTAAATGCGTGAACGGCGAGCGCCAGGAGGACGTGGGGCGCCTGGAAGCCGCACACGCGGCCGGCAGGAACGGGAAAAGCAGCGGCCCCTTCGGCGAGCAGCCTCACAGTTCTTCAAACAACGAAACATCCAGTCGCCACATGACCCGGCGGTTCCACTCCTAGGTATGCATACCCAGAAAAATCAAAACATACGCGCATACGAAGAGCTATACAACTAATTTCACAGCAGCATTTTGCGTTCGGTCCAGTGGTAGAAGCAACCCTAGTGTCTGTCAAAGGCAGATGGATAACAAAACGTGGAATGTGCGTACGACGTACTCAGCCGGCGTACGACGTACTCAGCCGACGTACGACGTAACACGGAACAAAGTTGGTACACGCTACAACTTGGATACACCCTGAGGCCGTTATGCTGAGTGAAAAGAGTGAGTTACAAAAGACCACGCATTACATGATTCCATTCACAGGAAATGGCCAGAACAGGCAAATCTAGAGAGACACAAAGTAGGTGGGTAGTTGCTTAGGGATGGGGGTGAGGGATCAGGGAATGGGGTCGATAGGTAAAGGATACAGGGTTTCTTTCCGTGATGATGAGATGTCCTAAAATTGAAACGTCCTAAAATTCACGTGTCTGTGAATGTCCTAAAAACCACGCAATTGTACACTTGAAATAGGTGAACTGGATGGTATATGAATATTTTATCTCAATAAAACTGGCTTCCCTTTTAAGTGTTTCTGAAGTCTGTTGTCGGAACTGGGGCACACGCAGTCCCAGAAATGGCACTCAGGCGCGGGGAGTTGGGTTCTGAGGCTGCACACTCAGGACCCTGGCCCAGGAACAGCTGTGCTGCCGAGGAGCGGACTGGGGTACACACAGCTGCCCTGAACCACAGCCCGAATCCTGTTTTTATGGGAAAACGTGAGGCCAGGAGTCAGGGAACTGGGGACACTCTGACCCAGCCTCCTCTCCAGGAAGCCCGCTTCCAGTACGGACAGGCATGTGCGAGCTCCAAGAAGGACGCACATGTGACAGGTCTTGGGGGGACACTCGTCCCTGTCCCCCATCTGGGCAGTCTCTGCAAGTGGCTTAGCCTCCCAAAGTCCCAAACCAGGAACCTCAAGGGCACTGCCCGCAGTGTGGCCAGGTCCCAACTAACCTCTCAAAGGCCACGTGCTGAGTGTCCAGGTGGGTGGAGACGATAGGAGAGGTGAGGCGGCTGGCCACATGCTCCTCGCTGGGCCGCATGGCGGCCAGCAGTGCTTCTGGGTCGTGCAGGGCGAGCCCCAGCATCTCCGTGTGCACCACCTGCCGGTCGTGGTCCACTTCCATCACCAGGGCTCCCGCCTCTGCCAGCCAGTGTCGGGGAGAGGGGGAAATCAGTAGGCCCCAGGAGGTGGGTGGAGGGCTGTCAGGGTACCCTCAGCCACTTGCAGTCAAGTGGGTACAGCCTCAGCCCCTGTGCCCCCTCCACCCCCAAGCTCTGTTCCCACATCTGGAGAGGGGACAGAAAGGACAGCATTGTCTTCACAAGAGACAGGAGACTCTCCGAGACCTTCAGTGAACCCCGCCCCCAGAGCTCACCCTGGCCCTTGAAGATGAAGCTCCTCCGGCCACGCTGCCAGGTCATGTGCTCGAAGCCCAGGAGACTGGTGTCCACCCGCAGGCTCTCACCCCGCTTCCACACGCGGTACACGTCGCTCGGGCACATCTTGGACACAAGGGGCACTGCAGAGGGCACAGAGGTCACCGGCGTTCTTTCCCAAGGGCCCCACCCCAGGCCCCTAGGAGCCGAGCAGTCCCCACTCACCCCAGCTGGTGAACTCCCACTTCATCTCCACGTAGAAATCAGGGGCCTGGGATAGACCAGAGCACCATCAGGGCCCAGGACCCTGCCTAGTGCGGGGGCCCATGGGCCTGGGTGGCTCCTTGCCTGCAGCCCTGCTTCTGGGAGCCCAGCCCTTCAGCAAGACCTGATGCACTTCTGTGGTCCCACAATGCCCCCACAGTAACCAAGCTCCACCCAGGGGAGGGTGGGCCAAGTGGGGCCCTAAAGAGGTCTTTAAGTCACTAAACCACAGGCGGCAAACACAAGGCCCGCAGGCCAAATCAGGCCCTCTGTCTTGCTTTATCCTGCCCGGTACCTTGTTTCTACCCCGTGGCAGTGCCGAACTCTGCTTAACTGTTAAGGAGTATTTACATTTATACAGTCCTGAAATTATATTCGGCCCTTTGAAGGCAACCTTGAGGCTGATGTCGCCCCCCTACCCCATGACAATGAGTTTGACACCCCTGCACTTGGCTATAAGCATCTGGAGGCCTGGGGGCCAGGCTCAACCTGGCCACTGGCCTGCTGGGGGGCCTTGGGGAAGCTCCTGCCTGCTCTGGTTCCCAGAATTGTCTCCTGTAAAGGGGACACAAGGACCTTCTCTGGGCCTGGGGACCAGGAGGTAACGTGTTCTCCCAGCTCCATCCCCCACTCCGGCCCTGAACCCGCATATTTTCAGAGGGTGGACAGGTATTCCAGCAGTCCAGGCCACATCTGCAGAGTCGGATAAACCCTCCCTCCAGAAAATCCGCTGTCACCAGGAGGTCCCTGGTCTAAAGCTCTGTTGAGATCTCTGGCACTAGGAGACCCTTGATGCTGGGAAGGACTTTCCTCCCCAAGGGCCCACCCTTGTCCACGTGGGCCTGTATTCCTCTTTCCTCCATGACCCTGGACCGGAGTCAAAGGAGAGGACTTTGTCGACAGGGTTGGGAAAGCATGATGCACAAGCTGGGTTCCCTTCCGACGCCAAGTGTGGCATGAGTGACCAGGGTGACGCCCCTGCAGCCTGTCACAGCCCCTTGCCAAGGCACTTCACCCCTCCCGCTGGCCACACCTCCGCACCCCGCCGTACCTGGCGGAGCTTGTTGAGCAGTTCCGGAATGCCGGCCAGCCGCTGCGTGGCCCTCTGGTAGTCACGATACTGGAGCACAAGCTGCACCATCTCGGGGTCCCCAGTGCTGACTGCCTCCTGCAGGACTGGGGGCACCAAGCTGCTGAGCGGCGCTCTTTCGATGACCCCAGGCCTGGCCCCTCACCAACCCCATGGTCAGCCTTGGGGGAGCCCCTCTGCCCTCTGCAGTACCTGCCCAGCCCTGGCAGCTCTCTTTGCCCACGTTGGCATTATGTCGAAGGAGGACTCTCACAGACTCCAGGTTCCCTAGGGACACGGCCAGCTCCAGGGGTGTGCGCCCCCGAGGGTCCTCCTGTTCAATGTCATGCTGGGGGAGATGGGACACTCAGCACAGGGCAAGTAAGAAGAAGCAGAGATAAGACGATCACGGGGCTGGGCAGGGATGGGAGTCGTTATGAGAAATAAGTAAGGCAGACAGGCGATGGAAATCGCAGAGGGTAGCCTGGTTGTCCCTGCAGGGACCGGGAAGGGACAGGTGGGAAGGGCCTGCCCACCTCTCCGCTGCTCTGCCAGTGACAGAGCTGGGGGCCCAGTGGTGGGGCCTGGTCAGGCAGAGGTGGAGCTGCGGATGTCAAGGACCAGGCTGCCCGTTCTCAGCCTGCTCAGGGGTAGTGCGGCGAGAGATCAGAGGCTGGATGCAGTGTGAAGCCGGGCGAGGCCGCGCGCTGGGAGCCGAGGCCAAGAGGCTCAAGTGAGAGGGGCAGATCACCTAGGCTTCGATCAGGCCGGGAAGGGTGAGCGGGGAAGCGGCTGCGGCACGGAGCAGGGACCGGAGGCCTTCAGGATGGAGGCCAAAGCTTTGGCCGGGGGGCCCGGAGGACGGCCGGGGTGCCCGGCGGGCCTCACCTGGCGGCTGTGCAGCGCGGCCTCCAATTCGCGGTGCCGGTTCGCCCAGACAAGCCGGTGAAGCGGGAAGGTGGGGCCCGGGCCGGCCATGCTGGACCTTAGCGCCGCATCCCGGGCGGGCGGGCGGGCGTGGCGGGGGCGGTCCGGCCCAGCCTCGGCGCGCCTGAGCTACGCCCACCGCAGCCCCCGAATCCCGGCACCTCCGCGGCAGTGGCAGCGGCGGCGGCGCAGGCGGCGTGGAGGGCGGGCCTGGAGGGCGGGGCTGAACCGGGGCGGGGCCTCGGACCGCGCGCCCCTCTCCACCCACAGCCATGGCAATCGCACCCGGGCTAGTGCGCGGGGAGATCGGGCCGGGGGCGCTGCCCCGCAACCGGGGCAATCGCGCGCGTCCCGAGGAAGCCGGGCCCCGGTCTTCACAGACTTCGGTGAAACAAGGGTCTGCAGGGGGCGGTCCGGAAGGCGGGGCCTGGCTACAGCTCCTTCCGCGGCCTGCAGGGGGCGTCCCAGGCCCAGCGCAGACCCCTCCTAGGGAGGAAGGAGGGGATGGAGGAGGCCCGGGGGTGGGGCGGCTGGGCGAGGGGCGGGGAAATGGGACCGGGAAGTGCGCGCGCAGCCGGCCGCCGTTCGGCTGCCCCTGGGTTACCTTATTTTTGCGACTGTCCTGCCTGTTTCCCCCTCCACCAGCTGTCTTCCTAACCCAGCCCCCGCCCGCTTCCTACCCTGGTAACACCATGGGTATCGACTATGCCTGTGAGTGCGGGTGAGAGGCGGGAGGTGCTGGCTTGCCTCCTGGGCACCTTCAAGATGCCTCCAAATGATGGCCACCTTAGCATGAAGCACCGTCCCCAGGGACCGGAGCCCGTCTGGCGGTGGCCGCACCCCAAGGCAGCCCAGCAGTGCAGGGAGACGCTCCCCCTCCCTTCCCCGGGGCCCTGGAGTCAGGGACAGGAGTACTGGGGAGCGGGGAGAGCGGGCCTGGCTAGCTCTAGACCTCTCCTGGTGGATAACTGCCCACTGTGAAGGGCTTTCACCCACCGCGTGGATCCCTTTTTGCAGAGCTTGCCCTTTCTTGTATGTCAGGAGGAAGGAGAGTTTCGAAATCAGCGCCAGCCCCTCACCCACAGCAGAACCATGGTGCAGGCCGCGCTGGCCGGGCGCTGGCCCTGTTACCCGGGCTTCAGCCAGGGGTCTGGTCCTGGTCTTGTTGGGTGATGAGGCAGCGCCAGGACTGACCAAGGCTGACCCTCTGGTCTCAGTGTCCCTGCAGGTAAAACGATTGGACAGTTTAATCTAGGAAGTTTGAGCTCCTCACTGCGCTGGGAGGCTGGTGGCCATTTTCACCCTGCCCTCTCACGTGGCCAGGTGGCACCTGGGGGACTGGGGTCACTTTGCCACCCCATCCTGTGGTGTTACCAGGTCACTTGGGTGACAGTGGGCAATGTCCGTGGGTCTAACAGCAGTGCAGAGGCCTCCAAATGCCCAGACCTGTACAGTCAGGCCCTGCTGGCTGTCACTACCACAGCCTTCCTGGGCCTCCACCTTTCTTACAAGGGGCTGCCCCTTCCCCAAGCCCTCTCCGCCCTCCTCGCTTTATCGGGACTTTCTCAGGCCCAGCGCCTCTGACCTCTGCCACGGTGAACACACCTCCCTCTGACCCTTGGTTCCCGGTTCCATTGTCCTCTCAACCCTTCTCCAGGGCCTCTCCTCTCCCCCCACTCCCAACCTCATCAAGCGTCTTCCTGGCTGAAGGCTTGTCTGTTCCCCCCAGCACCCAGATGCCACCTTCACGACCGCATTTCAGTTCCCTTGGGGACATCTTTGGGCCTCGTGCTCCATGCTATCGCATCAGCATGTCTGAAACCAGATCCGGCCACATCTGCCCCCCTTTCCCTCAGATCAGGGGTGCCCCCTCCTCCCACAGTCATGACTCTAAATGGCACCATGGACCTCCCCAGGTGGCATCTTGGACTCCCCCGCCCTGGCCCCTAAGTCCCGCCCATTCCTGGTAGGCCGTGCTCTTCCCATCAGGCCTCGCTGCCCCTCTCTGGGTCCAGCCGCAAGCACTGCCAGAGTGCCGTCTCTTCCCTGGACAGAAGCTGTCTCCCTGCCTCCTATGCTCTGCCTCCCTCCGTGCATCCCGCACACAGCGACCAACGATGACTTGTTCTACAGCCGGCTCCCACCACCCCAGCCCCTGTCCGGGGCCTGCAGGGCCTCCTGAGCCTATCCAAGTTCAGACTCCACATCCATTCCCTTCTTCATTCAGTGGTCACAAATTGCATGCTAGGCTCTGGGCCAGCTTGAGCCTGGCATTCAAGGCCTCCCAGGCCTGGCTCCTTCCTGCCATGTTCCTGCCAGCCGGAAGCACTCCCAACTGCCTGGCCCTTCCCTGAATCAGAAACGTTCCCCCACCTCCCCACCCCAATGCTGGAAGCCCAGTTCAAAGGCCTTTTCCGCCTTAACCAGTGTGGTTCAGTTGGCTGGGTGTGGTACCTCGAAGCAAAAAGGTCTATGGTTCCATTCCCTGTCAGGGCACATGCCCGGGTTGTGGGCCAGGTCCCTGGTTGGGGGCGTGTGAGAAGCAACTGATCAATGTCTCCTTCACACATTGATGTTTCTATCTCCCTCCCTTCCCCTCTCTCTAAAAATAAAAAAAATTTAAAAAATCAGAAAGGCCTTTTCCCAGACCCCTTAGCCTCCACCCCTGGCAGCCACCTTCCTTCACCACCCGCCGCATTGCTCTTGGGTGGTGGTCCCCTGAGCCCTGCCCAGAAGAGCCCTACACGGGGTGGGCAGTGACAGACATCACCTGGGGGGTGCTGCAGGGCAGGACTCCAAGAAAAGGAAGTTGCCCAGAGGCCTTGGCCGGGTAGCTCAGTTGCTTAGAGTGTCATCCAGATTCTCCATGGTTGCAGGGGTTAATCCCCAGTCAGGGCACATGCAGGAATCAACCAATGGATGCATTAATAAGGGGAACGGCAAATCGGTCTCTCTCTCTCTCTCTCTCAAATCAATACACAGATTTAAAAAGAAAAAGGAAGTCGACCAGAGTCTCTTGGGAGACGAGAGGCCTGAAGCCAGTGAGGGTGCAGTGCGAGGCCAGAGGGGATGCCAAAGCCAGAGAAGGCTGAGGGCAGAGGTGCCCGTGGGTCCACGCGTGTCCTCAGCACCGCGCTAGGCGAGCTGCAGTGCTCACTCAGACCAAACACGACACCGAGCACCAAACTCAGGCACCTCCTCCTGCTCCCCTGGGCCGTAGGCAGAAGACCCCGTCTGCTTCCACAGGGTGGGAGGAAGACGGGGAGTGGGAGCCTCCGCCCCCACCCCAGAGAGGGCTGGCCCTGGATGCCTGCTGTGGCAGTGGGGGGACCTGGCACCAGCAAGACCCTCTCCCAGGCCGCAGCCCGATGGTGGCTGGGAATGGCCACTGGGCACAAAAGAGTCTGACACAGCTGAGCAGTCAGGCACCATTTTTTTATAAAAACGCATAGTCTCATTTTTCCACTTTAAAATCACATTCAAAAATCGGCAAAGAAACGCCCCAGGGAGTGAGCAGATGGGGGGTGAGCCAACCCAGCCCCTGGGGGAGAAGGCTCGACACCACAGATGGCAGCGCGACTGGCACAAGGGGGCATGCGGCGGGCGAGGTGGCGCCCTGTGGGTAGTGGCACTGACGGGACACGGGGCTGGGGGCTGGACAGCCCAGGGGGCACACTGGCTGGCCTGCAGTGGCGAGGGCTGGCCCAACTGGCCCCTCTTGCTGTGCTGCCAGGCCACCCAGGCTGGCCCCTGTGGTCCGGGTGGACAGGGCCTCGCCCAGTCCGGGGACAGAGGGACCTCAGGGCCAAGCTGGACCAGTGTGGCACAACCCGTAGCCGCCTTTCTGTGGTCCCTGAGCCAGGGCGCTTGGGGTGGGAGGAAGAGCGGGGCTGTGGCAGCGGCAGGTGCTGCTGCCCATGCCACCCTCCTGGCGGAGCCCCAGCGTCCAGGGAAGGTGGGAATGAAGGCTGCCAGTGACACAGGGACTCTCCCCAGTGAGGGTGCAGGGGTCCGAGTCACTGTGGCGGCCCCGGGGGTGGGGAGACAAGGGTTCCTCCTCCAACCGGCCAGAAGCAGGACAGTGTCCCTGTCACAGGAGGGGATGAGGTGGGGAGAGTCGGGTAGTATTCCCGTGCTGCACCTCCCCTGGGGTGGGGACGCCAGGCCGTGCCGCCATGCCACAGGTGCGGAGCACAGCCCACGGGGCCTGACGTGGCACTGTCCCCAGGAAGGGGCAGGGGCTGCCAGGGGCTGCTGCTCTCCCCCCACAGGAAGACGCTGGGGGCGGGCACCCCCTGGGCATCAGGGCCGAGGGTGGTTGGAGAGTGGCTGGGCTGGCGGCAGCAGGAGCCGAGGCAAGCGGGCCCCTCCCTGGGGGCTGGGGCCACAAGAAATCACAATAATTACAAAATAAAACCTTTTCCGCTTTGCGGGAAAACAAATAATAAAAATTCGACAAAATAAATTAGAGGTTTATAAAAGGCGGGCGGGCGGGCAGGGGTCAGAGGCCGTTGGCGCTGCCGCGCTGGACCAGCGGCACCTTGCTCAGCTCCACCACAGGCGAGCGGGCCTTGTTCTTCATCTTGGGCACGCGCTGCACCAGCTGCTGTGCCTCACGGTAGGCATCGCGCAGCTCCTTCTTCCACTGGACCAGCTCCGGGTCACTCTGCACGTGCGGGGGTGGGGGGGGGCATCAGGTGGGGCGCCCGCGCCACTCCGTCCCCACGCCACCCCTGCCCACGAGCCTCTCATGCCCCCACTCACGTCGCACTGCAGGACGAACTGTTTTCCGCTGCGGATCTTGAGGAGGAGGCACTTCCGCTCCTTGATCTGCGTCTCCTCCACCGACTGGATCTCCTCCATGGTCAGCAGGCTCTGCTGCAGGGCGCGGAGGGGTGGGCAGCAGTGTGAGGGCACAGGACGGACCCAGCCAGCCCCGGCCCCTCCGCCCCTGGCCCGGGTCCTTACCGGGGCCTCGCCCTCGCCCCGCCACTCCAGCCGGTTGGGGAACAGGTAGAAGTACCGCCGCTGCCACTGGGTCAGGAAGGGGTTGCCCATCTTGGACATGTATCCGTGCATGATGCAGTCCTTGCCCAGGGCGTAGTCTGTGAGAGAGCACAAGAGAGCAGGAGAGGCCCCGCCTCGTTAGAATCCTGGTTTGGCTGCTCTCCGGCTGTGACCTTGGCCAGGTTCCCGAAACCGAAACCCGAGCCTGCTTCTCCTCTCCAATGTGGGCAGCGGGCACCCACGACAGCCACAACCCTCACCTTCCTCGTGGCCCAGCTGCTTGTTTTTGGTTTTCTTGCGGGCCTCCAGCCGGTCTGTCTCGGCATTGATGGTGTCGAAGACGGTCTCTGCCACCTCCTGCTGCCACCGCTCGGAGATGGTGAGGGGGAAGTTGCGATAGAGCTCCTGGTCGCTGTCCAGCAACTGCACCGTGGGGATGGGGCAGGGACGTTCATCACCACGGGCCCCAGGCAGGACGATCTGGCCCACCCCCAGGGACATCTGGGGACAAGGAGCCTGAGGCCCAGCAGCTGACAGGGCTGACCGAAGGGTCTCTTGAGGGCGGAGGAGGGACAGGGACGCGCCACGGCCGGGCTCAGGGCTCAGGCACAAGGACAGGCGAAGCCGGCACCTTGATCCCCTTCGTGTCCTCCTCGTCAAAGGAGCCAATGTCGAAGGCGTCGGCAGCGTTCACCTCCCCGCGCGGGGGGGTCAGCGGGGGCGGGTACTGCGACAGCACAGGGCGGGCGTCAGCACGGATGGGAACGGGCTCAGCTCGCCCTACCAGCCCTGGCCCCCACTGTTACCTTCTGCAAGAAGACCATCTGCCAGTCCAGGGAGCGGAAGAAGGGGCTCTCCTTCACCTCCTGGGCCCTGTGGGGAGACCCGGGTCATCTGGGCCGGGGCTGTGTCTGGGTGTGGGGCAGGTGGCCCCAGCTAACTCCTGGCTCAGCCACTTTCCGGCTGTGCGACCTTGGGCAAGTTCCTTAAACTGAGTCTGTTTCCTCATCTCTGGACGGGGGAGGATAGGAGTTCCCGCGCTATAGGGCTGCTGTGAGTGTTAGTATTGTACATCTTGCAACATCATGCCTGGCACTTAGTAAATGTTTAATAAACATGAAAAGCTGCTGTCATCATCATTATCATCACATCTTTGTTACAAGGGCCTCTCCGGAAGCCAGTCTCCAGCTGGCTCCAGCAGCTGCACCCTGATGACACTGGATGCAGAGCTGGCTGTGCCCCAACCTGCAAGTTCCTCCAAGGCGCAGCCCCAGCAGCCCCCTACAGGGGCCCGGCCACCGCAGCACTCTGCCCGCCCAGCGCCTGGCTGGATGGTGGCCCTGGGGCCCAGCACTCACCCTCGGCCCTGGCAGCCCAGTCTCCGGTGGACATCCCTCTGCAGGAGCCCCTCCAGCAAGGAGCGGAGTTCGGGGGAAAAGGAGTCCGGCAGCTCCACGGCCTGCAGGGAGGGGGAGTGAGACGCTAGTAGGGGCTGAGGAAGAGCAGAGGAGAGGCAGGCCCCGTGTCCTAACTGCCACCCTCCGCCATGTTTGCTGTGACAGCACAGGGGGGCGGGGAGGGGGCTATAGGGCAGGAGGCCGGAGAGGGGATGGGCAGCCTGAGGTCGCTGCTGGTGAGAACCGAGAGTGCACGACCCACACCCACGGGGGCTCCAGCCACATTGTGGCCTGCCGGGGACTCCCCCCCGCTCGCCAGGCAGTGGCCCCGCACTCACCATGGTCAACGTCATACGGTCGATCTCATGCTTGTCTTTGGTCTTGTGCTGCCGGAAGGGACTGTGCCTGGGCGAGAGAGGACAAGGCTGAGGTCACAGGACAGGAACAGGGAAACTGAGGCAGGTAGCATCAACCTGCTTTGGATCCTTGTCCAAAGCCAGGGGTGGTACTCTTCCTAAGGCCCAGGCAACCGTGGGCCCTTCCCCCAGCCTCCGACCTGGGCTGGGGCAGAACTGCTCCGTCCAGTTCCTCCCGCCCGCCCACTCGGGGTGGCCCGCTCACCCCCGAAGCAGCTTGAAGAGCATGCAGCCCAGGGAGAACCAGTCGGCACTGCTGTCGTAGGCCACGCCCTTCTGCAGCACCTCAGGGGCCATGTACCCGTGGGTGCCTCTGTGGAAGCAAAGGGGCCGTGAGCAGGTGCGGCATAGGGTGTGTGGGGAGGGGCGGGGGGCAGGGCACTCACACGCTGGCGTGGGGCTTCTTCTTGGAGAAGTCGCAGGCCAGGCCCAGGTCCGAGATGCGCACGTGGCCGTGCTCGTCCAGCAGGATGTTGGCGGGCTGCGGGGGGGACACCCGTGAGCGGGACAGCGCCCAGCCAGGCGAGATGCCCTCGGGGCCACTGCCTTCACCCTAGAAGGTGACAGGTGTCCGGGGACCAGGCCCCGGCAGGGTCTTCGCCTCCTCCCCTCAACCACAGTTTGAATCTAGAAAATGGCTCGGTGGGCGGGAGGGCGCAGCAGGGAGGAACGCCACTCCCCTGGCCGGGCGGCAGGTGGCCCGGGGCCCGGGCCCAGAGAGCAGAGACGAGCAAGGCTCACCTTCAGGTCCCTGTAGACCACGAAGCGGTTGTGCATGTGCTCCAGGCCCAAGATAATCTCTGCCGCGTAGAAGCGCATGTCGGCCTCGGAGAAGACCCCGTGCTGGGACAGGTGGTAGTGCAGGTCCCCGCCTGAGGGAGGCAGCGCTCAGCACCCGCCCCGGTCCCCACCCCGGTCCCCGCCCCGGTCCCCCGGTGCGCTGTGCCCGGGGCCGGCACACACGCTCACCGTTCATGAGATCCAGGATGAAGCTGAGCTTGTCCGGCGTGTGGAAGGCGTACGACATGCAGACAATGAACGGGCAGTCCTGGTGGGGGCAGGACGGGGGGAGTCAGCCGAAGCGCAGCCCCCGGTCCCAGGGCCAAAGGCTGCCCGGGGGGCCGGCCCGCCCAGCTCACCCCGGTGCTGACGAGAGACAGCATGATGCGCTCGTTCAGGGCCAGGGTCTCCCCCTGCTTCATCTTGATGCGCTTCTTGTCCAGACACTTCATGGCGTACCTGGGGGCCGGGGGTCAGGGGTCAGTCCAGAGGCGCCCGCAGGGCAGAGCCCAAGGCTGCTCTGGGGCCCAGGGCTGGGGCTGGAGCGAGTTCTTGGGGCTCCCTCGGGAAAGAGTGGACACCCCGACAAGTTTATGACATACGGAGACAGAGAGAGGGCAGGATAAAGTGCTGGCGGCTGGGGGCTCGGGGCTCGGGGATGAAGCGGCACAAGCACAGACAGGGGAAGGGACAGTGGTGCAGGACCAACAGCGGGCACATATCCCTTTGCAGAGACCTGCCCACTCAGGACCCTGCCACCTGCCTCCTGGGGCCCTGATGCCCCCAGAGCTCTCCCATGGGCACCAGTGGCTTTGTGGCACCCCCGGGGCCCTCCCTTCCCTCTGGCATCCCACCCAATGTGGCTACATGGGCACTCACATCTTGCCCGTGTCCGCCTTCCGGCACCCGTAGACCTCGCCGAAGCCCCCTCGGCCAATGATACGGTGCACGCTGAAGTCATTCATGGTCAGCTGCGGGGGCGGCAGCAGCCGGGTCACTGCAGGCTGCCTGGGCCCCTTTCCCAGGGCCGCCCTCACCGCATGCTTACCTGTCTTGAGCCACCCCCGTAGAGAGCCTGGCCCTGACCCCACAGCCACCACCCGGGGGTTGAAAGGCAGACGCCCCAACCTGCCCAGCCCTGGGGCCCGTCTCCCACACCCACCCAGCCCACTCACGTGGATGTTGAGTTCTACGTTCTTCCACTGGCAAAATCGTGTAAATTTATCGCTGTAAGAGAAGAACCTGGCCTCAGACGAGTTTCAGAAAGTGGAATAAGGCCAGGGGCAACACGCCCCACTCCACCGCCATTCCCTGGGGTCCTGAGCCCCGGTGTCCTCTTCTGGGACTGCCCAGGAACTCGGGCACCCCGAGCTGGCCCCAATCCCGAGCGCTAGCCGAGCGGGGCCTGGCCACCTGTGTCGGGCTCCCTGCTGGGAGCAGGGCTCCCTGCTGGGTGCCACGAGGTCTTCCAGCCTGACTCAGACTTCCTGCCACCACAACACTGACAGTGCTCATCGCACCCCTGTTGCACGTCCCCAGTGACGCAGCGCTCACTCCCTGCAAAGCCCCCAGGCCATGGCTGGGGAGCTGGGACCCTAAGAAAACTGTTCCTTACTGCGAGCTGAAATCTGCCTATGATTCCCACCCACTGGGAGGGTTCTGGCCATAAGGGTGAGGGGCAGGGGGACAGCGTGTCCTTGGTGTCTGCCCCTACCACCACCCGATGCTTCTTGGCCCAGAGATGCCCAGCAGGGTGCCAGACAGTCCATGGGGGGAAGGGCTCACAGATGGTCCCTTGGTACCTGGAGAATCCCCTGGGACGGGCCTGGTGCCAAGACAGGAAGGGCAGGAGTGTGGACCAGGCGATGACCTGGCCTGACCTCTTGGGAGTCCCTGCACTGGAGTGCAGATGAGCCCAGGGCCTAGAGCAGGGGGCTTTTCCCTCCACAGCACCCACACCCCTCCTCAGGACGGCCTCTTCCTGACCCCCTCCCACGTGCGCCCCACTCTCACCTCTCGATGAACTTCTGGAACACGTCCCCTCGGAGGTTCTGACAGATCTCTTCGATGTAGGGCTGGGGGGAAAGGGAGGGGGGAAAGGGAGGGGGGAAGAGGCAGAGGCTGTGACTGTGCCCAATGGGAAGCTCGCCAGGCTACACGCCGGGGCCCACGGTAACCCAGGCTGGGCCGGGAGGCGGGGGCAGTGACCTCAGCACACACCTGGAAGAGATCCGGAGGCACCTGCCTCTTCGCCAGGTGGCCCTGGACATGCTCGATGGCACTTTTCGAGAAGGGCTGGAGAAGACAGAGGCGGCTGTGAACTCTCTACAGGGTCCTCTCACCCCTCCCCATCACCCAGATCACCCCGGGCCGGCCGGCACACAGGTCTGGGCACTCACGTGCGAGCAGGCCAGCAGCTCCTTCATGATGTACATGTCGAAGATCTCCCGGCTGCAGGCCAGGCGCTCCTCCTCTGTCTCCAGCTTCTCGTATCTCTTGATCTGGAGGACGAGATCCCCGAGGGTGACCGTGGGCCCAGCAGAGCCTAGGGGTGCCACTGCCAAGCACCACACAGGTGCAGCAAGAGTACCCCCACCTCGTCCCCCCTCTGCGGGCAGAGCAGGGCTGGCCTCACCTCCTCATAGAACTCCACCAAGGGCTTGGCCTCCTCCAGGTGTTTCAGGCAGAAGTCTCGGAAGAGCAGGTACCCTGAAAACAAATTCAGGGTCACACTGGCCACACCACCACAGAGGCTTCCTGTCGCTGAGAGCGGTGTGGGCTCGGTGCTCCCTGGCCCGGGCAGAACTGCCTGAGGAGGGGGCGGAGGTGGTCTCTGCTCTAGGCCGGGGCTGGGCAAGACGGCGTGGGAGGCTGCCACCCACTGAAGATTCTTGGGTGCAGGTCGGGGTGCCTGCACTTGCACTCCTCTTGGACTCTGCTTCCTCAGGTGGTGGCCGCAAAGTGGCAGGCACCGTGGTGAGGCCGAGGCCGGGGCCAGGGTGGGCTCTGGCACCCGGACCCCCTGCCCTCTCACTACAGTCCAGGGGGATGAAGGTGGCCTGCGAGGGGCCGCCCCCTCTCCCGGGACCTCATGGCCCCTGCCATCATCTGGCTGCTTTGCACAGCAGCCCTGAGAAACAGGCAGACAGGGAATTCTGATCCAAATGAGGAAACTGAGGCTCAGGGAGGTGTGGCAGGCGGGTGTTACGAGGCAGCCGTGAGAACCTGCGGCTCATCAAACCTGTGGCAGGTCTCGGGAAGGGCAGGTTGGGGAGGGGGGCCTGGAAGGGCATGGGCCATGGGGGAGGGAAGAGGTGACATGGGCTGTGGCAAGGGCTCACAGAAGACCCCAGAGGGGCCAGGTCTCGCCCCTCCCAGGGAGTGGGGGCCTGAGGCCTGGCCTCAGAGCAGGGGTGGAGGGCGAAGGGGAAGCAGGGGGGGTCCCCACACCCTCCAGCCCAACCTGGGTGACCAGCTGGCGTAGGGTAGTTTCCTATGCCTCTTTGGGGGCACTGACCCCACTGCCTGGCACCTCTGCCAGAGTGTGTGGCCATCACTTCTGGTAGGGAGGCCTGGCGCTTTAGTATTGTGTCTCTGAGCGACTGGTGACAGGACTTCCCAGGAGGACAAGGGGCCTTCACTGGCACCGTCTCTTCCAGCCTTCCCATAGACCCGGGGAGCGGGGCTCCTGAGTAGCAGGTCCCAGGCCAGGGCACCAGCAGGCTCAGAGAGGTAAAGCA
Source organism: Tonatia bakeri (assembly GCA_004024845.1). Lineage (NCBI taxonomy): Eukaryota > Metazoa > Chordata > Mammalia > Chiroptera > Phyllostomidae > Tonatia > Tonatia bakeri. Next base: position 261,824 of record PVIA01001287.1, read on the forward strand.
ATGTGCCGGAGCTCACACAGCACAAGCAGGGGACCCGAGGTGTGTGCTTCCTTACACACTGGCTCCCCAAGCCTGACCTCCCGGCCTGGCTGCACCAGGCCGGGCTGTCCCCCTCCCAGAGCCGAGATCCATTCTCCAGAAAGCAGGCCAGAGAACCAGAGCTGTGCGTGACTGCAGCCGGCTCCCCCAAGAGCCGCCCCGTCCGTGCCCTAGGCCAGGTCCCCGCTCTAAGACGACAGGCCCTGGAGGACCGGAACGGAGGAACGGGCTGGCCTGAGTTGGCTGCTCGCAGAGAGTGTCCATGGGGCCAGGGCGGCCAACCGCAGCGAGGCGGGCGCCACAGGAAGAGCCCCGCCCCTTCCTGTCAGCTCTACCAGCCGTGCCTGCGCCAAGGGGAAGCTGCAACTCTCAAAAACAAAAACCCCAAAGAAGGAACTTCCCCGGTGGCCCTGGAAGACTGCTGGGCCCCCACCCCTTCACAGGGCTCCCTGGGCCAACAGCCAGGGGCTGGGCGGCACGGCTGGGCACGGCCCTGCTGTCACCCTAGGGCTCATTGGCGGTCCTGCCCCAGTGGATGGCATGGGAGGGGGCAAACCTCTAGGGAGCCAGCCTCAGGGTCCTCCTGCCTCCACACCCCTGTCCTTGGGGCTGGTGAGGCCCTCACTGGACTCACCCAGCTTCTGGGAGAAGATCTTCTCAAAGGTCACCTCACCCCGGTCCTCCAGGTACTTCTGCATGACACTGCGGATGCTGGAAGACAGAGGGGCCGTGGTGACCTGCCACCCCCGTGATGCCTGTCAGGCTTCCGGGCCCTACTTCCCTGGAAGGCCATTGCCTTCTCCCCCTGAGTCCAGAGTGGAGAGCCCCGCTGGCCGGTGTCACTGCTCCCTCCAGGAAAGTCACACCAGAGGGACCTGAGGACGCCTCTGCTTGCCCCCTAAGGCTCTGTGCCCAAAAGCTAGGGTGGCCAGCAGGTGGCTGCTCAGAAGTGTGGTTCCGGCACTGCCTCATGCTGGCTTTGGGGACTTGGCCAAACCTCAAAAGCCAGGCCTCCCCCACCAGCAGATGACGGGTAACCGAAGCGCGGCCCTCCCCGGCCGTGGCCCGACACTGCTCGGCAACAGAACGGAGCTGCAGTGAGAGGCGTGCGCGGTACAGTCCAGGCGGACCCTGACAGCGCTCTGCTCAGCGAGAAAGGGCCACCACGGGCTGAGCAGCGTGATTCCGTTGATACGGCGTGTGCAGAACAGGCACGCCCAGAGACAGGGAGCAGGTCAGGGGTGCCAGGGGCTGGGGGTCGGGGGCTGCTAATGGATGCGAGTCTCTTTCTGGGCGGGCGCAGCTGTTGTGGGATCGCGCGGCGGCGCTGAGAGCTACGCAGCATGGCGAGTGTGCGGAAACCTGCTGGACTGTAGCCTCTACGGTGACTAATGTCACGTCACAAGAACTATACCTCAACCTTTAAAAACAATTAAAAAAACAAAAACAAAGCCAAGTCTCAGTTCCGGAGTCCCTCGCACCTGCGCCCGGGCTACGCCTGGGACCCACACTCCCACCCACCTGTCTCATGGCCACCACCGAGCACCGCCCGGGGAAGTGACATGGGCCTCTCTAGTTCATGACTCACACACACCTTTCTGTCCCCTCCCCCCTCTCCCTGGCCACTTGCAGTCCAGCCCTGCAGGCCTGCCTGTCGTGGTGGCCAGCGGCAGTCACATCCGGCCCTCACCAGGCAAGGCTCCTGAGGAAGACTCCGAGCTGCATGCACTGAGGGCCAAACTGGCGGTCACAGCTGACACCATGTGAGGCTCATGTGACCCTCAGGGTCTGAGGAGAACGAGCAGTCCAGGCTCTGGGCCCATCCCTCTCGACGTCCCTCTCAGAGCCCAGCACAGGGCCCTGGCCCCTGGGAGCCTGCTGTCCATCACCCACCGGAAGGCAAGGTGTCATGCACCCCCATCCTTCAGGCATTCCCTCCCGGGGAACGAGCCCTGCTTCTGCGGCATCGGACAGACTGCCAGAGCCCAAGTGTGACCCAGTCAGTCTGAGGAGACTCGGGAAGGGAGGAATGTTCCGGGCCGTCGGGGCAGGCTCTGTGGAGAGGGCGGGACAAGCACCGACAGGACATCAGCAGGTGGTGCAGCCCGGGGCAGGTGGGCAGACTGAGAACTGAGAGAGGAAGGCCGGGCAAGGGATGAGCAAGAAGCTGTGGGAGGGGGGCACTGGGCAGAGAACAGCTGGGCAGGGAGTGCGCTGACTGGCCCCACTGGGTGGACCCACTGGGGGAAGCGCAGGGACCTGCAGACGCTGGGCTGGGAGGGAGAGAAAGAAGCCAGCTGCCGGGCGGATGAAGGAGGTGCCCATGGCCAGCTGGAAGGTGGCTATGCGCCGGCAGAGCCTGCCCAGCCTCTGGGCCTGGGCTCGAGGAAGGGGACTCCTGCCCCTTTCCACTCAGCACTTTCCTTCTGAGATGGGCTGGCCCAGGCCCCGGCCGCCCTAGGCCTTTGCTCGTGTTTGAGCCACACACGGAAAAGCCACATGAGAGAACGCAGGGGCAGACAGAGCTCAGGAGAGGAGGCCCGATCCCAAGTCCCTGGGTGCCGGTGGTCACAGGGGGAGCTTGAAAACTCTGCGGAACGAGGACAGAGCCCTGCCTGGGGACCGGGGCTCCCAGCTCTGCGAGGGCAGCTCGGAACCCCCTGTTCAGACACTGGGACAGCCTGATGGGGCCAAGCTCAGTGGGAAGGCCAGTCCGAGGCAGCAAAGGCTCGCAGGGCCACAAGACCAGGCAGCGGGGAGTTTGGGGCCTGGACCTAGGCACCCTGCAAAGGCCAAGCGCTTGGACTTCTCCCGCAAGGGGACCAGGAAGGGGGGCCCTTATCGGCCCTTGGCCCGGCCCTGGGCTCTCCACGCCAGCCCCCCATTCCTGTGGAACGGGATGAGAAAAAGCAGCCAAGGGAACACACATCACAAAGCGTCCATCCTCCTCGGGGGCACGCAGTGAGATGGTGGGCAGGTGCACTCGGGGTGAATGTGCAGACAGGAAACGCAGGTGGCAGGCAGAGCGACTCCAGACTGTCCATGCGACCCCTCCAGGGCCCCTGCAATAGTCACTGCGAAGCCCTCCTGAGCCCCAAACTCGCTTCCTGGGAACGGGCAAGACGGCCGCCAGCTCAGCAAAAGAGACGCCACAGGAGTCCGGCCTGGAGCCAGGGAGCCGTCCGCCCCAAGACTTGGTGGCCCTGCAGGGTGCTGAGAACCACACACACTGAGGTCCCCACTTGAGCTTCCCTGGCAGCCAGGCACCGCCCCTGCAGCCCCGCAGGAGCCTGCATGGGAGGCTGCAGCATTCTCCCCAGCTCATGGCACTTCACTGTCTTCCTTAAAAAGAAAAAAGTGTTTTCTAAATAAAATACACATGCCCCCCCAGCCAAACACAAGGTCAGACTCGGCAGAGCCCTTAAACGGAAGGCCCCCAAAGCAACAGCGCTGAGCTTTCCTGTTCGTCCCCCCAGGGCTGGTGGCCGAGGCAGTGGACATGTGTGGAGAATGTGTTGTGGGGGGTGCTCCCGCCAGGGTGGCAAGTGCAGGCTGGCATGGGAGGCAGTGATGGCCCCCACGCTGGGTCACCTTTGTCTCCAACGCCCGCTCCCTGATCCCACGGGCGGTGAGGGCCCAGAGTGGCAACCCAAGACAGGAGCATATGGCCCCCGGGCCAACCTTGGGGTGTCAAAAGAGCCGGGTGCGGCACCTTCCCCGCCGGGAGCACCTGAGGGCTCCCGGTGCGGGTTGGGGGTGGGCCTTGGGCTGCCTGTGCTCTCCCGGTGGTCGAGGGGCGCCCAGGTCTGGTTCCAAATGGCTCTTCCCACCTCCCTCCCCAGAGGCCAGGCAGGTCACCAACATTAAATGTCCAGTTTCCTCATTTGTAGAATGAGGATTATCAACAAAACGCTGAGTTGTCCCCACCATGCCAGCCATTTAAAAAGCCCGAGAGGGCACAGCGGCAGCACTCTCTGGATACGCCAGCCCTGCAGTGAGGGCTGCGGCTGCAGCGCCCCCTCGTAGGGAGCCCACCTGCTGGGGCCCACAGCCTGCACTTCCTTCTAGAACTTCTAGACCATGACTGTAACAAGCTTCTACTGTCTCGTTGGGGTCTCTGTCCCGCACCTGCCGTGTTCTTGGAGAGTGGAGCCTGTGGCTTCCTGAGAGTGGGCCCCGACCAGGGCCCGGCCCAGGAGCGCAGCCTGAGCCATGCACGTGGCTGCTGCACGGCTCTGCTCACACCAGCCTCACGCACTCATGCTGCCCAGCCCGGGGGCGCCAGCGGAGGCCAATACCTGCCCCGCCAAAGTACAGAGGGCCCCTCGGTGGGAGGCCCACCCCACCTGTGGCAGGGAGCTGCCTGGCCCGGCCACCTGCCTGGCCATGCCACCTGCAGCCAGGGCTGTTCACACGGGCTCCAGCTGCTCCGAGGAGCAGGCCCAGCCTGACACAGGGTTGGGGGGCCATTTCCTCCCTCTCAGCCCAGAATGCGGGTTGGGGTGATGGGTCGGCAGGCAGGGAGGGGGGTGAGAACTTCCGGTACCTTATGGCACCACGTGGTTCACAGGAAAAGCAAAAGCCCTTGCTCTGTGGCACAGTGGCCTGGCAGGCTGCTCTGGGCCTCGCAGGTGACTCCTGTGCAGGGTCACAGATGGCAGCCTACGTGCACTGGGAAGGACTGCAGGTCAGGTCAGAGGCAAACACACTCATTCAGACAGTGAGGAAATCAAGGCTCAGAGAATCTGGCAGCTCGCCCGGAGTCCCACACGGCATGAATGGCCAGCACACATCCAACCCTCCCTGAGAAAGGGCCTAACGGCAGGCAGGAGCCTCCCCCTTGACCTCTGTGGCAGAGCAGGGTGCAGAGTCTCAGGGGACCCTGGCTGGTGACCTGCCAGTGGCTGTGGGCAGCAGGTGGCATCTCTCCTGGGTGCCCATAAGACTGGGGGCAGCTCTGGCTGGCACCTGGTGGGCCAGGTCCATGGTTCCTATGCACCTGTGTGACAGGGACGACAGAGCCTTGAAATCCCAGGACTGTGCAAGCTGGCGTGGGGGCCGGGACTGGCAGGGCCGGGGCAGCCAGGCCGGAACTGTTGTGCTCTGGGAGGTGACAGTTAACAAGCCAGCGGAGGGGCGGCGAGGGCACTCCTCTGTGGTGTTTCCAGGAAGCCTGGCACTGCGGTGGAAGTGGAAGGAGGAAGTCCCCTGGGGCTTCTTATAAATATTTCTCAATGACTCTCCCTGGGGCCGCCAGTGCCCTCAGAGCTCGCAGACGGGGCACGCACACCAAATGGGAAAGACTGACTGAGACAGCCAGGTGTGGAGGGGCCCGGCCAGGGAGGGAAAAGGACACCCAGTGGGCGCCTCGCACGCAGGCCCAGTGCGAACGCCCGGTCCGCAGCGGCCACAGGACGGCTTGTGGGGTGTGCGGGAAGAGGCACTTTGGTGGCCTAGTCACGTGCCACAGCCCCTACACGAATATGACACAAACACCACACTCTGGTGGCATCAGAATGCACCAGCAACACACCTCCAGGGCTCTGGGGCTCCCGGGCTGCCCTCACCGGACCCAGGACAGTCCCTGACTCAGAGAACTGCCCCTGGGGGGACAGAGCTGCCCATGCATTGCCGACACCAGGAAACCCTCTCCGGAGCCGGGCTCCCCTGACCGCATAGACGCTGCAGGGAAGGCATGCTACAGTTTTAGGAAAGCTGCCCCCCAACACCTCCGTTTCCCCGTTTGAAACAGCTCAGCAATAACTTGAATGTAACTTCGTCTTCGTGATGAGCGTAGGACGCGGCCCCTTGGGGCTACAGGAGAGTGGGAAGGGCCACAGGAAGAAAGAGCAGGTGTGACGGAGCTTGTGTGCTCCCCAAAGACTCTCTTGGGCCTTGGCTGCTGTTTGGTCCAAGGCGGGAGTGTCCCTTGGCCACGTGTGAACCCCTTGCCCAGGCACTCAACCCCTCGACAGAGAAGACCTGGGCGCCTGCCTGGGGCGGGAGGGACCGCCGGCTGCCGAGGGCGCCTGCACTGATGTCACCAGTCATTTGCCACCAGTGGGGACCGATCGGGTGTTAACAGGATACACTATTCCTGGGCTGACAGAGCCCAGACTCCTTGCACCGATTCCAGCCTGCCTGGGATGCGTGCGTTCCTGCAGTCCCTGGGTAAATGGGCAGATAAGCAACTTTGTGGCAAAAACATTAATACCGGTGCCGGGGAGAGGAGAACAGATGGGAGAAGACAGCTCAGAGACCCATTGCTGGGAACGCAGGGGCTTCCAAGGCCCGCAGGGGAGGCTGCCGGCTGCCGGGAAGACGGTCTTGATTTCGAGGGCAGGCGGAGGGAGAGGGCTGCCACTGGAGCGGAAAGCTTGGGATGAGGAATAAAGGCTGGCAATGGAGAAGCAGAGGGAGGAGTTGGGGGGAACCTTCCCCGGCACCCCTTCCCCCCACAAATCAAGGGCAGGAAGTCCTGGAGGCGAGCGCTAACAGGAATGAAGCAGCAGCAGAGGAAGAGTGCGGTCCGGTCCGGGAGACCGGGAAGCCAGAAGAGGGCAGGAAGAAGGAAATCCACGTGGGGGAGGGACCAGGAAGGAGCCAAGAAAATGGGAGGCTGCAAGAGGCACCCGGCTTTGACAATCTGCTGCTGGGACTGCCACTGTCACCGGGGAGGGCAGGGGGCCCTCCTGGGACCGCCCAAGCCGGGCTCCTCAGCCAGAAGCCCAGAGATTAATTACACAAGGCCTCCAAGGTCATATTAAGCAAACGACAATAATTACAGGACTGCTGCTGCTGAGAAGGGGGAGAGCAAGCAGCTCCTCTGGGGAAAGGCGCAGCCTGTGGACCCAGAGAGGACATCAGTGAAGGCACAGCTCCTCGTTTTCCTGAGACGGAGACTGAGGCGGGCTCAGCCAGGAAAAGGGACATGCCTGGGTCCCACTGAGCTGGTATCACAGCAGGATTAGAAGCCGAGTCTCCTGTCTTCCAGCTGCACAACGTTGCTTCCTTCCAGGAGAAAGTGGAGAAATGGGTCTGTTTTCTCAAATTCTATAGGGCGACAGAGCGAAGGCCCCTGTGCCCAACGGCTCTCGCTCCCCAGACGTGAGAAGTCAGAGCTGTGATGGCAGAGCTGTGCGAGGCCCGTTACCACCTGGGCACCAGCCACAGGGGGGCTGCCAAAGAGGACCACCTGCAGGTGGGAGCAACTCCAAAAGGCGCCCCATCACAGACAAGCCATAGCCCTTCTCCTGGACCCTGCCCTTGTGTGCGAGGGGACGATGCAGCCCCAGGTGTGGAGCTGCCTGCTGTCGGCACTGCTTTGCCAGGGCGGCCGATGTACCGGGCGCTGGCCTGCGGGCCAGGCCAGCTGACAGAGCTGGGCGCTGCCCTGCTGCTTCCAGGCTGCCTCCCCAGCCCGTGGCTCCCCAGAGAAGGGGTGCTGGATGGCACATTCCAGAAAACGTGGGTGAGGGGAGAGCGGAGGTGTGGAGGGGTGTGCGGAGGAAAGGAACCACAGCAGGGAAGAGCACCTGGGAGTCCAGCAACCCAAGTTCAGGTTCCAGTTCCCCCTCCCCCACCCCCATCATCAAATCTCCTCTCTCTAAGCCTTAGTGGCTTCAACTATTAAATGGAAGAATATCACCTGCTGTGCCTGCTTCCCACAGTCATGAACAAGATAAATGGAGTAGAAAGCACTTTGCAAACTGGGAAGTGCCAGGCAATGATACAGTCATAATGACTCTCCAGGGCAGGAGGCGTCCAACCCGCTGGGTGTGGGAAGCAGAGAGTGAAGGCCGGCGTGTCCTCGGGTGCAGGAGGCCTGGACTCCGGGGGCAGCTCAGGGCTGCTGCTCGGAGCAGCTCTGGCCCTTCCCGGCCTCAGCCCACTGCAGGTCACTGCCTAGAGCCTCTAGTCTATCTCACAGAAGCGGGCAGTACACCCAGCACCATGCTGTCGGCGGGTGACCCTATACAAGCACCCACGACCCCAGGCCCTCAGTCTCCTGCCTAAAGCCCACAGCCACCCTGGTGGCAGACATGGCACAAAGCTGGCAGTTCTTGAGCAGCTGCTCCAGGCAAGGCGTGGCCTTGCCAACTTCACATGTTAGTTTTTGGATCAACTGAGATGACAGATGTCAAAATAAATAATAAATTATTATAATTTCTACCATCATCCCTATCACCACCATTACTGCTGCAGATGGTAAGGAGGACAGGGGAAGAGGAACATCTCGTTTCTCGGGGTGCTGACACCTGCAGAGCCAACCCAAGGTGGGGCCCCAGCGGGAGCAGTGCATTCTGGGGAGAGATTGCCCAAAGGCAGAGAGTTCCAGAAAAGGCTCCGCCTCACGCTTTGCAGAACTCCGACCTGCAGGAGGGTCTTGAGGTCTCGGCCAGCAAGGAGAACCGTTGCAAGCCCCAGAGGCCAACTCCCCCGTTTCCTCCCTCGTGGCTTTGTCATTTCTGAACTCGTTTTTGTTCCAACTGTCACTGCTCCCTGGACAGCCCCCAGCTGACAGTCAGTCTGGTTCCTGTTTTGAGAAATCTGATTGCAAATGCCTACAAAAAAAGGGCCCTAACGGCCTGTTCGGAAAGCAGACCGACTTTCCTCTCCCAGGCCCGGTGTCCAGTCAACCCGAAACCCAGTGAACAGGCCCTGAGGAAGACGCGGTGGGCGACAGCACAGTACCCCATGCAGCTCTGGGCCCCGCTTCAAAGACTTGGGGCACTGCACAGTCACAGCCTATGCCTCACCATTCACATTTCACAGACAAGAAAATCGAGGCCCAGAAACAAGAAGGGACCTGCCCAAAGTCACATGACAAGACCACGACAGCTAGGACAGGCCCAGGATCCTGGGCTGCCCGGGACCAGCATGCCAACTCTCGGGCAGGTATGGGGGAGTTGCTGAGACTGGCCTCACCAGGTGACACGAGAAATCGTAGTGGGCACATGGCTCTCACAGATGCAGAACAGCCAGGCCTCGGCTCCAGCCACAGTGATGGAAGAAACGTGGAACTAGGAGCCGGAAGCCCTGATCTGGTAGCCAGGCACCACCCTGGATTACCTGTGACACTGGGCAGGCCACTCACCTCTGGGGCTTCAGGTGCTCCACCTGTTCCCGAGAGGCCAAAACCACACCCGTCCTACCTGTCTGTGGGTGGCCAAGAGGCCCAAACACTGGGAAAACGCTCTAGAAGCCATAATACGTTGGACAAGCCTCAGCTACCACCCATGTCCCGTACACTCCCGCACTTACATCCTGCATGCAGTTTAAACTTTGATACCAGGTCTGATGATATCAGTTGTCTCACAGAGAGGTGGCAGCGTGGTCCAGCTGCTGCAGGGGTGCTGTGATGTCCCCAGCAAGCAGCACCACAGGGCACCACATGCAGGGCCCACCAGAGGAGGGGAGAGGGGCAGTGGGGGGGCCTCCTCCACTGGGGTGGGGAACACACCACACCCTGCTCCCCACCACGCCGACCCCCAAAGCCAGAGACCCATGAGAGGGTGGGGAAGACTTCTGTCTCCCCCAAATCTCACACAAGTGTCCACCGGAAGGGGCTGAGAGTGGATGTCGAGGAACCCCGAGGGGAGATGGGCTGGGTGTAGGGGCAGCAGAATGATGGGCAATACTGTCAGGCCGGGGAGATGGTAGGAGGCGGAGGAGGGGGCTGTGGAGGGACCAAGGGCTGCCCGGAGGAGGATGGAGGGCGCGCGGGGCTCCTCCGGGAGAAGGCAGAGGCGAGGGCCAGGCGGAGTGCGGGAGCACCGGGAGGCCGAGCGGCGGGGCAGGGGGCACTGAGACGGTCGGGGGACAGCCGGGGCTGGAAAGCCCTGGCGTTGGGGCGCTCGAGGTTCAGGTGCACGGGGCCTGGGTCGCAGGGGTCAGGTCAGGGCTGCCGGACCCGAAGCGGTGGCTGGGGCAGAAGGGGTCACGGGACAGCGCCCGGGCGGTCTGGGGTTGCGGCGTCCGCGCACCGGGGCGCCCGCCGGGGCGCGGGGCCGAGGAGCCGGCGGCCGCCTTACCTGGGCTCGGGCAGCAGGATCTTCTTGCTGGCGCGCGCGGCCGGCGTGGCCTTGCTCTTCTCCATGGCCATCAGGTAGCTCACGTCGGCCAGCACCGCCTCCAGGTCCGCCATCTTGGCGGCGGCAGCGGCCTCTCCCGCCGCTCAGCTCCGCTCCGCTCCGCTCGACTCGGCGCGCTCGGCCCGGCCCGGCCGCTCCGTCGGCCTCGGGCGCCGCCGCCCGCCCAGCCCCGCTCGGCGCCCGCGGCTCCGCTCGCCGCGGCTCACAGGCGGCGCCGCCCCATGGCGCCGGCTCGGGCCCGGCCCCGGCTCGCTCCGCTCCCGCCGGGACTGCAGTCGGGCCGCCGCCGCCGCCGCCCGCGCCCCGGAGCCGCAGCCGCCTCCGGCCCCGCCTGCCGCGCACAGCGCCAGCGAGCCCGCGAGGGGCCAGACGGGCGGGCGGCGGCGCCCCCTGGAGGCCGCGCGGGCTGCACCCGGCCTGACCCCCCGAGGCCACGCAGACCCCATCTCAGACCCGTCCCTACTCGGGACCCCAAACTTGGGCCGGAGAGACCCATCACCCTTCCCCAGACCTGGGACACAACAGAAGAAAACACTGGACTCAGACCTTGACCTCCCACCCCCCGCCCAAGTCCAATCGCAACTCGGATTCCAGACTCAGCAGTAGACCATGGCCCTTACCAGATACTGGCACTTCAGAACATAATCCCAGGGACTTGGGTCTTAGACCCTGACTGCAATCCCTGACCCCCTGATCTTGGACGCAGTGCACGACCTGACACCAGACCTGGGTAACATTGTGACCCCAGACTCCAAACAGGATCCGAGACCCAGACCTTGAATCCAGCCCCAGACCTCAGGCTCTGAGTCACAACCGTGGGTCCCCCGACTCCACAGCCAGACACTAACACTGGCAGCAGACCCCAGATCCCCACCGGGATCCCACATCCAGATTTCAGACCATGACCTCAAACACTGATTGTGGTCTCGATCTCATCTTGGTCACTGACCCTCCAACCTTGATTCTGACCCCAGACTCAGACCACCGTCAAGGCCCTAAACCCTGGACTTGGAGGAAGAGCTCAGACCTGGTCTCAGACCAGCAACACCAGATCGGGGTCCTGGACCCAATGCCAAGAACCCAGCTCTGGGACATCCAACCAGGACCCAGACTGAACTTAGAACCCTCAGCAGGTCACCACAAACCTGGCACCTGCCCGCTATAGTCAGACTCCAGGATCGCCCCAGGCGCAGTCCCCAGGCCCAGTCCCGGTCCCAGGACTCCCACTCAGGGTGGAGGACACTGCACCAGCCCCTGCCCTCCCTGGACCAGTTTGTGGACCCAGGTCCCTGGCCCGCACTCCAAGCCAGCCATGGATTCATGATGGAATCATCCTGGTTCCACGGTGTGGGGTCCAACCTCCCTCATTCTGGGAGGGCACAGGGGTCCCGCTGCTGCCTGGCAAGGGAGACTCATTGCTGGGAGCCCAAGGGGTTGTGAGGGGTGACCCATGCGTTTCAAAGTAGCACCCCCTTATCTCAACAGGTCCCTCTCTAGAGCCTCTGCTTTCCAAGGTGACAAGGTCCTCTCCCAGTCCTAGGTATGGTAACCAGGACCCTTTTACAAAGCAGGGAGACCGTCCCCATGCCTGTGTCAGGCTGCCCTCTGAGATCAGCCTCAGCAGACCTTGGAACCAGAGCACATCAGAGCAGGGTCCCTTCTGCGTGGGTAGCACCACCATGTACTCAGACACCCGGGCCAAGGCTCCAGGCGGCAGCCTCGGCCCCTCCCTCTTCCCCTGCCCTAATCTAGTTTACCACCACACCCCAATGTTCAGCCTCCTGTGAATCTTCTTGAAACTCCCTGCTTCTCAGGATCCTGGTGGCTGCTGCCCTGATATGGACCCTGACCAGAGATGCCTCTTCCAGATCTAGATTTGATGGCATTACTGCCCACTTAGCACCCAGAAGCAGCACTCCAGGCCAGAGGGAACTCCAGACCCCCACTGACTCTGCCCGGAACAAATCAGGGGAACAAGTCCCTAAACCAGCAGGTCCAGGCCTTGGATGACTGCACCCAAGGTCCCTCCCCCGCCCACCCACCAGCTCTCACCTGTGTGCCTTTGCTCTTCCTTGGGCATAGAAGCCCTCTGCGCGCCCACATCCCTGGTGAACTACTGCTCATCCATGAAGACCTGCCTCCTCCAGGCAGCCTTCTCCATCTTCCCAACCTATCATGTACATCTCTGGTTCTGCACTCACCACTTAGTCCCTTGGTTCGAAAACGTCGTCGATTACAAACTACATCGTGTCACGTTTTTGACAGTGAGGGGTGGTGAAGCTTTATTAAATGTTTGCATCAATGGGAAAATGCATCCTGATGTTGGAAATGCTAATGTATGAAAAAAAAGGTATTAGCCCTGGCCGGGTAGCTCCGCTGGTTAGAGCACCGTCCTGACCACAAGGTTGTGGGTTCGATCTCCAGACAGGGCTCTTGCAAGAAGTAGCCAATTAATGCATAAAACAAGCCGAACCACAGATTGTTTCTCTCTGTCTCTAAAATCAATAAAATAAGTTTTGTTTTTTTTTTAAAGAAAAAAGGTCTATACCGTCTCCAGCTGTAACTGATGCTCCCAGTTTACTCTCTTGTCCACAGGGCCCACCACACAACCTGACAGAGAAAGGCCTAATGGACATTTGAGGGAGGGACGAGTGACTGGGCGCACGAGCCCCTCAGCCCATGGTAGCACATGGGGTTCAGGGCAGAGCAGGCTCAGAGGCCCACAGAGCACAGCAGTGGGAGGCCTCTGAACTCCCTTCCTCCGACCCCTCTCCAGTTCTTCGGCACTCTGACTGCAGATGCACGCTGGCCTGGGTTTTCTGGAGCGGCCCCAATTTTAAATGCTCTTCCTGATGAACTCGTCAGACCAGAGTCTCTGTGGGTTCTCAAATGCCAGCCATGCTGCTGCAGGAGGTGGCCCTCCCCTCCCCCACCACCCTGGAAAATCAAACGGCCCCTCCCATCCACAGCCCAATCTGCAGGCCCCACGGGCCCAAAACCAGGTTCCTATGAGAGAGACAGTCTCCAGTGTGCCGATCATTGAGTCATTGGCCCTGGAAAGTGGCTTCTGGAAGCCCTAACTGGGAGGTTGGTGAGTCCTTGGGTTCCGGGAGGTAGTGCCAGTTTCTGGTTTGGGGGGAAGCAGTGTTTTGGGGTGGTGCTGCCCTCTGGTGGTTGAAGGAAAGTCAATTGTAAATTTGCCTTTCCGGTTGGCTTCAGTCATTCCTTCTCTCAACAAACCTTTGTGCAGTGCCCAGACTGTGCCAGCCTCGGACTCAGATAGAGATGGTGGAAGAGGAGTGGAACCCCATCTTTGTCCAGCTGGCACACTCGCAGACACGTCATTACTTGGTACCTCCCCCGGATGACTAATAGGTATCACAAACTTAAAGCGTCCCACACTGAGCTCTTGCTCCCACCACGCAGACCCTGTCCAACCTGCTGCTCTCCTGCCTCCCCACCTCGGTCATGCCTCCTCCATCTTCCAGAAACCTAGGAGTCATCCTCGAGACCCCTCTTCCCTCCCCTGCCCGCCCCACTATACACATGCTGTCACCTAGCCTGCCCTGTGAACTGCCTGATGTGTGTGCTCCGAAACATTCCCTGATCCTTCCCTTCTGCCCTGCCCCACTCTTTCCCAGCCGCACCTCCTCCCACCCGGTGCTGCCACCTGCACCTGGCTCATCACGGGCTCCCTGCCTCTCCTCCACTCAGAGTTCTCATGGGCGTAAACCAGACCCCACCCCCGATGACTGCCTCTGCACTGGGGATAAGACCCACCTCCTCTTCCGTGGTAAGACCTCACAATTTCGGTCCCTGCCCACCTCTCTAATTCAACTCCAACCTCCTTCCCCTTGCCCTTTAGATTTCAGTCTCCCCAGCAAGCCAAGTTTATGTCTGCCTCGGGGGTCTTGACTTTATAATTCTCCTTGCCTGAAATGCCCTTCCCCATGCTTTCTGGCAAGCCGAGCTCCTGCTCCCCTGGCATCCCGTGGGCTGAAAGGTTTCCACTCAGGAGGCTCTCGCTTAGTACCTGTTTGTCGTGTTCACTGCTGCCTGCCTCACACCCATCATGGCTCCCGGCACAAAATTAGGGCCACAGAGAGAAACAGGTGGGATTCACTGGTGGCCCGGTCCAGTACGGAAGACACCTAAATGCATGCCTACAATAAATCTGGCAAGAGCTGTAATTCGAGGAGGTGGGATGATCCTGAGGGTCATGGGAAGGGTTGAGGAGGACAAGGGAGGTACGGGGGAAGGTCTTGAACTTGACATTGTGTACATGAACGTGTGAATGAGGTAGGGGTGAGAACTGGCACTTGCCAAGGCCCAGGAGTGCACCTCTCCATCTCCATCCTGTGCTCTGGGGATCCAGGAGGATGAGCTTGGGAGCTTCCCCGACTTCACCGGGGTGAGCAGGTTACTGGGAGACACTCCTGCCCAACTCGGACAGCCACCTCTCTGATGCCTGGGAACCAGGCAGTGCCGGGCTCCGCCTGGGATGATAGAAATTCATTCCATTCACTCATTTAGTCACTCATCTGACAATATTTGTTGAGCTTCTGCTACATGCCAGGACTGGGGCTTGGCCTTGAGGATCCAACGCAGGGAGCGAGACAGTGAACTCACAGGCAAACTCCGCATAATAATAACACTGACATTTACTGGGTTCTCATTATGTGCAAGGCACTCTTCCTAGAGCGCTGATGATCTCATTTTATACTCAAAACATCCTTACGAGGCAGGTGACAAGTTACTATAAAAGCTAGAAGTCTCCTCGGATGGAGTCAGGGAAGTCTCTAGGAAGGGGCCTCCCCGCCGCCCCCTCCCCCACCCCCCGCAGCCAGATGGGTAGGACCGAAGTAGCTTTGTTAGGGGCTGGGAAGAGCTTTCTCGGCCCTTGTTATTTCGGGTGCTCCCACATCTCCAGGACTTCCTCCCACACAGCCCCAGAACCTTTGAGGGGTGAACCTCGGCCCACAAGCACAGCCTGCGACCACAGGCCGGGCTTCCCGCCGGCTTCGCCCAACCCGCTTCCAGGGAGCAGCTCCTCTTCCTGGAACCCTCCGGAAGGTCACACAATCCCCGCACTACCCCGGGCTCATCTCCTTTTCCGCTCCGGATCCTTAGCTCGGACGTGGCTCCAACCTGCATCCCGCCCCTCCAGGGCTGAGCCCCGGTCCCCAACCATGCCTGGGGCGGGCCCTCCCTCGGCTTTGGCCCGGGCCCTCCTTGGCTCCGCCCCACCCCTGGGTCCGCCCCACCCCTGGGTCCGCCCCACCCCGGGCTCCGTCCGCCCCCCATCCGCCCCGCCCCTGCGTCCGCCCCACCCCGGGCTCGGATCCACCCCTGAACCCAGCCTCAGCTGGACTCCTGCCTCCGCAGCGCCCTGCCTCCCGCGCCCTCCCGGAACCGTCCCCAGAGCGCATGCGCACCCTCCCTGCCAGCCTGGCGCTGCAATCTACTGTGTTCACACCGTTTACTGCCCACACATGGGTGTCCAGTGCGGAAGTTCCCTTCTGGACTTGGGCACCTGGAAAGGCAGTAGTGGCGGGACGGGTCTCTCCAGCTGAGAAGTGCCAGGCCTGCTCTGCTGCTGGCCACCCAAATGGCACTTTGCACGGAGTTGGCCTAGGAGGCCAGGGGAGAGCTGGGACTGTCCCTCTCCCAGGACTGGCTCTATCATTTGCAGCGCCCATTGCGAATGAAATGCGAAGCGCCTTGCTTAAAAATTAAGAATTTCAAGATTGTGACAGCAGAGCATTAAACCAAATGTAAGGTCCTAAGTGTAGGACCCTGTGTGACTAGTTGGGTCATTCACCCATGAAGTCGGTCCTGCCTCCCCTTCCTATATACCAGCCTTTCATTATACTTGATACATTTCCTTATCCTCCCACTCCTGGGACGAATGAAGGGAGAGGTAGCTAAGGCCAACCCCACCCTCGAGGATTTCAAAGTGCCGTGGGAGAGTGGTGTGGGCACACACCCAGCCTGGATGCTCAGGAGGGCAAGAGAGAGCTGGGACAAAGGCTTTTGTTCTGGAACTCCAAGTCCAGTGTTCACTATGTCCAAACTCTGCCACAGATGCTAGGACTGTCATTTCACCTCTCTGAGGCTTGACCTATGACACCTCCCCAGGGTGGGCTGTGTGAAATTCGATCCCAGGTACACAGAGGGGCTAGGAAGCCAGTGGGGCAGGGCTAACACTGGGAGTCAGAGTCTTCAGGTTTTACAAGCTGAGACATTTTGGGCAAATGGTCAGTGTCCGTAACTCAGTTTCTCACCTTTAAAATGGTAATAAAAGGTATTGGCTAGTGTGGCTTCATGGATTGAGTACTGCTCTGCGAACCAAAGGGTCAGTGGTTCTATTCCTGGTCAGGGCATGTGCCTGGGTTTTGGGGCAGGTCCCCAGTAGGGGGCACTCAAGAGGCAGCCACAGATTGGTGTTTCCCTCTCTTCCTCCCTCCCTCTCTCTAAAATAAGTAAAATCTTAAAATAATAAAATTATAATAGTAGGGTTGGTGTGAGGACTGCATGTTACTACATGAAAGTGCTTAGAACAGTGGGCAACATGCAGGAAGGCCTTTTAGATAGATGCCGGCTGTTTTTTCTGTTACAGCCTAGGAAAGGCACAGATTGTCCACACCTACCCCTTCGGGTTGAAGGGGAAATGGGAGGGGCTTCTGGAGAAAGAGGTGTTTGAAGGGAGAATAGATTTTCAGCTGTGATGAGGATGGCACACCAGGCCCTAAACACCGCAAGTCTGAGGACCACAGAGGTGCCAGTTCAGCCTCTTAGAAGCACCTACCATGTCCCAGCCATGGCGCTTCCCATTTTACAGATGTCAGTGGCGGTGTGAGTTTATCCTGTTCAGGCATGGCTTTGGAGGGTTACTGAAAATTTCTGTGTGCCTTGGGAAGATTAATTCAAAGCTGAATCCAGGTTAGATCAGAAATGGCACTCCCACCCCTGAAGAAGCTGGGTGGGTAGCACTGGCACAAGAAAGGAAGGGGATGTAGGAGGTAGTGGAAAAGTGAACTTGGAGAAAGTGACATCAGACCGCCTGTACTGACGAGGGATGGGTCTCTGGGTATCTATGGGGAGCACTCATCCTGGTTGTCCACTATGTGCCCAGCTGTGTCAGCTGTGGGGAGAACGTGGTGAGCAACACAGACTGCTCTCTGTCCTTCAAGCTTCTGGCTAGCTGAGGGACTGGTTTGTGGGAGTCCTGACAGTTTCATGTGCCAGACGTCTGAGCTGGTCTTGAGGAGGAGGGGACACAGCTTCCAGAGAAGGAACCTGTGAACTGAGGACGGTTTAAACCAGCAGCAGGAATGGCATGTGTGAAGGCCCAGAGATGGTGGGACTGAAAAGTTAGCTATGGGAGAAGTAAAAAGGGCAAATGAGGAGGAAGCTTGAGTGCTTTATCCTGAGACGTATTTGGTGGATTTTAAGCAGAGTAGTCAAATCTAATTTTTTAAGAGAAATGTTCTGGCTGCCAACATGGATGATGGGGTTGGCCTGGAGGCTGGGAGGCCCCAGGGCTCTTGGTCTGGTCTAGGTTCTGGACAATGGTGGCTTTAGCTGGGGTGGCAGAGATGAGGTTACTGAGAAACAGATGGTTTCTGAGATATTCAGGAGGCAAATTGACAGGCTTCCTTTCGTGGGCAAACACGGCCACTCCTGTATCCATCCTCAGGAAACCAACATGGAACCACCCACTGTCCAGGACCCTGTCCTTCTCTGGAATGTGCAAAACTGAGCATGGCCCACAGCCGTGAGCTCCGGAAGGCGGTGGCGAAAAGCCTGCTCAGGGGTTCCGGATGGGACTTCAGCTCTCCTGAGAAGCCACCATCGGGGGTGAGGCGACGGTCTGCCCACAGCGTGTGGTATGCACTTGCCTAAAGGCTGGAAGCTTGTATCCCCCAAGTAATGAGAGGCGGTAGATGGCGGTCGGCCTTGGCTAGCAGCTCTCCAGACGTGGCAAGATCAGAAAGCTGTTTCCACAGTCCTCCTCCCTGACTCTGCAGGGCCACCCCAAGCACGGCCTTGTGGGAGGCGGGGGGTGTACGTACAGGTGATCAGGTATTCTCGAACCTATAGTTTCACTTCCATTAAAAAGTCTGATAAAGTACAATGTGGTGATTTTAGAAGCTGCCTCTGCTCAGAGGGATGAGACAGGCAACCCCTGGTCCCAGCTTTTCACCCGAGGACCTTCTGACTCATTCTCCCGCACCCCATATTCTCTCTTTCTCCTCTCTCTCGTGCACACACACACCAAGGCAGAAAAGGTTTTTGTTTGTTTGTTTGTTTTGTTGTTTTTAAAGTCTTTTATTAAAAACAAAAAACAAAACCCAAATCAAAATATTTCCCATTGGAAGCTATTTCTTTTTTTGCTTTTTAAAAATTTTATTATACAAATATCTCCCATCCCATGTGTCAGAGGAATGATGTCTTTGCTCTTTCTAAAACCAATAGTGGAGAATGTTTAGAAAACAAGTCCATCCAGCTTCCCTCCTTCCCTGGTCCCAAATAACCCCAATGTGTCAACTGAGATAGCATGACTTGTCCCCTTAATGCTTACATTTAATTTAAAATTTTTAGCACAACATTGGAGATTGACTCTAAATCAGCAACAAAAAATATATATTTACAATATTTCTCCGAAAAACAAAAACACAACCAAACCCTTTAAACATAGTGACTTTAGGAGTTTTATTTATGGAGCAGTTATTTTTTTAATCACCAAGTGATTTTATATTATATATATATAAATTTTCTTCCTTTCCTTTGTGGTTTTTCGCCCCGGTGCTCGGACAGACGGAGGCAGGTGTGTGGTCCTGTGGTTGGAGGGCAGGCTCTTCTGGCAAGGCCGTATCTAAGAGCAGATTGCAGGAGAGGCGATGGAACTCCCGGGTTCCTCTGTCCCCAAACAGACATTTCTTTCCTCCATATGGACCATCCCTCACCTCTAAAAACCATTTTTTCCCCTCACGGTCCCAGAGAAAAGGAAAACCCAGCAAAGGCATAGGTCCATCTGCCACCACTCCTGGGTTCCCTTTTCTGCTGACCAATTTACGTGCACGGTAAAAATGCTTTTTCCAAACCAAAACCAAAAATAAAAACCAAAACCCAAAACAAACCATCAGCTTGGAAATTTCTGCGGATGAAATGTCCCAAAGTCAGAGGCACTCTCCCGGCACAATCCCTGCTCTGAAGGGGTCTCTCCACCTCCCCTTTTATAAAAAGACAACACAACAAAACAATCTTTTTAGTATTTTCCACAGGAGCAACCAAAAAAAGGCAGGAAGCTTCCAATTATAGGTCATTAACAACATTAATAAGGTTTCTGCTCAATACCCAGGGTTCTTTACAGAGAAATCCCCCTAACTGAGGCACTCTGGAATAAGTCACTGGCATTTCCTCCAAGTGTCAGCCCCAGGTTGCTGGGCCTGGAGACCAACAGAAGGGGCAGAGAGGGTCACGGGAGCAGACTGCTGCTTTTAAGGTGCAGCCAAGACAATCAGCAGATTGGAAGAAACAGACACGCCACCCCTTCCTACCAGGACCCAGTTTACTCTTAGGAGGCCAGTCAATGCCAGGGTCAAAGCTGGGCTAGGTGGCAAAGAGGGAGGTCCCCTCTGCCTCTATTGCTTTGGAAGTGGCAAGGGTGCAGTTGGCGTCTCTCCTCAGGGTGCCTGGGCTCCTTGCCCTCCCCTGTAGGGCTTCAGGAGGAGAAGAGCCTGAGACTGGGCTGCAGGAAAGGGGCCAGGGAGGGACGGGGTTGGAGGACGAGGAGGTGGGCAAGGTTGTGCTATCACTGTCCTTCCAGAGGGAGAGCAGAGTGCAAATCCGCATCTATCACTTATAAGCTCTTGCCACAGGCTGCTGCTACTGAGCATCTATCTCCTCACACATTTCAATATTGACCCAAAAGAAATTCCGACCTTTCTTTTCCTACTTTTTTTTTTAAAGTGCAAAAAGCTCTCTGCTGCCCTAGAGAGAGGATCTTTGGACAGGCCGTTCAATGCAAAGAAAAAGGGGGCAGCTGATGGGGCTTGACACAGGGGGGTAAAGTGGGTGACACCACACTTCCCTCCCTCCCTCCCCCCCCACACACACGCATAATACACTCAGCCACACACACAGAGGCACATGCACACCCCCTTGCACGGCTGCAGGCAGAGGGCAGGTGACTGGCTTCTAAGCAGGAACTCTCCCTCCCCACAAAAGGTGCCAGATCAGTGAGCCACTGGGGCTAAACACAGTTCTGGGCTCTGGGGGCTACGCTACACTGGAGGCCTGGTGCCTGCTGGGAGGCAGGTGGGGACGTGGCCCAGGTCTCTGCTCCCCCAGCTGGGGGAGAGAGGCTGCTCCCTCTGAGGACACTCATCCTGGGAAAGCCCTGTTCAGGCAGGAATCAAGATGTGGGAAAGGGCAGTGGGAGGCTGCAGAGGAAGTGGGAACAAGGAGATGGCGCCTGTCTCAGAATCTGCTTAGGAAGCGATAAAATGGGGGTGTCCCTGGGATACAGTTCCAGCTCCTCTGAAGAGCGTCAACTCCAATAAGTGCAACAAGGACCTCATAGAGACTAGTGGGAAAGTCTAGGGTGGGGCAGCCTCATCACGTGAATCACCACGGAACACGGGACAGGATCGAGCTAACGGAAGGACAGGGAGAACACAGACACGAATGAGAGGTCTTAAGACACCTCAACAGCACCAGTGTGATCTGTATGGGTCTGGCATTCACGGGGCTGCTGCCCCTCCTGCGTAAGTTGGGAGAGTGTGACAGAGGAGAGACACACACTAGACACCACAAGGAGAACCTGGCCACGGAGACAGGGCCACTTTCTTCCCTGGGAGTTTGCTCAGAACCAGGCACTGCTGGGGACCATGGATGGGGAGCAGGCCCCAGCGCAGATGACAGTTGCACAGACAACCCAACTCCGAGCCTGGCCTCCTGGCACGCAGGCGGGTGAGTGGGAGGGCGAGCAGGCACCTCGACAGCACGCAGCCTATGCTTTCCCCTTGGATCAATTTGCTACTCCCTTTTCCTTAGGAGGGAGAGGAGCAGGCAGGTAAGCCTAGTGTCCACCATTCTCTCTGCCCTGCCTGTAGGAGAAGGGCTCAAGGGACAGGAGAGCAGAGAGGGAGTGTGACGCTGGCCTCAGAGCCTGTGCAGGGTTGGGGAGAGAGGCTCTCCTGGCTGGGGAGTCAGGGGAAGATCAGTTTCCTGTTCAATCTGGGCCGGGTGTGTCTTAGCTGATCTTCTGTATCAGCTTCTCGTCAGACAGGCAGTAGAGACTGTTGATGGACAAGTCTGAGATGAAGTGCTCGCAGGCTTTACGAGTAATCTGCTTGCATCCTCGAAGGTCGATCAAGGTGACATTGGCAATTCGCCGTAGGTAGATCAGGGTCTGGTCTGTCAATTTATTGCAGCCTGCGGGGAAAGTAATCACGAGGAGAATGCTATGTACATACAGTCACAGGAGCTTGCCTCTGCTGCTCAATTCCCCAGCTCTTTCCCTTAAAATGCTAAACAACAGCCTTCTTTCTCCCATAACTACCTGGCTCAGAGACCAGAAGTGCCATCAGCACTGTGGCTTCTGAAGGCCCCCAGCCACCTCACCCCCTTGCGTTGCAAGGCTGAACAAACTGAAGCTGGATGGTGGCTGTGCTCTTAGGCACATGACAATTACTCCAGGCCTTGGCCCCCACATCAGTTAGAACAGGGATAGAAATCCATCTCCTTGTGCAGATGTGAGGAAACGAGGTAACACAATTCAGTCAAGCTCTGGCGAGGGCTGGGACCTCCAGGAGACACGGGGCACTGTATACCATGAAACATCGCAGCAGCATACCTGCCATATTGAGCTCTGTGAGGGAGTAACGAGTGGAAGACCCGACAGCAGTGAGTAGATTGGAGGACTGATCTGTCAGGTGGCTGCAGTGACTGAGGTCGAGTCGAGACAGGAGGGGCATGTGGCGAATGATGAGGCGAAGCGTGGCATCTGTGATGTCAAGGCCTGCCAGCCGGAAGTCGGTCATGTTCCGGAGCTTGCTGCGATTGTCCTGACCTGCACAAACAAGAAAAGTGCCCATGTCAAAACTCTTCACTCTAGCTGGGCCATGTAGCTCAGCCGGTTAGAGCATCATCCCAATGCACCAAGGTTGCGGGTTTGATCCCAGATCAGGAAACATACAGGAATCAACCAATGATACATAAATAAGTGGAACAGCAAGAACAACAAAAACCGATATTTTGCCCTGGCTGGTGTGGCTCAGTGGGTTGACTGCTGTCCTGTGAACTAAAGGGTTGCAGGTTGGACTCCTAGTCCGGGCACATGCCTGGGTTGCAGGCCAGGTCCCCACTAGGGGGCACACAAGAGGCAACCACACATTGATGTTTCTCTCCCTCCCCTCCTCTCTCTCTAAAAATAAATACATCTTTAAAAAAACTCGATGTTTCCTCTCAAAACAAACAAATAAACAACCCTCTTAACTCTATTTTAGCTCTAAAACTACAGGGAGCTTTGGCTACTCCCTGGCCAAACACCCTTGCAGGGGGTTAAGCATAACTGCCCACGCCCAGCCCTGCCTTCAGAGTGACCAGTGTGTGGGGGCAGTTTCTAGGAAACCAGACACATTTTCTTTCTTCCCAGCTGTTAGATTATGCCTCACACAGCAAAAGGGTATGTGGGGAATGCCCCTGCCTTCCCCACACTCCTACACTTTTCTATACCATCTTATGCAAACAGCTCTTAATGTTCCACCTCAATCTGGAAGCTTTCCCAGACTTCCTCAGGCTTTATACTCGCTGGATCCCAAATCCCACTGACCCACAGAATGGGCTTACTCTTTTGTTTGTAGGTAGTTATGTGGTTGTAAATCGTTAACCTGCACTTGTACACAGTTCATCATGCTGTTCTCAATCTGCACAGCATTGTCTGTGAGACTACCTTAGCCTTTCAGGATGAACTATGTTGAAAGTTAAGCACAGAGAAATCAGGCACAGAGCATACCCGGTTTATCAGCCGGTGGAGTCAGCAAGTCCCGAATTTGAGGGTCCTTAATTCCTACTGCCCACCGAAGATCAAGGGTCCTGAGAAGGGGGCAGCTGGAGGTGCTGAGGGCAGAGACTGCAGACCAGGAACAGCCAGCTAGGAGGAGGTCTTTCAGTCCTGCAACACAAGGAAACAGACATACAGTAAAACATACCGTCACCACATCTAATGTAAATGGATCCCTAGCCTAATGGGAGAGAGGAACTGTATCCTCATTTCATGGTAGTAATTTAGCTCAAACACTCCCATGAGCACCCTCCTATATTACATCTTCTAGCTTTGGTGGTAAAGCCAACTTAGTTCCTACCAGAGTGATGCAAAGGTGACATCCTGTCTTTCCAACACCTTAAAATGTGGAAAGAACAGGACCTTACAAGGGGCTCATCAAAGTAACATCTTACTCAAATTCCCTCTTCAGTGGCAACACTGAGAAGCCTGCAGGGCTGGCAGCAGCACCTGATTCCATTCTTTTTGTTGTCCAGTGCAGTGATGTGTCTGCCAGTCCAGAGTGGCACCCTGGGGAATGGCAGTCAAAGTGCCCCTGGGTAAACTCTTGCTAAGCAGGAAAGGCAACTACAGTATAGGGCTGCTGCCTGAAACACTTCTTAAACACACTGCCAACAAAGCAGCTTTCCCTGCCTGCTCCTGGGGACCGGGAAGGGCAGTCGCAGGGCTGCTCACCTGGCAACCTATTGACGAGCCATGTCAGTTGTTTTTTGGAGATGTTGGTCCAACTGAGGTCGAGGCTAACTGGCTGCCTCTTGATAATGCCACTGAGAGCCTGGGGTACAATGGCCTTACACCTACTCAAGTCAATTTTTGTCCAAAGTCTCTTGTCGCAGCACCTGTGACACAAGGAAAACTAGCTGTCAATAACCTGATATCCCTTATTAGAGGAACTTCCATTATAGACTGCTGGGGATTCTGGGAAAGCAGAGCATCTGGAGAGCCACTCTCCCTGGGTTCTTCTGCAAGCTTCTATGGATCATCATGCCTGTTGTGTTTTTTTTCCTGCCTCTGAGAATAGGGCTGGTCCTCTATAGCAACCTTAGAGGTTACCTGGTGGATAACCCAACCAGTTGACCTTGATTTACTCTGGATGGACTGAGAACACAGCACAATTGTTAGGGACACACAACAGATGATATACTATAACTTCTCATTTACATTAGAATGGTACATCTCTCATCAAAGTGCATATAAGGGAGCATTAAAAAATTTCTTGACTTCTTACTGCCTGAGGCTAGGCTTGCCTCCATTTTCTCCACTGAGTCACTCCCAGATGCCTGAAGATGCAGGTTGCTACCTGGCAGACCCACAGTTCACCCTGCCTTAAACTCTGGAGGTCCACTACTGGATCAAGCCAAAAAATCATCTTTATGACCAGGCCTGGAGAGTCCTTTGCCACCCTGGGTTTCTCCCTCAGTGCAATCTCTACATTTTCTAGCCAGTCCAGATCAGAACTGAGAGGGAGAGGCCTGGTTTTCCAATGCAATCTGCAAGTCCACAGACCACAAATAACGCTGCTACATACAGGCCTCTGTTTAATATTTTACCGTGCCTGCTCTCAGGCCAGCTCAGGGCCTGGCTGGCAGAAAGGGAAAAGGCACATAATGGGAGTCTTATGTGGTTCAGCCTGGAAACCGAGGGACAGAGCCAGGCAGGCCCACTAGCCCTACAAAAAGAAAAAAAAAATTAGAATTTGAGATAGATTGCGTATTAATTCAGATTTGGGAAATACACTCGTTATTTATGAAGAATGGGGTCTTCATTTAAAGACAGTAAAAATTTCACCAACAGCACATGAAATTTCTACGACAGAAACAAGCTGCTTACCATAAAGTAGTGGACCTCAGACTGTAACGTGTACAGGGCCTCTGAGGAGTTTGTTAAGGACAGACTGCCTGGCCTTATAGCCTAGAGGTTCTGTCAGAAGGTCTGAGACGGGCCCAGAGAACCTGCATTTCTAATGAGCTCCCAGGTGATGCCACTAGTTTGGGCATCACCTCTGAGAACTACTGTAAACAGGGTTTGACCAGGATATAAAGGATGTATCCTGGGGCCCGGGGGCTTGAAGAAGAACAATGCCCCATGGAAACCTCTGCTCATCATCGCTAGGGATACTCCCCCTAGCCTCTCAGTGTTTAACCTGAGAATAAACTGTTGGTCTCATCAAGGACAATGAAGTCTCAGAAAGCTTCAAAACTGGACTCTGTGGAAGGAAGCAATTCTGGTCCAGGTTTGAGGAATGAGAATTAAAACTGGAAAATTATTAGCAACTTCAATTTTTTTGAAAAGCATGTTCATCTCTCTCATTCGATGAAGGGGTGACTGAGGCAGGTGCTTCGTGGACATCATCTGTCTCCACCACCAGGAGAGTGACTGGTACACAGCAGGTGCTCAACGAGTGAGTGACAAGTTCTGCCCACCTGGGGGGAAACTCATGACTGAAGTTTATGCACAAACTATACAAATCCATCCCCCATTCAGTGCCCTATGTCTTATAAAGCAAGATGGAAGAGTATGGGGCAGGGAAAGGAGGCAAAGGGTTTATTCCCTTTGTGACTCTTACGGACACAAGTGGCCACATCCTGAACAGGACCTCAGTCTGGGGAGCAGACAAGATTAATTCAACCCTTTAGGACCCGACAAGCCTCCAGATGCCAACACCCACCACATTTGTCTCATATGAAAAACCTGCCACCTACTCCCATACCCCTAGGCCTGATCCCTGTATCCCTGCTCACCATTTATACCACGTCTTGCACACTCGCATACATTCACAAAGTTCTCTGCGGCTGAGGTAGCGGAAGACAGACATCCAGACCTCCCGCTGCATCCAGCTTTCGTCTCCATCCTGAGCCCAACTGCCCCGGCCATTCAGCCTGGCTGCACCCCCCTCCTCTGCACTGTCATCTTCCTCCTCCTCCTCCTCCTCTTCCTCCTCCTCTCCCCCCAGCCCCTCCTCGTCCCCACGCTGGGGGGTTCGGGCTGGGCAGTGCTGCACTAGCACTCGGGGGGAATGGCGAAGGTTGGCAGAGGAGGCCGTGATGGCCTGCAGCTTGGGCACAATGGATGTCCCGTGGAGCTCTTTGGTGGGCCTCTGCAGCGTGACAGTGAGGTACGATCCCCGGATCTTGGCTTTCTCAACTTCAGACAGCTCCTTTTTGCCGCTGGGATTGTTCTCCTTTTCCCGTACCATGGTGCGCTCGGTGGCCTGCAGCCGCAGCAACTGCCGCCGTTTGAAGCGCTCATCGCGGCTGGCACTGTGGTGGTCGCTGGGGCCAGCCCCAGGGGATGACCGAGTCACCATGCCCCGAGGGGAAACCGGGTCATGGATGAGCTGCAGCATGGAAGTGGGCGAGTGAGGCGGGGGTGTGAGGGGCTCGTCGCAGCTCCGCAGGGGCCGCAGGACTTTGGCTTGCACGGCTTCTTCATCGCTCTCTTCCATTTTCCGCTTCTGCAAAACAGGCCCCCAAAGCCAGGTCAGTGCCTCCCTATTACTGCCAGGGGCCTAGAAGACAGATCACTGCTTTTCTATGGAGAAAAGCACCAAGAGATGCTTCTGGGGAAAGAAAGACGCTGGTGGCAAAAGAAAAGAGGCCTCCATGCACTGCCTGGACCAGGATGCAGAGCCCGAGAGCAGTACATACGAGACCTTCAGCTCCACCAGCGTCTGAGCTGGCCTCCTCCACTCATGCGTCGCCCTACCCCCAGAGAGCAGCGGTGAGTACCAGACCGAGCAGAGAAGGGAACCTCTGTGAGAAACCGCACTGTTCCCAGAGGAATCTGCTCAGGATGCGAAGGAGGGATTCAAGTTGGGTGAGGCCGACTTTCCACAAAGAACAACTGCATCTTATGCCACTTGTGCTCTCCAGTCTCTCGTCCCTTTCTGGATCCCACCCTGGCTATGTTGCAATGAAGCCTAATCAAAGTGTTCCACTAAGTATCATAGCAGTAGTTGATTTTCCTGAAGGAGATGTTTTCTGTCCCTAAGCAATAACCCTGGCTCCTTTTTCTCCTTGCATCCTTAGTTCACTATGGTAGGAAGCGAATGACTATCTTTTGAGTGCTGGCTTTTACAACGTTATAAAACTAAAATACAGCACCTGCCAATCCACCTGTTATAGCCCACTACCATCAGTGAAGACAAATGTAAGAACCCGCTAGTATAAGAACTTGCAATAATGAGAATTTTAGCATTAGTCAACTTCAGAAATCTTTGCCTGTGAAGATATTTAGATTGAAAACTCAACTAACTCACTTCTCAGGGGAAAAGAAATAGGCAGGAGATAAGGACATTTGTCCCGACTCCTGCACAGTGCACCTGGAGACCCCTGGGCCCTGGATGACTGACCCTAGGCCAGCTGTCTCCTCTGTATATGCCCTTAGTAGGTATGGTCTTGTTGGTCCCAGGAACCAGTCTTTTTGGCCCTTTGACATTATTGGTGACCATTGGACTAGCAACCACAGCTGCTCAGGGCGAAGGTCATGGGACTGGTCTTCCCTGAGGGAGGGGGCTGCCTCTGCAGGACACATTTGGGCCCATGGGTGGGCTTTCTGTGAGGCACAAAGGTGGAAAAAACAAAACTGTGAACCTGCTCGACTGGAAACTCCAGCACACCAGTGTTTTACCAGCTGCCTCAGATCATTTGCTCCCCTCGAGTTTAACTCCACAGGAACAAGGCTGCTCACCGCATTTCCCTCCTTAAGCAGCCCGGTTATGGTTCCTGTTTCTAGGGTTTTGGGTGTACATGGACCCCAGCCATCTGCAGACCCCAAGTGGAACAATGTTCCATAACACAAAAACAAAACATTACAAACTCAAAAGAAAAAAATAATTAACCAAAGGAAAAAAATATTTCCCTGGGTCAGAAAAACTGCGTGAATGAAGTTGCAAAGGCAAACATACAGCGACCCCCTTAGCTTGATGCTTCCTTTTTCCGAGTGCCATCTGGATAAAGTCCCCTTACCTGGGCTTTCTCTGAGCTGTCCTCCTGGTAGCACTTGGGACACTCCCAGCAGTTTGGCAATTCCTCGTTAAGCAACCCCTCTCCATCCATCTATAAGTAGATAGGGGTATTAAAAACCTGTCTCATTTTAATAAAAAAAGGAAAACCTATCTCTTAAGCCTCTTTATTAAACAATAACCACCTCATGGTTGGGAAAATCCGTCCCTAAATACACTGATCTGTGCGAGAGAAAGAATGAGAGTCATCTAGTCCACTCTAGCACTCCGGCTACCGGGAAACTGGCTGCCGTCACTCTTGGCTACTTGGCCAAAGTTCGGCTCCCTGAGGAAATTCCTAAGAGTCTGGGGCCCCTTCTCCCAACACATGTACTCCTGAAGGTCTCATGCTACTTTGTAAAAGGAACTGAACACACGGGAATGGTGCCAGACCTGACCCTGACAGTGGTATAGAGTTAAACAGCTTGGGTTCAGAGCCTAGTCTCTGTGACTCAATGTTCTCAATGAAAAGTGGGAATAAATAACAATGCCCATCTTCTGGGGTTGTAGGGAAGATGAATGAATTATGTATTATACAAAGTGTTTAGAAAAGCGCCTGGTATATCGTAAATGCTTTGCATTAACCATTATCATTATCATGAGTATAATATGCTATTTTAGATTCTAAGATGCATATTTTTCACATTTGAATTTTTCGGAAATTGGGCTACTTCTCATAATTAACAGTCTTATAATCACTGTCACCCTGGTAGCAGTTGTGACATAACTGACACCTCTGGGAAGACCAGAAAGTAAGATCACCAATGCCCTTTAGATTCAAAGAAATATAAAGAAATGGGATGACCCAACTTCACAGGGGTGTTTTAAAGATTAAACAAGAGAATGCATGTTAAGCAGCAGCTCTCCACCTCAGCTGCAAATCAGAATGACTTGGGAAGTTTCTGAACACATCTTAGCACAGGGTTCAGGACGGAAGAGTTGACTCAGTCTCTGATGTTGAGGGATGAACTTCCATCACATTTTTTAAAGCTCCTCAGATGTGCACTGAGCCTGATACAGACTTGAGCACTCATTAAATGTCACCTAATATTACTGCTCTATCTTTTAGTTCCTAATATCCAGAGATACAAAGAAGTATGCAGGAGAGATGCGTAAAGACATGAAACGATCCAAAACAGATCTGGAAGTTTCATGATGGCCTGGAGACTCCAAACACATTCTCCAGAGGCTGGAATGTAAGCTCCACGAGGGCACACACTTGGACTTTTTTGTGTATCAGTCTATCTTCAAGCCAAAGCGCAGTGCCTGACACACAGCACAGACATCTGGACTGAGGGCAGATGTTAGATCACTCCATGACCCACAGCTGATGGCCCACAGAACTACTGCTCTCAGCCTCTTGTGATGTGTGTCCCAGTCTCCTCTCCTCCACTTGGTACCTTTAGACACTCTATCAGCTGAGACCTCAGGGGCCCCTTAGGCCTCACCTGGAGGCAGCCAGGATGAACAATCTCATTGCAGATACAGCATTCCATGAGTTTCTTCTCAAAGTCCTGTGTCTCCTCATTTTGATCCACTTCTCCGCAGAGGGAGCATGTGACTGAGTGAGGCAGTCTGGGCTACAAGGGGACAAAGACAGAAACTAAGAAAAGAGCAGACTTAGATGCTTATTGTTTCAGCTTCCCTTTAACTGAGATGGGCAATTTGGTTCCTGTATTTCTCCAGTAAACACATAAGGAGCATGGAGACCAGGCAAGGAAGTGGCTGAGGAAGAAACGGGAGAATCAACTAGCTAGAGACCAAGGGAGATCAGTTTATTTTCAGTCAGCCTGTCCTTGGTCTGCAGGTCCTTTCTTTCTAATCCACTTAAAGAGGGGACAGATGACAGTGATTTGTCCTTCAAATGCTGGTCTCTCATTTGAAACTGGGTAAGGCTGAAAGAGTATATTAGCTAATTTTTAGTACTAGACACATTCCTTCAGAACCCAGGGAAAAAAAGGATAAAACTAGGAAAGCCAAAAAGAGACGAATTTTTTATTCCCAATTCTGAAGTCTCTCTAACTGTACTATGTGTATTTCAGTCCCTTTGGCACCATTATCCCTCCCCCAAATTCTTTACCCAGCAGATCACTTACTGCCAAGCACTGCCGGAGGACACAGGACTGCTTCATGCGACCAGGCCCCCCAAACTTCTTCATGTCCCTGCAGTAGTGGCAAACACCACACTCTCCTTGCACACAAGCTTTGCACTTTCGACATCGTACTCGTCTCCGCCTGGCTCCAGACACAATGGGGGAGGCAGCAGCTGGCCTCACAGGTGTTAACCGTGGAGCTGGTTTCATAGTGTGAGGCTTTGTGATGGGGATGGTAGGAACCCGCACTTTTGGCCGGGTAGGGAATTTAAGCTGGAAAGAGAAAACAGTGAAGCCAAATACATCAGGTAGCTTTAAGGACTGGAGAAGGTAGAAGATTACAAGGCTTGGCAAACTATAGCTTGTGGGCAAATCTGCCTGCTGCCTGTTTTTTGTAAATAAGATTTATTGGAACATGACCATGCTCATTTGCTTACGTATTGCCAATGGCTGCCTTTATGTGCATTGGCAAAATCGAGAAGCTTCGACAGAGACTGTATGGTCTGCAAAACCTAAAAAATTTATTACCTTTATTATATTTTTTACTAGCGTATTCCCTTTACAGAAAAGGTTACCAATTCCTTCAGCCACATCCCTCTCATTCTGCTGAGCTTTCTAGGTACCACAGTCATTCCAGGGGTCCTCCAACATTTCCTTATCCTGAACACTACTCCTCAGAGCACATTCCTGAAGAAGACAGAACTATTTGAGGGTGAGACGGGTCTTGCTCATTTCTGTATTACTACGAATCCAAGTGTACAATCTGGTACAGAGCAGATACCCCAACAACCCAGAGATGACTAAATTGTTTTGAGGCAATTCCACATGGCCAAGCAGACATCAAACGGAAACTCTGTGTCTAGGAAGGAGATGGTTCTTTAAGACATCTTTCAGTCACACACATACTTTTGTATTTTGCTTAAACACCCTTGAAATGTGATGGCCATACCATTTCAGCTGGGGAACACCAAAGAAAGACCTAATTTATCTGCCAGAGTCATGATCAGGATCAGAATGCTATCACTTACTTTTATTTAATAACTCTGACAAAGGACGATTTGGAGAAAAATTATACAGGGCCTAACTGAAGTCATAAAAATTCCTGACAATTTACTAGCTAAGGGGTAATCCCTTTCTTTTCTTTTTATTTTGATACTGGAAAATCCAAATTAAGGGAAAACTTGAGAATGTGGTCTCCATCTAACATAGAAACACTCTGGCCTTTTAAATAGATATGAAATTATTTTAACTGGCTTTAAATCATTCTGTGAATATAAATGAGTCACTGGTCCAGAAGGATAGGAACTGATCCATTCTGGTGTGTGTGTGTGTGGGGGGGGGGGGGCAGAGAATGCGTGCCTTGGTACCCAAACCTAGAGACAGGTCTCCTGGTTTGACAGTTCTCTCAAGAAAGTCAACTCTTAAGATAGTCAATTACCTAGGAGTCAGAACAGAACTGAGGGATGATTTTCTGTCCATTTATATTAATGCACCAAAAGCTAGCTGCTACTAGTTGTGCTTTTACTTCCTGAAATGCTAATGGTCAGAGAGCAAAATGCTTTAGGACCTGGAGGTCGAGAAGAATAATTTCTTACCTTGTCCCTTTTTGGCCACTGTACTATAGGGACTCCAGTGAGAGCTAACTTGGGATCGCTGTTGGCAAGCTCCTCCAGCAAAACCTAAGGGTAACACAGGAGATAAGAGGGGAATAAAGCAGGGCACAGTGAACAAAGAGCCAACCACTCCCGGTGGCACCCAGACTTCGCCTTAGTCCCCGCAAGCACCAAGGGGAAGGGCAGGAAAGCAGTGTCTGTATTTTCACTTCATACACACTACCTGAAAAACAAGTAAATCAAAATGAAAGAGAAAACTCAAACTAGTACATAGTGCCAAGATTTTGAATTTACCTTTGCTCCCAACCCGGTACTTGTGAACGCACTGTACTGTTGACACGTTAGCAAAAGCAACTAGCTACCATGGCGACAAGTGTTATTTGTCACACAGTTCTACGTAAGACAGTAAAACTTTACTTCACCACTTTACTTTTCCATACCAGTTAATGAATACTATCAGGTAGTAAGTATAGCCATTTTATAGATGTCAGCCAAATGGCAAGAAAAAAAAAAAGATTGGCTAATACTAAATTAATAATATGAACAGCAGAGTTTTAATGTCTGGTTCAAACCAGGGCTCTGTATTTCTAAGGCTGATTACGGAAATCTCAATCTCAAATCTCTTTCTCTCTCACACACAACACACACACACACACACACACACACACAGCCAGTCTTTTGCCTTTATTCCTGTAACAGGGCAGGAACACTCTTAGGGGCAATAGTTCTCTCATGGCTTTAACCAATCTAGTTTGAATGACTTAAGGAACAATAATACAGTATAAACTGCCACTTAGGTAAATCACATTGGCTGACTGTCATTTTGAAACAAACCTTTTAAGTTTTAGACAGAAATTTCAGGATCTCAAACCCAGCAGAATGAAATTCCTTTTCCTCCGGCCCTGAGTCTTAAAGTAAATGACATCAGCAAAAGAACACAAATCCAGGTGAGTGTAGGTGATTAACTGTTTCAGAAAAAACTAGACTCTGACCCCGGACAGGTCAGCATGCTTGGGTCATGTCTGATACGCAGCCTCACAGTCCTGTGGGCTCTGTGCCCAGAGACCAGGACTTTCTGAAGTATGAGGCATTTCCCTACCAAGCGTTTTCTTCCTGAACCTAAAGATCACCATCTAAATCCCAGAGCTGGGACTCAGAAAGACCCTTTAACTCATACTCATAAAGCTTCTCTATGAAGATCCCCCTTTGCCAAGCTTCCAGATGCCTCTCACCCTCCCCCAAACTGATTTCATTTCCAGCCCTTTTATTTACTTTGAGTTGCTATGGCACCCTATTCTGGAGCCTCTGGTTAGCACCACACTGCATGGTGGTAAGGAGGCAGGGTGCGGTGCCCCGTGGGACAAGGCTCTGGTATGGGCT